>CM042886.1:0-185593 GCA_023653495.1 Melastoma candidum
CCCTAGACCCCTGACCCTAGACCCCTGACCCTAAACCCTAGACCCTAAACCCTAAACCCTAAACCCTAAACCCTAAACCCATTAAAGGCGTGGAGCAAAGCCCCACAAGTACCACCTCAACCGCTCACATTTAATGTGGAAGGTAAGTTGAAGGTCCCCCCTGAGTGGAAGGAAACGGCAAAATCTAAATGGGATTCTTGTATCATCGGTTTCATGATGGGGAAGAGTGTCCCCTTTAATGTGGTAAAGCGCATTTGTGTCCAGCTTTGGGGTAAGAGGGGCTTGCAGCAAGTGAACCCAGCGGGCCCAAAGAGAATCTTATTGAGGTTTGAGAAAAATGAACAGGTAGATGGTATTCTTAACCGGAGTGATTGGCATATTGCGGGGTGTCCAATTTTATTGAGAAGATGGAGTGTGGGGATCCAACTATCTGACAGTGAGCTTAGAACCAATCCGTGTTGGGTACAGCTTGCGGGCATACCGCTTGAACTATGGCATAAGGAGGGAATTATTTACTTGGCTAGTGTGTTGGGTGTACCTCTGAGGGTAGATGGCCGTTCGGAGCGTATGGCAAACATTGGAACTGCAAGAGTCCAAGTAAATTGCTCTGCTGAAAAGCAATTGCAGAAGATTATTGAGGTGGAAGGAGAGATGGGCAGTGGGATTAAGGTGGATGTGATGTATGAAAATGCACCTAGCCTTTGTACTAAGTGCAAAGTTTTTGGGCATTCTTCCATGAATTGCCAAATCCATAGATCACGCAGTCGCAGTCGCAGCAGAGGGAGGAGGAAAAGGGATGACTCTTCTTCAAGAAGGAGACATATGGTGCCTAAGGCTGATGATGCTGATGATCAAATGAGGATCTTACCATCGAATGCCTGTAATCCTTCACTTAGTCCGAAGGGGGATGTGGGGAATGCCAGATGGAGATGGAGGCAGAAGGAGTTGAGTATGGTGGATATCGGAATGGGGGGAAGGGTGAGTGCTCCTAATATTGATAGTGAGCTTGCCTCCTCCAGTTATATAGCGGAACGATGGAAGATAGTGCCGTATGTGAGACAGGTGGGTGGAGGAAGTTATGGAGTAAACTCCCAGCTCAACCAAAGCAATGATGTGCCCATGGCCTTCTCAGGCACTGGTCAGGATAATGAGGGAGAAATGACGGCTGAAAATGAGTTGGACTTACCAATGATACACTTGACTGAACAAAGCAATGAGTCAAATACCCCCTATGAGGAGGAAATGGGCCAGGGTTGTTCTGACCAATCTGCAAGTACGAAACAGAGCAATGTGAACGAAGGGAATGGCCCTTTGCCATGGGATGAGTATGACAGTGCTGATGATAGAAATGAGTCTTGCAATGTTGATGCTGAAGCAGAGAAAGCACTACTACTACTCAACTATGACAGTTCTACCCCAATTCCGAGCAACCGAGTTGGGGATGTACAGATCAAAGAAAACAAAATTGAGCAATTGGCCAATTGTATGATGAATCAGGGGGGAAACCTTGTTTTGCTGCTGACTGAGGCCCTGCAGAATAAACTGACTGAGGAAAGCAGCAAAACACTGGGACCATGTATCCAGGCGCTGCAGGATTCAGTCACCTCTTCGATGGCTGGCAATTCCCCGCAAACAGTCATGTCCACCAGGAGGGGTGGAGAGAATTGGCAACATAAAGGGGGTAGTAGGAATAAGAAGGGCCCCAAGGGCCGCCGTTAATTATATATGATAAGTTTTTGGAATGTAAGGGGTCTTAATGATCCCCTACACTGGAAGGAGGTAACTAGCTTTATTAGTAGAAATAAGTTAAGTCTGATGGGCCTCTTGGAAACTAAGATTAAAAGGTGCTTTAAGTCTTCTTTATATCGGAGACTGGAATCGGGCTGGAAGGATGTTATGGCGTATGGAGATAGAGATACCGGACGTATTTGGGTGGTTTGGAACCCTTCTAAATGGAGGGTTGATGTGTTGTCTGTTAACCCTCAGTGGGTTCACTGTGTTATAAGGCGTGTGGACTGTGATGAGGAGATGGCTGTGACCTTTGTGTATGGAGATAATGAACCTAGTGTTAGGAAATTGTTGTGGAACTTCCTTGAAACGGTGAACGTTAATGGGTTGCCTTGGTGTGTGATGGGGGACTTTAACACCATCAGGAAGCCATTTGAAAAAAGAGGCGGTTGTGCTCGGTGGACGGAAAAGGATGATGGCTTTGATGACAGTTTAAGGAAGGTGGGTCTTGATGACCTCTCCTTTGGTGGCCAATTTTATACTTGGTCGAACAGGAGGGATCCTCCAATACACTGCAAGCTGGATAGAGTGCTTGTGAACCATGAATGGCTGGATTCTTTTAGGAATTCAAATGCCTATTTTCACCTTCCAATGGTCTCCGACCATTCCCCGGGGGTTGTTCGGTTCTGTAATGAGAATTCCAGGAAGAGCCCTTTCAAGTTCTTTGAATTTTGGAAGGATATTCCTGGGTATCAGGAAGTTGTAAGCCTTGCATGGAACTCACCCTTCCACGGCACAAGGATGTATGTCCTCTGTATGAAGCTGAAAGAAACAAAATGGAGATTGAAGGAATTCAATAAAAATAAATCTTATGGAATCTGTAGCAGGGTATCCCGGGCAAGAGAGGAGCTTCAAAACTGGCAGAGGACTAATCTGGTAAATCCCGTATCTGAAACTATACAAAAGGAGAAACAGGCTTCCCGCACGTGGTCTATGCTTGCTAGATTGGAAGAAAGTTTTCTGAGACAGAAATCCAGAGTTCGATGGCTGAGATTGGGAGACAAAAATAATACTTTCTTCTTCAGGAGCATGATGGCAAGAAGGAACTCAAACAATATTGTTTCTCTGATGAATCAGGAGGGTGAGATGCTCAATGGGAAGGAGTTGATTGTCCGGGAAATTGTGAACCATTTTACTATTCTGTATGGGGCCTCCCCGGTTCCGGTTAGGGATGACTATCAGGAGGGGCTCCAGAGTATAGTGCGAACCAGAATAAGTTGTGCTCAAGGTGAAATGCTTTCAAGGCCAGTAGGACATGATGAGATTGTAAGAGCCCTTTCATCCCTCAAGAAGAGTAAAGCCCCGGGGCCAGATGGCTTTCCACTAGAATTCTTTCTTGGGTCGTGGAAATTGCTCTGCAGGGATGTCATTGAAGCAATCACGGAGTTCTTCGTTAAAGGACGGATGTTAAAGCAGTGGAATGTCTCTGCGATTACTCTAGTACCCAAAAGCAAGAATGCGATGAGAGTCTCGGACTACCGGCCGATCTCTTGTTGTAACACCATGTACAAATGTATCTCCAAAGTTCTGGCTGATAGGCTTAAAATGGTAATTGGAGTTCTAGTGGGTCCTACTCAATCTGCATTCATACCTGGACGAAAGATTGTAGACAACATTATGCTAGCCCAGGAGATAATTCATGGCTATGGCGCTAAGAGGGGGCCGAAGGGCTGTGTGATGCAAATGGATATTGCCAAGGCTTTTGATTCTCTGGAATGGCCTTTTATTAGATCTGCTATGAAGGCTTTTGATTTCCCCAATACATTCATAACTTGGGTTATGGAATGTATTTCGACCCCGACATCCTCGGTTAATATAAATGGTGAACTTCATGGCTTTATCAAACACTCTAGGGGTCTTCGGCAGGGAGATCCTCTCTCTCCCTACCTATTTGTCCTGAGTATGGAAATGCTTTCACTGCAATTGAATCTGGCAACTCAATTACCGTGTTTTAAGAAGCACTGGCGATGTGAAAAGACCAAAATTACGCACTTATTTTTTGCGGATGATATCCTGCTCTTTACCAGGCCTGATCTGCCTTCCATTGGAGCCTTTATGGATGTAATGAACACTTTTGCGTCATGCTCGGGTCTTGCTGTCAGTAAACTGAAAAGCAGGTTTCATTTATCAAAGTCTGCTGATGGGAGGGCCTCCGAAATCTCAGAAACAACGGGCCTATCAAAGGGTGATCTTCCCTTTAGATATCTTGGTGTGCCCCTATCTGCAAACAAATTAACTTTTTTGGACTGTATCCCTTTGATCGATGCGATTGCAAGGAAGATAAAAGGTTGGTCGGAAAGGTGTTTATCATATGCGGGTAGAATCCAGTTGATTCAATCAGTCTTATTTCCTATACAAACGTACTGGTCCATGGTTATACCCCTGCCTTGCAGAGTTTGCTACAAGCTGGATTCCTTGATGTCAAATTTTCTATGGGCTAATGGCAGAGCTAAAGTCAGTTGGAGTGAAGTCTGTAGGCCAAAAATTAATGGGGGTCTTGGTCTGAAAAGGCCACTGCTATGGAATAAGGTAGCCATGCAAAAGCAACTCTGGAACATACTGGAGGGGGATGAGGGTAATATATGGGTCTCCTGGGTGAAGCATAATAAACTCAAAGGCCAGTCTATTTGGACTGTGAAGATCGCTTCTAATGACTCGTGGCTATGGAAAAATATACTTTCATCGAGACACCTCATGAGATCCCTAATATCTTGGCGGATGGGGGATGGTAGTCGTATCTCTTTTTGGGAGGATAATTGGACAGGTAGAGGAGTTATTAGAAATTTGCTCTTTGTGGATGAAATTGGGGCCTCGTCTGTTTCCTTGACTGCTTCTGTCAGGGATGTTCTGACCTCGGCCAAATGGAAGTCATATGTGGAAGGTAATCTGCGGGGTGCAGATGCCAGCATTTTTGAAAGACTTGGCGATAGCCAGTCTGGTTCTCTTCATCTCAAGAACAATGTAAGTGATAAGCCCTTATGGAAAGGTGGTCACTTTAGCATTACAAGGGCATGGAATTTTTTGACTGAGGGGGGCCCACAAGTTGGCTGGTCAAGTTGGATATGGCAAAAGAATCTCCCTGTCAGAGTTTCTTTTATGGTATGGCTGATGGCGAAGGGGAGGCTGAGAACTGCGGATTTCTGGCACAGAATTGGGATGCTCAGCTCGCCGATCTGTGTGAACTGTAAGAGCACGTCTGAGACAACTGACCACGCTATCTTCCAATGTTCTGAGGTAAAGAAAATCTGGAGGCTGATTTCGAGGGAGAGTGAATTTACTGGATGGCCGGATACATGTGAAGATGCTTTACCCCTACTGGGGCAACTGTGGAAAGCGAAAGGGGGCAGAAGGATTGTCAGATTTTGTATGATCACGATTTACCATGTCTGGGTTGAAAGATGCAGGGCTGCAAATGGATCCAAAGCCCTTGGTGTATGGTCGGTTGTTCTCAGTATTATCAGCTTTATGGGAATTTTAGGATGACCCTCGGATGGGAATTAAGTGGAGGGAATTATTATCACCCAATTGCTGATGGTTGGGGTTTTTCTCTTTCCTATGTGGCTCGGATCCCGCCTTTGGTGGGGTTGCTCTAGATAAAGCCTCTTTGGGAGGTGACCGGTCCTAGTATGTTCAGCGCGTTTGGTGATCCTTCTGTAAATTCTCCTCCTGTGGTGAAGGATTGTAATGTAGGTGGGCCCTGGTTCAGTTGGGGGGCCCGTCTTATTTCCTTCTTATTTCCTGTTAAACTGAGCCTCAGTGCCTCTGTCACTAAATCCCCTAGGGCATACTCCGATCCTCCCTCATCTAGCACCATGTGGAGTGAGAGGCGTCGGAGGGGTGCCAGTAGATCTGCTCCTCCACCGCCGCAGCAGGGGGAGGGAAGTGGGACCCAGACCCAAGGTGAAAGTAGTGCTGGGCCGTCCAGGCGTCGATCTGGGGGCTCACGTCGAGGAAGAGCAGCGAACCGAAATAAGAGGGGATCTGGGGGAAGACGTAGTGCGACGGGCAGGCCAATGACGGAGGATGAACACGCCACCCAGCAGGAGCACTTTGACAGATGGTGGACGCAGCCTGAGGATGTCCTCACGGGGGATAGTAGTTCTGATGTATCGGAGGAGGAGGAGCAACAACGGCGACGGGAGGGTAAACGCACGACGGAGGAACCGAGTTCACCACCGTCTTCGTCATCTCCATCGTCCTCAGAAACGGATTCTGACTTTGAGGTAACGGACTCTAACACCTACTGTACTTTATACAAGAGTGGCAACTATATTGCCCATAAGGAGGAAGCCCTATTGCCGGGGATCGTGGAGAAAGTAGGGGTTAGAGTTAAGTTGGAGTGGATGAAGACTTATGCTTCGGTGTGGGTCCGGCGTGCCCCGGATTGGTTTCGATTCCCCAAGTTTGATTGCCCTATTGTGCCAAGACCGGATGAGGCTAGTGCGTCTACATCTAGGGATATCGTGCCACGGCCATTATCGGTCAAGAGAAAGTTTACTGACTGGTTAAACAATGAGGCTGCGAAGAAGAGTAGGTTGGGTAGGATGGAAAAAAGGAAAAATTGGGTGAGGAGATATGCTCTGGTTGAGAGTAGGGGAACCCAGACTGATGAGCAGGTTGAGAGTAAGGGAACCCAGACGGATGAGCAGGTTCATAGTAAGGGAACCCAGACGGATGAGCAGGTTCATAGTAAGGGAACCCAGACGGATGAGCAGGTTGAAAGGAGTGATGCGGAGGGACACTGTGCATCTTTTGATGATGTCACCCCCATGGGTATGATGGAGAACACTGGTTACCCTGGCCTGCCCTCTGAGGAGGATTGTGGCTTTGCTTGTAATGAGGAGGAACTGATGGAAGCCGAGGATGTCATTATTTTGGGATGGAAGGATGTGTTGGGTTCTGATGACCTTGCATCAGGGGGGATTGATGAGCATTCGGGAGCAGATGCTGCCTCAACACCCCAGGACATCAACCAGTTTGACAGCTCCATGAGGGCCTTAATTGACAAAATTATGGAGAATTTTGATAGCCTGGATGCAGATGAAAAGGTTGTCCAAGTCCAAGCCCTGAAATTTATCATTGAGCAGGTTGGTGACCAATCTGAAGAGACTTCTCGACTGTTGCAGTTCATGACACACCTAATTCAGAAAGCCTTGCGGGAACAAGCAAAGCCTTTGCAGGATGATGAAGGGATTTCTGGCTCAGTAGCCCCCCCTGTACCGTCTAGAGATGCAGTTAGAGATGCCACCCTAATCAGTCTTCATGAGCAGATCCTTAGGCTGAAACAAGAGGTCCAAATGATGGAATCAGCACCGGACAACCTGAGGATTGATGCGGACGTCTGTGCAAAAAAGATGGAATTTTTTAGACTAATGAAGGAATGGGAGGTGGTAATGAAGGAAAAGAAGGACTCCCTGTTAGCGGAAATGGCGAAATGGGATGATGTAATGGATTGTCTGTCCAGGGATGCAAAAGAAATGAGGATTTCTGAGGACATGCAAGGAGTGTCCCCTCCTTGCATTGCTGAAGTTGTATCCCAGCCTGCTCCTGTACAGGGTTTTGAGCTACCTGCTGACCCTGCTGCTCCACGACCACTGAGGGAGGCTCAAGCGCTTTCTATGGATGACTCTAGCAAGGAGGATGGGCTTCATTTATATGGTGGGGTTCCTGCTGCAATGGGAGGAATTTTCGTCATGAAGGTCCCTTCGGGGCCTGATGGGCAGCCAATTGGAGCCCCCCGTTCACCAGGACCTGATAGCCGGCTTAACAGCATCATTACACAAATTTATGAGAAAATGGAGGACTCCCGAGAGCTTGGTCAGCCTGTGATGCGCTCTGTTAGGCAGCAACTGCGAGATATTCAGATGGAATCTAACCGAGCTGCAAAGAGGAACAAGTGCAGGGCTTTAAGGGACTTTATTTTGCAGGTAGATGGGGTGGATGACTTCTTTGGTGGACTACTCGACCAGCTGCTTTCCCGGGCTGATGAAGAAGCGAGGATAGCTCAGGAGGTGAATGAAGACCCGCTTCCTTTCTTTTCCTTTGGCCTGGTGAGTGGCAGCCAAGGAACATCGTTTGATGACACTTCAACCGGAGAAGGAGGCAGTGAAGTGAACTTGACTGATGAAGACTCCACATTCTTTGAACGTCAAAGCTGGGAAGACCACGGATCCTCAAGTGAATGAGGCCCTGCATTGTCTTCTTTTTTTTTTCTAGCCATTACTGCTGGATTATAACAAACTCTGGGCTGATGTTTTTCTTTCTCTTCTGCTGAATTATAACTATGCGTAGTGTTGCTTAGTATTTAGGGTTAGTTGTCTAACTTCCTTTTGATGTTTCTGGAAATTAGGTAGACTCTTAGGCCGATGATGTATTTTGGGGATTAAGGTCTATGTGGGTCATGTACAGCCTGTGGGCTATTTTCTTTTACCTTTAATGAAAAATTTACTTAACAAAAAAAAAAAAACCCTAAACCCTAAACCCTAAACCCTAAATCGGAGGAGGCTAGGGTTTGGGAGCGCCACGTCATCAGCCACGTCAGCGACACGTCATCAGCACGTCATCAGCCACGTCAGCAGAAGCGCCTCGTCATCGAGCCACGTCATCAGGTGACGTCACCATGACGTCATCTTCAGAGGACGGGCCGAAGTTGGGCCCAATTGGTGGGCCCTTAGATGGGCCGGGAGTGGGCCTTGGTTGTGGGCCGAAAGTGGGCCTGGAAGTTGGGCCCGAGTTGGGCCTTGAAGATGGGCCGGGGTCCGGCCCGGTCGGTCAACGCCGATCAACGGCCGGTCGCCCAGGTCAACGGCGCCCTCAGACCGGTTCAACTGAACCGGTTCAATCAAACCGGTCCGTCCCGGTTCATCCAGACCGGTCCGGGCCGGTCCAACCTGACCGGTCAACGGCCGGTCAACGGTCGGCCGGCGACTTTTCCGGCCAGTTTTCCGGCGACTTCCCCTCAGGCTTCCTATGCTCCGGGGCCTTCTTCTGGGGTGCTTCCGGCGTCAGATATGGCTGGTTTTGACCATCATTTGCCAACTAAATCTTTTGCTGAGACTGTTCGATCTTCACGCCCGGAAGTGAAGCGAGTTGAGGTTGCTTTCGGTTCAGATGGGAGCCTGATCATGCCGTCAGAGGTGGCGGAGGAGGGTAAGCGCTTATGGAAGAATACTCTGATCGGATACATCATTGGTCGTCGTTTGCCTATTGAGGTTATCAGCAGGACAGCTCGTCTTCTTTGGAATAAACAGGGCCTTGTGGATGTATGCGGAGTAGGACCTGGTATGTTTCTCATGCGCTTTGATTCTGACGAATCTTTTGATGCTATCTTGGAGCGAAGTGACTGGCACATTGTTGGTATTCCGATGGTGCTTCGGCGTTGGACTCCTGGCACCTCTATGGAGGCTTTTGAGCCGAAGCTCCTTCCTTTATGGGTCAGATTGCAGAATATTCCTGTCGAGTTCTTTCATTGGAACGGAGTGCAGTATATCGCGAGTGGTCTGGGAGTTCCTCTGCGCATTGATGCTAGGTCTTTCTCTCGAGGCAGTGTGGGCAGTGCTAGGGTGCAGATTGAGTTTGATGCATCGTTGGAGCTGCGCCAGTCTTTGCGGATTACTGATGTAGAGGGCCTGAGTCGGGAGATTCATATTGCTTATGAATTTCGGCCGCCGCGCTGTCAGTCCTGCTGTGTATTTGGCCATGGTTTTGAGCGTTGTCCACAGAACCCGGAGGCGGCTACTCGTACTGCCAAGCCAGTGGATAGGAGGTCTAGGATGACCCGTGTACAGAGGCGGGCTGCTGTGGAGTCTCGAGATGGATTCATGGATGCGGGTGCTCCGGGGACCCGTGTGCCCGGGCCGCAGCTTACTACACCTATTCCCAGGGTACCAGAGGTGATTGAACGCTCAGTAAATGCCTTTCAGGCATTACAGGATGCTGATGAGGAGGGAGAGATACGGCCTGATATCACGATTGGAGAGGAGGGTGTTGCTGGGGTAGAGTTGGTTCACGATCTTGGAGATATGGATGCATTGGGAGACCCCTCTCGTGCTATTGTTCTGTATGAGGGACAGACGGATCTGACTGATATTACCCCGTCGGAGGAGGAGCGACTAGATGCTCTGGCACTCACTGTTGTTACTGAGCTTCCATCTGATAAGGGGAAGCTGCAGGTTGTACAAGCTGGGTCTTCTGAGTCCTTGGGTAGTTGTGCTCTGAACAAGGAGAAATCCTTGAGTTCTGATTTTTATGCGGACATGCGTGCTTATGGAGATGATACTGCTGATGCTGACTCTCGTCCTTCGTCCAAGTTGACGAAGAAAGAGAAGAAAAAGGAAAAGCAGGCTAAGCAGGTTCAGGAGGCGCCACCACTGGTGCCTTCTTGGAGGTCCCGTGGGGCCTTTAGATGATTTGTTGATTTATGATGATGCCTATGTTCGGAGCGTGGAATGTGCGCGGCTTCAATGACCCCTTACATGTTAGCGAGGTTCGCAGGCTCATTTCCATTCATAGGTTATCTTTGTTTGCTCTTCTTGAGACTAGGGTGCGGGCTTCGGTTGAATCGCGGAGTCAGAGTGCGTTCTTATCTTCTTGGAGATATGTAGTTGCCCATGGTGCATCTGTGACTGGAAGGATTTGGCTTTGTTGGGATCCCTCTCGTGTACAGGTGGACGTGGCTGATATTAACCCTCAGTGGGTGCATGCTAGGGTTACTTTCATTGCGACAGGCGTATCTTTTCAGATTACGTTTGTGTATGGTCTGAATGATGCCATCGGTCGACGTTCTCTCTGGAGGTTCTTGCGTGAGGCTTCCACTCGATATGTTGGGGAGCCCTGGTGTGTTATTGGCGATATGAATGCTGTTCGGACACCGTATGAGCGGCAGGGTGGGGACTTGAGTTGGCATGGAGTGGATGAGGAGTTCGATGTTGCAGTCAGGGATGCGGAGTTAGAGGATCTTCGGTCTACCGGAGAGTTTTTCACATGGACGAATCGTAGGGATGATGCCATACTCCGGAAGTTGGATAGGGTGATGGTGAACATGCGATGGTTGAGCGACTTCTCAGATTCTTTGGCCCGGTTTTTGGCTCCTGGTTGCTCGGATCATTCTCCATGCTTAGTGTGGCTCATGCAGAGAACACATGGGTGCCGTGTTCCGTTCAAGTTCTTTGAATTCTGGACGGAGCACCCACATTATGAGGGATTGGTTCGGCAGGCGTGGTCAGAGAGGTATGATGGGCGGCCTATGTTCATGCTATACAGGAGGCTTGGTGCTCTTAAAGGGAAATTGAAAAGGCTGAATCGTGATGAGCTTGGTGGGTTATCGACGCGGGTTGGCGAGGCGCGATCACATCTTGAGGAGGTCCAGTCTGAGTTGTTGGCCGAGGGCTCGCATGGTGAGGTCTCGTTTGTTGAGCGGGTTGCCGCAACCAGATTTAATTATCTGGCTAGGCTGGAGGAAAGCATGTTGCGCCAGAAGGCCCGTGTCCGCTGGCTACAGCTCGGGGATCGGAACACAGTCTATTTTTTCAGCATGATGAAGCGTCGCCATAACAGGAACGCCATTTTGTCGTTGACGGGGGATGACGGTGTGGTGTTGTCTGATCCGACGGAGGTGAGGGATGAGACTATCCGGTATTTCAGCATGTTATTCACAGCGGTTCCGCGAACAGCACCGATTGATAGGGATATGATACGGGAGGTTTTATCTGGGACTGTGTCGTCAGAGCAGTCTGTTGCCCTGGTGGCCCCTGTTTCTGGGGAGGAGGTGCGCAAGGCGATGTTTTAGCTTGGCCGTCACAAGGCACCTGGACCGGATGGATATACGACAGAGTTCTTCAGGGGATCCTGGGAGGTTGTGGGAGCGCTGGTTACTGAGGCAGTGCAGGATTTTTTTACTCGGGGTCGTCTTCTTCGTGAGGCGAATACTACTATTATATCGCTCATTCCGAAGAAAGCGAATCCGACGGCATTAACGGATTTCAGGCCTATCTCGTGTTGTAACACGGTGTACAAGTGTATTACTCGTATACTGGCGACGCGAGTTAGGGAGGTGCTTCCTGGTATCATAGGTTCTGAGCAGTCGGCGTTTATACCTGGACGACGCATTGTGGATAACATTATGGTAGCACACGAGATCATTAGGGGCTATCATACGGAGAGGAGCCCCCCGCGGTGTGCATTGAAGATTGATATCCGTAAGGCATATGACTCGGTCGAGTGGGATTTCTTACGGGCGGTACTGGAGTGTTTCGGTTTTCCGAGTTCGTTCATCGGGCTCATCATGGCGTGTGTAACTACGGCCAGATTCTCTATCAGCATTAACGGGGAGCTACAGGGTTTCTTCAGTAGTTCCAGGGGCCTTCGTCAGGGATGCCCTTTGTCGCCGTATCTCTTTGTGATGGTCATGGAAGTATTATCAGGCATGTTGAGGAAGACTGCGGAGACACCTGATTTTGGATTTCATTCTCGTTGTCGGAAGGTACGATTGTCTCACTTATGTTTTGCGGATGATCTTCTCATTTTCTCTTGTGGGAGACCTTCGTCGGTGCGTTGTGTATTGGAGACATTATCTAGATTCGGGGATCAATCTGGATTGAGGATAAGCGCACAAAAGAGTGAGATCTTCTTTGGTGGAGTCTCGGGGGATGTGCAGGCGCAGATTCTGGCTGATTCTGGTTTTACACGGGGGGAGTTACCGGTTAGGTATCTTGGAGTGCCCCTTATTACGAGGAGGCTAACCTCGGAGGATTGTTTGCCGTTAGTGGATGCTATTGCTAGCAGGATTTGCCACTGGACGAGTAGACACTTATCGTATGCTGGGAGGCTACAGCTAGTGAGCTCGGTACTATTCGCGACTCAGACGTACTGGTCGTCTATATTTCCACTACCGATGTCGGTTTGCAAGTGGCTGGAGCAGCTCATGTCGCGATTTTTGTGGTCGGGTCCATCGATGGACCACCACAAAGCAAAGGTAGCTTGGCAAACAGTGTGCAGGCCAAAGGAGCAGGGCGGGCTTGGCCTTAAACGGGTCACAGAGTGGAACCGAGCGGCGATGCTGAAGCACATTTGGCACCTCTTATCGGATCCAGAGGACTCAGTATGGGCTCGCTGGGCTAGGACTTATCTCTTGAGGGGAGAATCCTTTTGGCAGGCTCGGCAGCCGGATAGGTGCTCCTGGATCTGGAGACGACTACTGACACTGAGGCACCTTGTTCGACGACTCATTTCCTGGCGCATGGGGGATGGCAGCAGGATTTCTTTCTGGTTTGACACGTGGTCCCCATTGGGTCCTTTGGTGGATGTCTTTGGGCGTGAGGATATCGAGCGCTCCAGGATCCCTTCTAGGATCTCAGTGGCGGATTTCTTTGCTGATTCGAATTGGCGGAGCTACATTCAGGGAGGTGATGTGCGTATTCATCGGCATAGGCGAGCGTGCTTTGACAGATTGCGCGCTGCTACCTGCCGGTTGTTATCCATTATCAGGTACTTCTGATCGGGTTATCTGGTCTTTACGTCCTGATGGATATTTTACTATCGCCTCTGCATGGAGACATATCCGTAAGGATCACCAGGTTGTTCCTTGGGCTAGTTTTATCTGGGCTAAGGGTATGTTGCCGGGTTCTCGTTCATCCTCTGGTTGGCAGTTCAGGGGAGGCTATACACTTTCGACATGCTATTCAGCCTAGGGGTTTCATCTTCATCTACATGTGCACTTTGTGGTTCGAGGCGAGAGAGGTTAGACCACCTTTTCTTTACATGCAGTTATTCAGCGGAGGTTTGGTTGTATACTGTTGGTCGGGATGTTGCGCCAAACTTTCCGCGAAGGTGGTCTGCTATAACTGAACTATTGTTCTCGCCGGCTGGGGTCACACTTCGAAGGCGTCTATCTTTTGTTCGGATACTGGGAGGATGCGTTTATTACCTATGGATAGAGCGGAACAAGCGCAGGGCTGGCGAGCGTTTGCTTCCTCCTAGGACACTTGCCTCACTTATTCTTTCCTCGCTACCTCGGTCGTAGTGTGATACTTTATTTGGTTACGTATTTGGTATACGTAGATATGCTGTTGTGGTGTTGATTTCCGGGGGTATGCCCCTGTGATCTTTGTACATATTTTATTGGGTTATAGAGTATTACTTATCAAAAAAAAAAAAAACCCTAAACCCTACACCCTAAACCCTAAACCCTAAACCCTACACTTAGAGTGCACAATGTAAAGTTTTTGGGCACTCTACCACGCAATGCCAAATTCATAGATCACGCAGTCGAAGCCGCAGCAGAGGGCTGAGAAACAGGGATGAATCCTCTAGAAGTAGGCGACATATGGAGCCTAAGGGGGATAATGCTGACGACCAAATGAGGCTTTTGTCCTGGAATGCCTCTAATCTCTCACATAGTCCGAAGGGGGATGTGGGGAACTCTAGCTGGAGATGGAGGCAAAAGGAGTTAAGTAGGATGGATTTTGGAATGAGGGGAAGGGAGAGTGTTGCTAGTATTGATAGAGAACTTGCTTCTTCTAGTTATGTGGCGGAACGATGGAAGATAGTGCCGTATGTGGGGCTGACGGGAGAATGTCATGGGGTAAACTCTCAGTTGAAACCAAGAAATGATGTAGAATTGCCTCTCATGACTTCATCAGACTCTGGTCAGAGTAATAGGGATGAGATGACTGTTGAAAATGAGTTGGACCTACCAATGATATGCCTAACAGGAGAAAGCAATGAGTCACATAACCTCTGTGAGGAGGAAATGGTGCAGGGGAGTTCCGACCAATCTGCCAGTATGAACCAGGAAAAGGAAAATGAAGGGAACGACCCTTTACCATGGGATGAGTATGACAGTGCTGATGATATAAATGAGTCTTGCGGGGTTGATATCGAAGCTGAGAAAGCACTGTTGTTGCTCAATCATGATAGTACTACCCCAGTTCGGAGCCAGCGAGATGAGGACGTGCAAATAACAGAAAACAAAATTGAGCAATTGGCCAGTTGTATGATGAGCAAGGGGGGGAACCTTGTCCTGATGCTGACAGAGGCACTGCAGAATAAATTGACTGAAGAAAGTAGTAAAACCCTGGGACCGTGCATTCAAGCACTGCAGGACTCGGTCACTTCTTCGATGGCTGAAAACTCCCCACAAACAGTTATGTCCACCAGGAAGGGTGGAGAGAATTGGCAGCACAAAGTGGGCAGTAAGAATAAGAAGGGCCCCAAGGGCCGCCGTTAATTATCCATGATAGGTTTTTGGAATGTAAGGGGTATAAATGATCCCATACATTGGAAGGAGGTAAGTAGCTTTATTAGTAGAAATAAGATAAGTATTATGGGTCTTTTGGAAACTAAGATTAAAAGATGCTATAAGCCTTCTATGAGTCGGAGGCTGGAAACGGGCTGGAAGGATGTTATGGCTTATGGTGGAAGAGATACCGGACGTATTTGGGTGATTTGGAACCCCCTAAGTGGCGGGTTGATGTGCTGTCTTTGAACCCTCAGTGGGTCCACTGTGCTATCAAGTGCATAAACAGTGATGAGGAGATGTATGTGACCGTTGTGTATGGAGAAAATGAACTGATTGCTAGAAGACTGCTCTGGAATTTCTTAGAAACCCTGAATGTGAATGGTATGCCATGGTGTGTGATGGGGGACTTCAACACCATCAGGAAGCCATTGGAAAAAAGAGGCGGTTGTCCTCGGTGGACGGAGAATGATGAAGCTCTTGATGACAGTCTTAGGAAGGTGGGTCTAGATGACCTCTCTTTTGGTGGGCAATTTTATACATGGTCTAACAGGAGGGATCCACCAATCCACTGCAAGCTGGATAGAGTACTAGTTAACCAAGAATGGCTGGATACCTTTAGGAACACAAATGCTTACTTTCACTTACCAATGGTCTCTGATCATTCCCCGGGGGTGGTGCAGTTTTGTGACGAGAATATAAGGAGGAGCCCCTTCAAGTTCTTTGAATTTTGGAAGGATATTCCGAGGTATCAGGAAGTTCTAAGCCTTGCATGGAATACATCTTTTCATGGCACAAGGATGTATGTCCTCTGCATGAAGCTGAAAGAGGCAAAATGGAGATTGAAGGCTTTCAATAAAAATAAAGCCTATGGCATTTGTAGGAGGGTATCTCGGGCTAGAGAGGAACTTCAATACTGGCAGAGGATTAATCTGGCAAATCCTGTATCGGAAACAATACAAAAGGAGAAAGAGGCTACTAGAACGTGGTTCATGCTTGTTAGATTGGAGGAAAGTTTTCTGAGGCAGAAATCCAGAGTTCGATGGCTGAGATTGGGGGACAAAAATAATACATACTTTTTCAAAAGTATGATGGCAAGAAGGAGCACAAACAATATTGTCTCTCTAATCAATGCGGAGGGTGAGGTGCTGGAAGGGAAGGAGTTGATTGTTCAGGAAATTGTGAACCATTTCAGGTACTTTATGGGGCCTCCCCTGTTCGGATTAGGGATGATTATCAAGAGGGGCTCCAGAGTCTAGTGCGAATCAGAATAAATTGTACACAAAGTGAAATGCTTCAATGTCCGGTAGAGGAAGATGAGATTGTAAGAGCCCTTTCATCCCTCAAGAAGGGTAAAGCTTCGGGACTGGATGGTTTCCCCCCAGAATTCTTTTTTGCATCGTGGGATATGCTTCGCAAGGATGTCATCGAAGCAATAACGGAGTTCTTTGTAAAGGGTTGTATGCTGAAACAGATGAATGTCTCTGCGATTACTCTGGTACCCAAAAACAAAAATGCGATGAGAGTTTCGGACTACAGGCCGATCTCTTGTTGTAACACCATGTACAAGTGTATCTCTAAGGTATTGGCAGATAGGCTAAAAATTGTAATTAGAACTCTGGTGGGCCCAACCCAATCTGCATTTATACTTGGACAGAAGATTGTAGACAACATTATGCTAGCCCAGGAGCTAATTCATGGCTATGGGGCTAGGAGAGGGCCGAAGGGCTGTGTGATGCAAATGGATATTGCAAAGGCTTTCGATTCTCTGGAATGGCCTTTCATTAGATTTACTCTGAAGGCTTTTAACTTCCCGAATACATTCATAAACTGGGTTATGGAATGTATTTCGACCCCGACATCCTCGGTCAATATAAATGGTGAACTTCATGGCTTTATCAAACACTCGAGGGGTCTTAGGCAGGGAGATCCACTTTCTCCCTACCTATTTGTACTGAGTATGGAAATGCTATCAGGGCAATTGAGATTGGCAACTCAAATGCCGAACTTTAAAATGCACTGGAGATGTGAAAGGACCCAGATTATGCACCTATTTTTCGCGGATGATATTCTGCTTTTTACTAGACCGGATGTTGCCTCCCTTGTAGCCTTTATGGATGTTATGAACAATTTTGCCTTATGCTCGGGTCTGGCTGTTAGTAAGGCGAAGAGCAGGTTTTATTGATCAAAGTCTGCTGATGAGAGGGCGTCTGAAATCTTAGAAGCAACTGGCCTGTCAAAAGGTGACCTCCCTTTTAGATATCTTGGTGTCCTCCTATCTGCAAACAAATTAACTTTTCTGGATTGTATGCCATTGATCGATGCGATTGCAAGGAAGATTAAAGGTTGATCGGAAAGGTGTTTGTCATATGCGGGTAGAATCCAGTTGATACAATCGGTCTTATTTGCTATACAGACGTATTGGTCCATGGTTATACTCCTGCCGTGCAGAGTCTGCTACAAGCTAGATTCTTTGATGTCAAATTTTTTGTGGGCAAATGGTAGAGCTAAGGTCAGATGGAGTGAGGTCTATAGGCCAAAAAATGAAGGGGGTCTTGGCCTGAAAAGACCACTGCTATGGAATAAGGTTGCCATGCAAAAGCAACTCTGGAATATCCTTGAGGGGGATGAGAGTGATATATGGGTCTCGTGGGTGAAGCAAAACAAGCTTAAAGGCCAGTCTATTTGGACTGTGAAGAAGTCCTCAAACTGCTCGTGGTTATGGAAAAATATACTTGCATTGAGACACCTGATGAGATCCTTGATATCTTGGCGGATGGGGGATGGTAGTCGTATTTCTTTTTGGGAGGATAATTGGACAGGTAGGGGAGCTATTAGGAGTATGCTCTCTGTGGATGAAGTTGCCGCTCCATCTATTAGCCTGACAGCTTCTGTCAGGGATGTATTGACCTCGGACCATTGGAAGTCATATATGGAAGGAAATCAGAGGGGAGGTGCTGTCAGTATTTTTGACAGATTTGGTGGCAGCCAGTCTGGTTCACTCCATCTTAAGGATGGTGTCCATGACAAGCCCTTATGGAGAGGTGGACATTTTAGCATTTCAAGGGCATGGAATTTCTTGACAGCGGGGGGTGAAAAAAGTTTGTTGGTCAAATTGGATCTGGCAGAAGGACCTCCCTGTCAGAGTTTCATTTGTAGTATGGATGATGGCGAAGGGGAGGCTGAGAACTGCGAACTTCTGGCACTTGGTTTGTTGGACTCACCAATCTGTGTGAACTGTAAGACTACATACGAGACAACTGACCACGCTATCTTCCAATGTCCACAAGTAAAGAAAATTTGGAGACTGATTACGAGGGAAAGTGAATTTAATGGATGGCCATATACGTGTGAAGATGCTTTACTGCTGTTGGGTCAACTATGGAAAGTGAAAGGAGGCAGGAGGAATGTCAGATTTTGTATGATCACGATATACCATGTCTGGGTGGAGAGATGTAGGGCAGCAAATGGAACTAAAGCTTTAGGAATATGGTCGGTTGTCGTCAGAATTGTCAGCTCCATGGGAATATTAAGATGATTGCTGAGGAAGGGAAGGTAGGAGGAAGGAAATGTTGTCTCACAACCGCAGATGGTAGTTGGATGTGTTCCCATCTGGAAGAAATTGAGGGGAGTTTTCTTTTATGTGGGACCCGCCATGTTGGCTCTTAAATGCTCAAGGTTTCTGATCGGGGTGCGAGTATGTGGTGGAGGCGAACACAGAGTGCGACGTGGTCGAATCCACAGCCCCCGCAAGAAAGTGGGAGTAATGCGCAAGAGGGTGGGAGTAATGCCGGAGCCACTTAGCGGGTGGACACAGGGCAAGCACGACGAGGACGAGGTGGGGCGCGTGGAGGTCGAGGAGAAGGCCCAGCCAGTAAGCCCCCTGGTGGAAGCAATGTTGCCTCGGGTTCCAATGTGTCGAAACCTAGGGGGGCGAACAATCGCCTAGAGGTAAAGAAGCAAGCAGGACGGAGGAGGAGAAGGAGCGCGAGTATGAACGCTTTGCCCAATACTGGGCGCAGAAGCTAGCGGAAGAAATTGAGCAATAGAACCCGGCAAATGCCGACCAAGAGCAAGCTGAGGACCATGATGAGGTGGAGAACCAAGTCATTTCTGATTCGGAGCAACAGGAAAACCTAGAAGAAGAGGGAGTGAAGGACCAGAGACACTCCGACCCAGAATATGTAGATCATCTGGATGACCACCATGCGGCCTCGTCGGCGGAGCAAGTTGAACCGGAGCAGGACCAGGTTGACTCTACGGATTCGGACTCCAACGACTCGGATATGGAGGTAACAGACTTAAACACCTATTGCACCCTTTACAGAAATGGGAACTACATTGCGCATAGGGAGGAGGCACTTTTACCAGGAGTTGTTGAGAGAGTGGGTGTCAGATACAAGCTAGAGTGGAGGCAGACGTATGCGTCTGTGTGGGTGCGCAAGCCTGATTGGGTGCGTTTCCCCAAGCCGGACTACCCGGAGAGTAGTAACAGAAAGGATCCCAGAAATTCTACTGCTTTGGTGATTAAACCACCCTCCATTAAGAGGAAGATTAGAGATTGGCTCAGTAATAAGGAAAACAAAAGGAAGAAGATCGAAAAGGCTGAAAGGAGAAAGAGATCTACGAAAGTGGTGATGGTAGCTGATAAAGGTGTCCAGACCGACTGGGAGGAAAACATAGAGGAAGTAAAGGAACTTGTCGATGTGGGTGTCCAACTGGCCCTGCAACTAGGCTTGGAGGAGATACAGGCTGGCAAACTACAAAGAGAGCAGAGCCAGAGTTGTGAGAAGATCTTTCCTGCTGAGGAGAATGAAACCCCACAAGAAGACCCACATATTCCTCTCATAAGGCAGGAAAGTAGCGAGGCTGAGGTGCCAGCAATGGTGGCACAGGGACGCAGTGCATCTATTAATGATGTCGTGCACCTGGGAGGGATGGATGAGGTGGAAAACATAGACAATTCTGATGTGCCCTACAGGGATGGTCGGGGAAATGCGAGTGATGAGGAAGTGCTGAAGGAAGCTAAGGGCATTATTATCATGGGATGGGAGGACACGGAGGGGACTGAGGGCCTAGTAGGAGGTGAGGGGGAACAGCAACCGGTGGAAACAGCTGCCTCGACTTCCTATGAAACCGCCCAATTTGACTCTTCCCTGAGGGGCCTGATTGATAAAATTATGGAGAATTTTGATGATCTGGATGCAGACCAAAAGACTATCCAAGTCCAGGCACTGAAATTTATTATTGAGCATGTCGGCAACCCCTCTGAGGAGACCACTCGACTGCTGCAATTCATGACGCACTTAATTCAAAAAACTCTGCATGGAAAAGCAAAATCCCTGGATGATGATGAGGAAACTTTTGATCCTGTGAATTCCCCTGCGCTGTCGGAGACCGCAAAAAGGGGCTCACTAAATATCCTCGATCTTGTCACAAAGACAGTGGAAGGCTTTGAGGAGCTAGATGAAGAGCTTAGACTCATCCGCTGTCAGGCAATGAAGTTTATCCTGGAGAATGTGAATATCCTAAATGAGGAATTTGTGAGCCTTCTGCACAAACTAATTGCCCGTGTTAGGGATGAGGCTCATAGAAAATTTATTCGCCTGTATGGGATTGGAAGTGGAGACCATTTGCAGCGGACTGACAGGTCGGAACGTGAAGCCATGCAGGAATATCGAAATCGTATTCAGCAAGATGCCACTCTACTCAGGCTTGATGAGCGGATCCTTGGGTTGAAACTGGAAGTCCGGATGATGCAATCTGCACGGGGACCCTGAGGAATGATGTTGATATTCGTGCTAAAAAGAAGGAGTTCTGTAGGTTGGTGGAGGAGTGGGAGGTCGCAGTAAAGGAAAAGAAGGACTCCCTAAAAGCGGAAATGGAGAAATGGGATGATGTGATGGATCGATTGGCCCGAGATGCAGAAGAAATGAAGATTACCGAGGAACATATTGGAAAGCCTCCTTCCTGCACCGCTGAAACTATATCTCAACCTGCTATTGTACCAGTCTATGAGCTGCCTGGAGGCCTGTTGTCCCTCAACCTATACGAGAGGCTGAAGTGCATCTTGCGGGTGAGTCTGAAAAGGAGGATGTGGACCATGTGCATGGGGTCACTCCTGCTGCCAGTGAAGGAGTTATTGCGCGGAAGGTCCCTTCAGGCCCTGATGGGCAGCCGCTCGGTGCCCCTCGCTCTCCAGGACCTGATAGCCGTCTCAACAATATCATCACACTAATCTATGAGAAGATGGAGGATCCTGTCAACCGCCCTCGAGCACTTGGTCAGCATGTGCTAAACTCAATTATGCAGGATCTGCGCGATATCCGGAATGAGTCCAACCAAGCAGCAAGGAGAAACAAATGCACGGTTCTAAGGTACCACATTATACAGCTAGATGGGGTGGTTGACTTCTTCGATGGATTACATGAGCAGCTGCTTTGTCGGGCTGAGGAAGAAGCGAGGAGAGCGCAGGAAGCAAATGAAGACCCGCTTCCTTTCTTCTCCTTTGGCCCAGCGCATGGCAGCCAGGATACATCATTTGATGACACTTCGCCCGAGGAAGAAGGCGAGGACGAATACTGGAGTGATGAGGGCTACACCCTTTTTGAGCACCGAAGTTCTGACGATCATGGATCCTCAAGTGAATGAGGCTCAGTATTTGTGGCTATGTTCCCTTCTTTTTGGTTATCTTTAGTAGACTATCTCTAATTTCGGACTGATGTATGTTTCTTTCCCTGCTGAACTGTGCATTGGGTTAGTGTTGGTTCAGCCTATAGAACTAGATGGCTAACTCCTTTTTCGATGTTCTTTGGATAATCTTTGGTAGATAGGCGGGCTGATTATGTATATTTTGGGGGTTAAAGTCTAGTTAGGTGATGTATAGCCTATGGGCTAACTTTATCTTTAATGAAATTTTTATTTACCAAAAAAAAAACCCTAAAACCCTAAACCCTAAACCCTAAACAAAAAACTCATTTTGTTTTTCCAGTTTCTCTCTCTAAGGGGGAGCATCTCTCTCTAGAGATTTGGGAAGTGGAACTTTGACCGGCCGCCACGGGGGCGTTCGGTCTCTGTTCGGAGTGGGTTAGGTGTCATTAGAATTCTCATCTCGAGAGCTTTCCAACGACATATTGTGCGTTTTCATCGGATTAACGAAGGCAGAGTAATCGTCGATTGAAGTTGCGGATTATCCGGGAGGGGGGTTTCGGTTCGTCCGGCCCTTTGACCGGCTGCCACATCGGCGTCGATTGTCTCCTCAGAGCGGCTCAGGTGTCGTTAGAAGCGCCTTCTAGAGAGCTTTGCAACGACATATTGTGCGTTCTCACCGGACAAACGTGTGCTTAGATCTCCTCGTTTGAAGTTCTAAGGTTTTCGGGTGGCGGGTTTTGGAGCGTCCGGGTTTGACCGGAATTTCAGATCACGTCCGACCTCCGTTTCGGACGTTCTTGCTTTCGTTACGATCCTCGTCCTGAGAGCTTTCATTTGATATATTGTGGGTTGCCGTTGGTGCACCGGAGAAGCGGCTAGGAGCGTCGGAAACCAAGGGTGGCGGCGGAAGAGAGGTGGCAGCTAGGTTTGTCTGTGCCACGTCATCAGCCACGTCAGCGACCAGTCAGCAGCCACATCATCAAAGTGCCAAGTCAGCCTGCCACGTCATCACGTGATGTCACGATGACGTCACCATCCGAGACCGGGCCGAAGTTGGGTCCAATTGGTAGGCCCTCAGGTGGGTCGAGTGTGGGCCCGGTTGGTGGGCCGAAGGTGGGCCTAGGAGTTGGGCCCGTGTTGGGCCAGGCAGATGGGCCGGGCCCGGATGAAGGCTGGTCAGCGCCGGTCAATGCCGGTCAACGGGTTCCGGCGCTGGTCAACGGCGGGTCCGGACCGATTCAACCGAACCATCCAGAGTTCGATGGCTGAGATTGGGGGACAAAAATAATACATACTTTTTCAAAAGTATGATGGCAAGAAGGAACACAAACAATATTGTCTCTCTAATCAATGCGGAGGGTGAGGTGCTGGAAGGGAAGGAGTTGATTGTTCAGGAAATTGTGAACCATTTCAGGTACTTTATGGGGCCTCCCCTGTTCGGATTAGGGATGATTATCAAGAGGGGCTCCAGAGTCTAGTGCGAACCAGAATAAATTGTACACAAAGTGAAATGCTTCAAAGTCCGGTAGAGGAAGATGAGATTGTAAGAGCCCTTTCATCCCTCAAGAAGGGTAAAGCTTCAGGACTGGATGGTTTCCCCCCAGAATTCTTTTTTGCATCGTGGGATATGCTTCGCAAGGATGTCATCGAAGCAATAACGGAGTTCTTTGTAAAGGGTTGTATGCTGAAACAGATGAATGTCTCTGCGATTACTCTGGTACCCAAAAACAAAAATGCGATGAGAGTTTCGGACTACAGGCCGATCTCTTGTTGTAACACCATGTACAAGTGTATCTCCAAGGTATTGGCAGATAGGCTAAAAATTGTAATTAGAACTCTGGTGGGCCCAACCCAATCTGCATTTATACTTGGACAGAAGATTGTAGACAACATTATGCTAGCCCAGGAGCTAATTCATGGCTATGGGGCTAGGAGAGGGCCGAAGGGCTGTGTGATGCAAATGGATATTGCAAAGGCTTTCGATTCTCTGGAATGGCCTTTCATTAGATTTACTCTGAAGGCTTTTAACTTCCCGAATACATTTATAAACTGGGTTATGGAATGTATTTCGACCCCGACATCCTCGGTCAATATAAATGGTGAACTTCATGGCTTTATCAAACACTCGAGGGGTCTTAGGCAGGGAGATCCACTCGAGGGGTCTTAGGCAGGGAGATCCACTTAGGCATGAGTTTGTCAAACCGATTCGGCCCGGTTCACTCAGACCGGTCAACGGTCCGCCAGCGACTTTTCCGGCCAGTTTTCCGGCGACTTTTCAGCAGACTTCCTATGCTCCGGGGCATTCTTCTGGGGTACTTCCGGCATCAGATATGGCCGGTTTTGATCATGTTTTGCCTTCCAGATCCTTTGCAGACACTGTTCAGTCTTCCCGTCCGGAAGTCAAGCGAGTTGAGGTCGCTTTTGGCTGGGGTGGGACTCTAATTATGCCTTCAGAAATTGCTGAGGAGGGCAAGCGTTTGTGGAAAAATACTTTGGTCGGATATGTCATTGGTCGTCGTTTGCCTATTGATGTTATTAGCAGGACTGCTCGACTTCTCTGGGGTAAACAAGGCCTTGCGGATGTCTGTGGAGTTGGGCCTGGTATGTTTCTTATGAGATTTCATTCTGATGAGTCCTTTGATGCTATCTTGGAGAGGAGTGATTGGCATGTCGTTGGTATTCCGTTGGTGCTTCGACGCTGGACGCCGGGTACCTCTGTAGAGGCTTTCGAGCCGAAGATGTTGCCTTTATGGCTGAAGATGAAGAGTATCCCTGTTGAGTTCTTTCACTGGAATGGAGTGCAGTACATTGCGAGCAGCCTGGGAACTCCTTTGCACATTAATGCTAGGTCTTTTTCACGTGGCAGTGTGGGAAGTGCGAGAGTACAGATTGAGTTTGATGCTTCGTTGGAACTACGTCAGTCTGTGACGATTACTGATACGGAGGGACAGTGCAAGGAGATTCAGCTTGAGTATGAGTTTCGACCTCCGCGTTGTCAGTCTTGCTGTGTATTTGGTCATACTTTTGAGCATTGTCCGCAGAACCCGGAGGCGGCTAATCGTACTGTCAGGCATGGGGAGAGGAGACCCAGGAGAGCCCGTGCACAGAGGACTAATGTAGAGACAGAACGTGCTGAGAACGCTACGGTAGTTCCTCCGGATGTACCGCAGATGGATGTGAATTTAGCGAATGCCTTTCAGGTCCTGCAGGTTATTTATGAGGAGGAAGAGACACGACATGATGTTCCACTCGGAGAGTTGATTAATTCTGCGGATGATGTGATTGAGGATCCTGCCCATGACGGGGTGGTGGGTGATCCTAAATTGGCACTTGTTTTGTATGAGGGACAGAGGGACATGGATGCTGTTATACCGACGGAGGATGAGTATATAGATGGCCCGATTTGTACTGTTGAGTCGCCATCTAACAAGGGGAAGAGGCCTGCCTTACAGGCAGAGACGTCTGACTATTTGGGAAGTTGTGCTCTAAATAAGGAGAAGTCCTTGAGCTCTGACTTTTATGAGGATATGTGAGCCTATGGAGATGATATTGCCGATGCTGAATCTCGCCCTTTGTCGAAGCTGACGAAGAAAGAGAAGAAGAAAGGAAGGCAGGACAAGTTGGTTCAGCAGGCGCCTCACAGGTGCCTCAGAGGAAGTCCGGCGGGACTTCTAGATGATTTATTTTGTTTCTTATGATGCCTATGTTCGGAGCTTGGAATGTGCGCGGCTTCAATGACCCCTTACATGTCAGCGAGGTACGCAGGCTCATTTCCATTCATAGGTTATCCTTGTTTGCTCTGTTGGAGACTAGAGTGCGGGCTTCGGTTGAATTACGGAGTCAGAGTTCTTTTCTATCATCTTGGCGATATGTTGTTTCCCATGGTGCCTCTATGACTGGGAGGATATGGGTATGTTGGGATCCAACTCGTGTACAGCTGACCGTGGTCGATATGAATCCGCAGTGGGTGCATGCTACGGTTACATTTGTTGAGACTTGTATCTCTTGTCGTATTACGTTTGTGTACGGTTCTAATGTGGCCAGAGAGCGACGTTATCTCTGGCGGTTCCTGCGAGATGCTTCAGCTCGATGTGCTGGTGAGCCTTGGTGTGTAATTGGGGATATGAATGCTATTCGGACACCATTTGAAAGGCAGGGTGGTGATTTGAGTTGGCATGGTGAGGATGAGGAGTTCGATGTTGCTGTTAGAGATGCGGAGTTAGAGGATCTTCGGTCTACTGGAGAGTTCTTTACATGGATGAATCGTGGAGAAGATACTATTCTCCGGAAGTTGGATAGGGTGATGGTGAACATGCAATGGTTGAGAGACTTCTCCGATTCAGTGGCTCGGTTTTTGGCTCCTGGTTGCTCGGATCATTCCCCGCGCTTAGTATGGTTTATGCAGAGATCACAGGGGCGTCGTGTTCCGTTCAAGTTCTTTGATTTCTAGATGGAACGCCCACATTATGAGGCATTGGTTCGACAGGCGTAGTCAGAGAGGTATGATGGGCGGCCTATGTACGTGTTATATAGGAGGCTTGCCACGCTTAAAGTTAAATTGAAGAAGCTGAATCGGGATGAACTAGGTGGGTTACAGACGCGGGTTGGCGAGGCGAGATTGCATCTCGAGGAGGTTCAGTCTGAGCTGTTAGCCCAGGATTCGCATGGTGAGGTATCCCTTGTAGAGCGGGCTGCCGCAACCAGATTTAATTATTTGGCTAGGCTGGAGGAAAGTATGTTATGCCAGAAGACCCGTGTTCGCTGGCAACAGCTCGGGGATCGGAACACGGCTTATTTTTTCAGCATGCTGAAGCGGCGTCACAATAGGAACGCGATTATGTCACTGATGAGAGATGATGGAGTGATGTTATCTGATCCGTCGGAGGTCAGGGATGAGACAATCCGGTATTTCAGCTCTTTATTTACAGCAGCACCGCGTGAGGTACAGATTAATCGGGATATGGTGAGGACAGTTATATCTAGGACTTTGCCTTCGGAGCAAATCGGTGGCTTGGTGGCTCCGGTTTCGGCGGAGGAGGTGCGTATAGCGATGTTTCAGCTTGGACGCCATAAGGCGCCTGGTCCCGAAGGATACACGGTAGAATTCTTCAAGGGATCTTGGGAGGTTGTGGGCGGATTGGTCACTGAGGCAGTGCCGGACTTTTTTGCTCGTGGTCGTCTTCTTCACGAGGCGAATACCACTATCATATCGCTCATTCCGAAGAAGGCGAACCCGACGGCATTGACGGATTTTAGGCCTATTTCGTGTTGTAACACGATGTATAAGTGCATCACTCGTATACTGGCGACGCGAGTTAGGGAGGTTCTTCCTGGGATTATCGATTCGGAGCAGTCGGCGTTTATACCTGGTGGGAGGCTGCAATTAGTGAACTCGGTGTTATTTGCGACTCGGACATATTGGTCGTCTGTATTTCCACTGTCGATGTCGGTTTGCAGGCGATTGGAGTAGCTCATGTCGAGGTTTTTGTGGTCGGGTCCATCGATGGACCACCACAAAGCCAAGGTAGAGTGGAGTACCGTATGCAGGCCGAAAGCGCAGGGGGGCTGGGTCTTAAACGGGTTAAAGAGTGGAACCGAGCTGCAATGCTGAAGCACATTTAGCACCTCATCTCGGATCCGGAGGACTCCATATGGGCTCGTTGGGTGAAGACGTATCTTCTGAGAGGCAAGTCGTTCTGGCAGGTGAGGCAGCCGGATAGGTGTTCTTGGATTTGGAGACGATTATTGACGTTGAGGCACCTTGTCCGCCGACTTATATCGTGGCGTATGGGTGATGGGAGTAGGATTTCCTTCTGGTATGATTCTTGGTCTCCATTGGGCCCTTTGGTGGAGCTTTTTCGACATGAGGAGATCGAGCGGTCAGGGATTCCTTATACTGTTTCTGTGGCGGATTTCTTTTTGGATCCGAGCTGGCAGAATTATGTTGATGACGGTGATATGAGGATTCATCGGCATAGGCGTGCGTGTTTTGACAGACTATATGAGCTCCTGCCGGTTACATGTTACCCATCACCAGGTATACCTGATAAGGTTGTCTGGTCCTTACGGTCCGATGGCGTTTTCACTATTGCTTTTGCATGGAGGTATATTTGCAGGGAGTATGAGACTGTTCCTTGGGCTGGTTTTGTCTGGCCTAAGGCTATGTTGCCACGGTTCTCCTTTGTTCTCTGGCTGGCCGTTCAGAGAAGGCTATACACTTCGGATATGCTCTTTTCTCTGGGTATTTCTTCTTCTTCGACTTGTGCTTTATGTGGATTGAGAAGAGAGCGATTCGACCACCTATTCTTCACATGCTCATACTCAGCGGAGGTATGGCAGCACACTCTTGGTCGATTTGTGGCGCCGAATTTTCCACGTAGATTCAGCGCCATTATTAATCTGCTAGTCACACCAGCTGGAGCCACCCTACGACATCGTCGGCCCTTCATTCGGATGTTTGTTGGATGTGTTTATTACGTGTGGATGAAACGTAACAAGCATCGCATAGGCGAGCGTATGTTGCCTTCCAGGACACTGACTACATTTATTCTTGCGTCATCGCCACGTACATAAATTGATTTACTTGTTTTAGGTACGTATATGGGGTATACGTTAGTTTCGTGACAGCTTGATTTCCAGGGGTATGCCCCTGTGGTTTTTGTACATAATATTTTTTATGGGTTATAGATTATTACTTATCAAAAAAAAACCCTAAACCCTAAACCCTGCAAGGAAAAGCCTTGGGATGATAAAGGAGCTGTGGTGGCTTCTAGCGCGTGTTAAACATGGCCCGCAGGTGTGCTTTCTCTATTCTTTTAATAGAGCCTTGGCGGAGGATATATTTAACTTGGAGGACCAGCTTGGATGGCCAACCCGTGTCCCAAGGCAGAAAGTAAGGAGCGGGAAACTGAGGAAGAGGACCCAATGGCGGACTTCTGGTTGGGCATGGACAATCAACGGGAAGGCAAAGCACCCTGTCATAGTGAAAACAAGACCACTGCCGACTGGGAAGATCCTGACTTCTGGAAAGACCTTGAGTCTTATGAGGCCCTATTCGGCAGTTGCAGCCAGACGAAGGCTGAGCGGGAGACAAGTCGCAGCGCTGGATCCCAGGAACTTGACCGCCAAGAGGAGGAGGACGTGGATGATTCGGACACTAGCTCGAATGACTGGATCCCTGAAGCTAGCTCCGCTGAATTCAAGGATTGGAGTGCTCTGCTCATGAAGCCGCATGGGGAGCCTAGCAGATCGGCAAGCAGGTGTGCTGGGCGTGGACCTGAAAACTAAGTTAATAGACCATGTAAATAATTCTTTTTGATACCTGCAAACTCTGGACAGGTTCTCTTGGCTTTTGAGGGGCTTAGGGGCCACTAGGGCCGCATGCTGCAAGTCTGGCCAACACTAGTACTAGGACCGGTTGGCCCTGATTGCCAGGACTTAAACTTAGCTTTGATTAGTGCCATATTTTGGACAGGCTAGTTGGAAACCTAGGATTTCACTTTGGTTGCGTGGCAACTCTTAGGACCATATAACTACTTTTCAGCCCATTTATAAAAATTTACCTTAACAAAAAAAAAAAAAACCTGAACCCTGAAGCCCGAAGCCCTAACCCTAAGCCCGAAGCCCTAAGCCCGAAGCCCGAAGCCCTAAAGCCCTTAGCCCTAACCCTAAGCCCTTAGCCCTAAGCCCTAAACCGGAAGCCCTAAGCCCTAAGCCCTAAACCCTAAACCGGAATGCGATTTTGTCACTGACGAGAGATGATGGAGCGGTGTTATCTGATCTGTCGGAGGTGAGGGATGAGACGATCCGGTATTTCAGCTCCTTATTTACAGCAGCACCGCGTGAGGTACAGATTAATCGGGATATGGTGAGGACAGTTATATCTGGAACTTTGTCATCGGAGCAAATTGGTGGCTTGGTGGCTCCGGCATCGGCGGAGGAGGTGCGCACAGCGATGTTTCAGCTTGGACGCCATAAGGCGCCTCGTCCGGATGGATACACGGCAGAATTCTTCAAGGGCTCTTGGGAGATTGTGGGCGGGTTGGTCACCGAGGCAGTGCAGGACTTTTTTGCTCGTGGTCGTCTTCTTCGCGAGGCGAATACCACTATCATATCGCTCATTCCGAAGAAGGCGAACCCGTCGGCATTGACGGATTTTAGGCCTATTTCGTGCTCTAACACGATGTATAAGTGCATCACTCGTATACTGGCGTCGCGAGTCAGGGAGGTGCTTCCTGGGATTATCGGTTCGGAGCAGTCGGCGTTTATACCAGGACGACGGATAGTGGATAATATCATGGTAGCACACAAGCTGATTAGGGGCTGTCATACAGAAAGGAGTCCTCCAAGGTGTGCTTTGAAAATTGACATAAGAAAGGCATATGACTCGGTTGAGTGGGATTTTCTGCACGTGGTATTGGAGTGCTTTGGATTTCCGCATTCATTCATTCAGCTCGTCATGGAGTGCGTCACCATGGCAAGATTCTCCATTAGTATCAATGGGAAGCTGCATGGCTTTTTCAGCAGTTCCAGGGGAATTCGTCAGGGCTGTCCTTTGTCTCCATATTTGTTTGTGATGGTCATGGAGGTACTTTCTGCCATGTTGAGGAAGGCCACAGAGTCACCGGATTTTGGTTTTCATTCCCGATGTCGGAAGGTACGGTTGTCTCATTTGTGTTTTGCGGATGATTTGCTCATATCTAGTGGAAAGCTGTCGTCGGTACGCCGTGTCTTGGACACATTATTGAGATTTGGGGATCAGTCTGGCTTGAGAGTGAGTGCACAGAAGAGTGAGATTTTCTTTGGTGGAGTCCCGGAGGAGGTGCAGACGTAGATTTTGGCTGCTTCTGGATTTGGCCGAAGGGAGCTTCCGGTTCGCTATCTTGGAGTGCCTCTTATTACTAGGAGGCTATCTTCAGATGATTACACGCCATTGGTGGATGCCATTGCTAGTAGGATTTGTCATTAGACTAGTAGACATATGTCGTATGCTGGGAGGCTGCAGTTAGTGAACTCGATGTTATTTGCGACTCAGACATATTGGTCGTCTGTATTTCCACTGTCGATGTCGGTTTGCAGGCGATTGGAGCAGCTCATGTCGAGGTTTTTGTGGTCGGGTCCATCGATGGACCACCACAAGGCCAAGGTAGAGTGGAGTACCGTATGCAGGCCGAAAGCGCAGGGGGGCTGGGTCTTAAACGGGTTAAAGAGTGGAACCGAGCTGCAATGCTGAAGCACATTTAGCACCTCATCTCGGATCCGGAGGACTCCGTATGGGCTTGTTGGGTGAGGACGTATCTTCTGAGAGGCAAGTCGTTCTGGCAGGTGAGGCAGCCGGATAGGTGTTCTTGGATTTGGAGACGATTATTGACGTTGAGGTACCTTGTCCGCCCACTTATCTCGTGGCGTATGGGTGATGGGAGTAGGATTTCCTTCTGGTATGATTCTTGGTCTCCACTGGGCCCTTTGGTGGAGCTCTTTGGACGTGAGGAGATCGAGCGGTCAGGGATTCCTAATACTGTTTCTGTGGCGGATTTCTTTTTGGATCCGAGCTGGCGGAGTTATGTTGATGACGGTGATATGAGGATTCATCGGCATAGGCGTGCGTGTTTTGACAGGCTATATGAGCTCCTGCCGGTTACATGCTACCCATCACCATGTATACCTGATAAAGTTGTCTAGTCCTTACGGTCCGATGGTGTTTTCACTATTGCTTCTGCATGGAGGTATATTTGCAGCGAGTATGAGACTGTTCCTTGGGCTAGTTTTGTCTGGTGTAAGGCTATGTTGCCACGGTTCTCTTTTGTTCTCTGGTTGGCCGTTCAGAGAAGGGTATACACTTCGGATATGCTCTTTTCTCTTGGTATTTCTTCTTCTTCAACTTGTGCTCTATGTGGATTGAGAAGAGAGCGATTCGACCACCTCTTCTTCACATGTTCATACTCAGCGGAGATATGGCAGTACACTCTTGGTCGACTTGTGGCGCCGAATTTTCCGCGTAGATTCAGTGTTATTATTAATCTGCTAGTCACACCGGCTGGAGCTACCCTACGACATTGTCGGCCCTTCATTCGGATGTTTGCAGGGTGCGTTTATTACGTGTGGATGGAACGCAATAAGCGTCGCGTAGGTCAGCGTTTATTGCCTCCTCGGACACTGGCTACATTTATTCTTGCGTCACTGCCACGTACATAGATTGATTTTATTTGTCTTAGGTACGTATATGGGATATACGTTACTTTCATGACAGCTTGATTTCCAGGGGTATGCCCCTGTGGTTTTTGTACATACTTTTTTATGGGTAATGAATTATTATTTATCAAAAAAAACCCTAAACCCCGAACAAACCCCGAACCCTGAACCCTAGGGGGCTCATTTCACACAAAAACTTTCTCTCTCTAAGATTCTATGACCTCTCTCTACGCCCACTCTGGGCGGGGCCTCCCGGGCTCCCGCCTTCCAACAACGCTGAGTCATGGAGGGTACAACGGATGTAATGGCACTGGAGGTGGCCTCCCTTAAGGTCAAACCGGTGGCCTTAGCGAAGGGCAGTGGCGGTGATGTTCAGCTGGACCTGGCGAATGCTTCGGCAATGGATGGGGCAGGTGATCTCGCCCAAGGAGCTGATGCGGGGATTGGGGTGATGGTTCCCCCCTCTTTCAAGGATGTCCTGAACGGCATCTCTGCTGTTGTGGACCTCAGGAGATCAGGTACTTCAGCTGTGGCTGTGACTGCGGGTCAACTTAATCAGGAAGATAACATCCCGTGTTGCCCGGCGTTTGGGTGTGGAGGAAAGCTACTCATACCGCCAGCCCTGGAGGACCTGGGAGCTAGTAGGTGGCGTAATACATTAGTGGGTTATCTCTTAGGTAAGTCAGCCCCATATGCGGTTCTCAGGAGAATTTGTCTGCAACTATGGCAGAAGAAGGGGCTGGTGGAGGTTGGTCTCATTAACAAAGGGGCTATAATATTAAGGTTTGATAGCGACCAACACCTGGAAGGAATCGTGGGGAAGGCAAACTGGCATCTTGCGAGTTGCCCGTTGTTGCTGCGTAGGTGGCAGGTGGGTATGGCCATAAATGAGGAACTTACCGCATTGCCGTGTTGGGTTAGGCTGTATGGCATTTCGCTTGAATTGTGGCACTCACGTGGTGTTCAATATCTGACCAACAGTATTGGCCAGCTCTTGAAAACCGACGCCAGATCCTTCAATCCAGCGAATATGGGTACAGCGAGGGTGCAGATTGAGATTTCGGTGAAGAATGGGCTAAGTAAAAAAATTGAAGCAATTGACAGCAGAGGAAACGCCCTCAATATAACAATCGTTTATGAAACAAAAGCACTGTGTTGTCCGGACTGTGGAGTCTTCGGCCATGAGGACATGACGTGCCCAAAACGACGGGTGGAAACAGAGGCCCGGATTCCTCCCCCAACAGTTAACCCTGTAGGGAAGCGTCCTGGTGGCTACCAAAAGACCTATATGAGGTGGAAGAGGGCAGCTGATACCACGGCTAAGGTTGAGGGGAAGAAGGAAGGACTGCCTCAGACGAAGGAGTCTGTTGAACCAGCTGAGATTCTGGAATAGGGTAATAATGATGACGTGCAATCTCATGTGTCGGTAGAGGGTGTGGGTAGGGACGCTTCTGATGATGGGGAATACGTGCCGGAATCGGAACTTCACCGGCCGGATGAGGTGGCTGATGAGGATGAATGGTCTCTGTCGGGAGGCCAGCTGGAATTGGACAGGATGGATAGGCTCATCGAGCGTCTACGTTCCAAAGGAAGCAAATTCGATGAGGAGGACCGACGTACTTCCCCTACAAAAGATGACAAATGGGGCATCCCACATAGGGATGAAAAGTGACAGCTCGGGTAATACCCGAGCCATTATTGGAGGGACGAGGAGAGGGCACAAAAAGAAAGGCAGGGGGCTGAGGCCCCATACATCTCCCAGATGATACTCTCGTGGAATGTAAGGGGCTTGAACGACCCCTTACACATTAAGGTGAGTCGCTTAGTAAATATGTATAGTGTTTCTATCGTGGGGTTATATGAAACCAAACTGAGGAAGAGTTTGGAGGTTGTGAATCATGCTATGTTTCGCCAGCAATGGAGTTATGTCGCGGCTTATGGCAGTAACGGTATTGGGCGGACGAAGGTTTGTTAGGACACTAGACGATGTAACTTGACGATCGTCTCACAGGGCAACCAATGGATACATGTTAGGGTAGAGATGTTTGAAGAACCTAAGCAATTCTTCCTTACCTTTGTTTACGGAAGCATTGATAGAGCGGAAAGAATGGATCTGTGGAACTTCTTGAGTGCGACCCTGTCAATGACTTAGCCATGGAGTATTTTAGGTGACTTTAATGCAGTCCGTTCTCCGAAGGAGAGGGTTGGTGGCAGGGAAAAATGGAGGGAATCGGGCAATGTCTTAAATTGTGTGCTTTACTCATTGGGTATGGATGACCTTCGGGGTGTTGGCTGCAGCTTTACGTGGTCTAACAGGAGGTCCCCCCTTATAGTAGCGAAGTTGGACAAAGTAGTCATTAACAAAGAGTGGATTGAGGCGTTCAGGCTTTCGGAAGCTCACTTCCTCGCGCCCACGACTTCAGATCACTCACCATGCCTGTTGCGGTTGAGTCCCAGCAAGAGAAAGGCGTGTGCTTTTAAGTTTTTTGACTTCTGGAGATTCCATCCTGGCTACGGAGAAGCGTTGGCTAGGGGTTGGTCAATGGAATATAGAGGCCTGCACATGTTCTGACTGTGCTGCAGGTTGAAAGACCTAAAAAGTGAATTAAAGTCCCTCAACCGCAACCATCTTTTGGACATATCCCACAGGGTTGACCGGGCTAGGATTGAGTTGCATGCTCTGCAAATGGAAAGTTTGCTAGGAAGACCGAATATTGAGGAGGAGAAGTCGGCGATGGCTAAGTTCAATAAGTTAGTGCGTATGGAAGAAAGTTTCTACAAACAAAAAGCACGAGCCACTTGGCTAAAATTGGGGGATCATAACACGTCCTACTTCTACAATGAAGTTAACTGAAGGGCCAATAGGAATGCTATCACCTCGCTAGACCTCCCAATGGTGAAAGAATTACAGAGCAGGAGTCCATCCGTGAAGAGGTCGTTAAGTATTTTGAGACCATCTTAACCCGTAAGGATGGGGGATGCCAGGAGGTGAGTATGGTCCGTAAACTTTTGAAATGTAGTATTGCCTCAGATCATCACGCGTTACTCACCCAAGAGGAGACCAGCCGCGAGATTAAGGAAACTATATTCAGTATGCCGAGTGGGAAAGCCCCGGGTCCGGATGGCTTTACTGCTGAGTTTTACAAATCTGCATGGAGCACGGTTGGATTTGATGTAATTCAAGCGGTGAAGGAATTCTTCACCCGAGGTCGGCTGCAAAGGGAAGTTAACTCCATGGCAATAACCCTGGTCCCCAAGAAGGCACAGGCAGAGAAAATCCAGGACTTTCGTCCAATCTCCTGCTGCAATGTCATCTACAAGTATATCTCGAAGATTATTGCGAATAGGCTTAGGCAAATACTGCCGGAAATAATAAGCGTTGAGCAGGCCGCTTTTGTGCCGGGAAGGAGAATTGTAGATAATGTCCTGCTAGCCCAGGAGCTCCTATGGGATACAGCACGAAGAAGGGACCTGATAGTTGTGCAATTAAGCTAGATATAGCGAAGGCGTTCGACTCTTTAAGCTGGAACTACCTCCTGGCGGTATTAAATGCGCTTGGAATGCCCCAGAAAATGGTCATGTGGATCAAGGAGTGTATCACAACTCCCACCTTCTCACTGAATATTAATGGGCAATTATGCGGGCACTTCAGGAGTACATGTGGTCTTCGGCAAGGTGATCTATTATCCCCGTATCTCTTCATCTTGGCTATGGATGGACTATCTAGGCTAATGAGGGATTGCACCTTGAACCCCGACTTCAAGTTTCATCACAGATGTATTAAAGTCAGAATTTCACACATGATATTTGCGGATGACGTCTTTCTTTTCATGCGTGCTAACAAGCCAACGGTTGAGATGACAAAAGTAGCTCTACAAGTTTTTGCACATATATCTGGGCTGTAAAATCAGCCCGGAGAAATGTGAAATCCTTTTCGGAAAGGTCGACAACCAACTGCAGAAGGAAATACTATCAAGCACGGGCTTCCGGAAAGAGAACTTCCCTATGCGTTACTTGGGAATACCGCTGGTGCCCAAACAGCTGTCAACTAGGGACTGCGCTCCTTTGGTTGATGCTATTACTAAAAGAATCTCTAGTTGGACGAGTAAGAGTTTATCTTATGCAGCCAGATTGCAACTTGTGCGGGCAGTCCTCTTCTCCATGCAGTCTTATTGGGCTGGAATTGTCCCTCTCCCGCTGGAGGTATGTAGGAGAGTTGATCGGTTGATGGCAAGTTATTTATGGGGAGGCACGGCATCAGGGCAGGGTAAAACGAAAGTGAAATGGGAGGAAGTTTGCTGCCCCTTTGAGGAGGGGGGACTGCACCTTAAAAGGCCTCTAGAATGGAACCGCATAGCTTTACTGAAGCATATTTGGCAGCTGCTTTCGGACCCAACTAGCTCTCTATGGACTAGCTGGGTACGTAATGAAGTTTTAAAAACTAAGAGTATTTGGACAATAAGGCCCCGAACAGGGGATTCATGGCTTTGGAAGAGGATTCTGAAGATACGGGGAGTAATGGAGAACCTTGTAGCCTTGAAGGTCGGGGATGGAAGTAGGATCTCCTTCTAGCACGACAAATGGTCTCACATTGGTCGTTTAGACAGGTTCTTTTCTCCAATGGACCGAGTAAACTCCTGTGTTCCGAAGGATGCAACGGTACGTACGGTTTTTACGAGCCCTGCTTGGAAGGATTTTATGGAGGGGTATCTACCGGATGGTATGAGAAAACGTTCTACCAGATACTTGCGAGATCACTCCGGCCAAGCGACTACCCAGGAACTGGTCTTGATGGGTTAATCTGGCTCGGGAACAGGAGAGGCGTTTTTATGATAAAGGAAGCCTGGGATCTCCTCCGTTCCAAACGGCAGCCAGTAACCTGGAGCAAATGGATTTGGAATAAGGAAATACCCCCAAGACGTTCATTCCTAGTATGGCTTATTGCGAAGAAAAGACTGCGTACAGCTCAATTCTGGTATCAGAAAGGGCTGTGGTCTTCGGCAGAATGTGTTCTATACAACAGCGAAGTGGAGACCTTGCAGCGAATTGACAGCAGAAGCCATCAGTCTGCTTGGGACAGCCTTGAACTTGAAGCCCTCTCCCCTGGCTAGCTATTTCTAGTGGACAAGCTCCAGCAGTCTATGCAAGCGAAGATGGCGAGAATGGAGGCCACAAAGGAACTACTACTAACTAGGGTGGCCATGCCAAGAACCAAGGGCAAAGGGAAACAGGTTGAAACCGAGGATGTGGACCCCATGGCCGAATTCTATATGGGCATGGAAAACCAGGGTAAAGGCGAGGACCCCTGCCCTCAAGTCAACAAAAACACTTCTGCCTGGGAGGATCCTGATTTTTGGAAGGATTTGGAGTCCTATGAGAGTCTCTTTGGCTGCAGTAGCAAGACACAGGTTGAGGGGGAAACAAGCCGCAGCGCAGGAACCCAAGACACTGACTTTCAGGAGGAAGATGACGACTCAGACGAATCAAGCACCAGTGCGGACGACTGGATTCCGGAGGTTGGTTCTGCCGAGTTCAAGGATTGGAGTAGCCTGCTCACGAAGCCTCTTAGGGAGCCTAGCAAATCGACAGGAAAGCGAGCTGATCGCAGCCCTGGAAACTAAATGACTAGGTTATGTAAATAATTTTTGTTGCCTGCAAACTCTGGACAGGTTCTTTTGGGATTAAGGGGCCTGGTGGCCGTGGAGGCCGTGGGCCGCAAGTAAAGTCCGCACTGGAGTGGGGATAGGTTTCTTTTAGGCTGGTAGCATTTTAGCTAAGTCAATTAGTACTATCTTTTGAACAGGGTACTAGGAAACTTAGATTAGAGTCATTTACTAGCTGCGAGGCAGTCACTAGGACCATGTAACTACTTTTCAGCCCAATTAAAAATTTACCTTAACAAAAAAAACCCTAAACCCGAAACCCGAACCCCGAACCCCGAAACCCTTAAATCCCGAACCCTGAACCCCAAACCCAGAACCCTAAACCCTTGACAGACTATATGAGCTCCTCCCGGTTACATGTTACTCATCACCAGGTATACCTGATAGGGTTGTCTGGTCCTTACGGTCCGGTGGTGTTTTCACTAATGCTTCTTCATGGAGATATATTTGCAGCGAATACGAGATTGTTCCTTGGGCTAGCTTTGTCTGGTCTAAGGCTGTGGTGCCACAGTTCTCCTTTGTTCTATGGCTAGCCGTTCTCAAAAGGTTATACACTTCGGATATGCTCTTTTCTCTGGGTATTTCTTCTTCTTCGACTTGTGCTTTATGTGGATTGAGAAGAGAGCGATTCGACCACCTATTCTTCACATGCTCATACTCAGCGAGGTATGGCAGTACACTCTTGGTCGACTTGTGGCGCCAAATTTTCCACGTAGATTCAGCGCTATTATGAATATGCTAGTCACACCAGCTGGAGCTATCCTACGACATCGTTGGCCTTTCATTCGGACGTTTGCAGGATGTGTTTATTATGTGCGGATGAAACGTAATAAGTGTCACATAGGCGAGCGTATGTTGCCTCCCAGGACACTGGCTACCTTTATTCTTGCGTCACTGCCACGTACATAGATTGATTTATTTGTTTTAGGTACGTATATGAGGTATACGTTAGTTTCGTGATAGCTTGATTTCTAGGGATATGCCCCTGTGGTTTTTGTGTAGACTATTTTATGGGTTATGAATTATTACTTATCAAAAAAACCCTAAACCTGAAATCCCGAACCCCGAACCCCGAACCCCAAACCCCAACCCAAAACCCCAAACCCCAAACCCCAAACCCCAAACCCAAACCCAAAACCCTAAACCCTAAACTCGGGTGATGTGGTATGCTATACATTGTCAGGTGGACATTCTGTCGGTTAATCCACAATGGATTCATTGTATGGTGAAACATATAGGCAAAAACCTGGCTATGCTTGTTACATTTTTGTATGGGAAAAATGATTATAGCGCTAGGACGGAGCTCTGGCAATTTTTCATAACGGTAAATACAAATGGAGCCCCTTGGTGTGCATTGGGTGACTTTAATGCTATAAGGAAACCGTATGAAAAGAGAGGAGGATGTCAAAGGTGGACTAAGCAAGAAGAAGTTTTGGATGATGTATTGCGGAGTGTGGGAATGGAAGACCTTACTTTTGGTGGCCAATTCTTTACTTGGTCAAATAAGCGAGATCAACCTATCCAGTGTAAACTTGACAGAGTAGTGGTCATTCAGGAATGGATGGAAATACTTGGTAACTCTAGCACGATTTTTCCACCTACCAATGACCTCGGATCACTCTCCGGGGATTGTGCAGCTAGGGGAGAGGAATAGAATGAAGGTTCCATTTAAATTCTTTGAGTTTTGGAAGGACATACCTGGTTACTAGGGAGAGGTGGAATCGGCTTGGCATGTAGTGTTCCATGGCACTAAGCTGTATATTCTCTGTAGGAAGATGAGAGAAACAAAGGAGAGATTGAAGGTCTTTAACAGGAACACAACTTATGGTATATCCAAGAAAGTCCTGCAGCTTAGAGAGGCACTCCAACACTGGCAGAGGGTGAATTTAACAAACCCCAGTTCTGAGACAATCCGGGAAGAGAAAGAGGCCAGTTCCAGGTGGTCCATGTTTGCAAGGCTAGAAGAGTACTTTCTGAAGCAAAAGTCCAGAGTTCGCTGGCTACGATTGGGGGATAGGAATAATGCATACTTCTTTAGGAGTATGATGGCCGGAGGAATCTTAATAATATTGTCTCTTTGTCTAGATCAGATGGCACTGAAATTGTTGAGAAGGAGCAAATCATCTTGGAGATCAGCGATCACTTTCGACTGCTCTATGGTGTGTCTTCCAGTTCGATCTCTAATGATAACTATGGAATACTTGCAGGGAGTGTGCAATCCAAGGTCCAACCTTGCAGAGTGAACTTCTGGTGAGGCCTATTCTTGAGGATGAAATTACAAGAACTTTATTCTCCCTGAAAAGAGGTAAAGCACCTAGGCCAGATGGCTACCCTCCGGAATTCTTTGCTGCATCATGGGACTTGGTTAGGAGGGATGTAGTTGATGCTATCCATGAGTTTTTTTGTAATGGGAGAATGCTAAGGCAAATCAATGCATCTGCCATAACATTACTGCCCAAGAAGAGGTCTGCATCGAAAGTCTCAGATTATAGACCAATATCCTGTTGTAATACAATATATAAGTGCATCTCTAAGGTGCTGGCTAATAGGCTTAAGACAATGATTGGAAGCTTGGTCGGGCCGGCACAATCTGCCTTCGTTCCGAGGAGAAGGATTGTCAATAATATTCTACTAGCTCAAGAGCTCATCCATGGATATGGATGCAGAAGAGGACCTAAGGGGTGTGTAATACAGGTGGATATTGAGAAAGCTTTTGATTCCATCGAATGGTCCTTCATATGTTGCACGTTGAAAGTATTTGGATTTCCTAACCAGTTTATTAGCTGGGTGATGGAATGCATATCGACCCCAAGTTCCTCCATTTGCATCAACGGCGAACTTCATGGCTTCATTCAGCACCATAGAGGACTAAGGCAGGGGGATCCTTTATCTCCATATCTGTTTGTGCTTAGTATGGAGGTCTTGTCTGGGTTGCTGAAGCAAACTGCCTTGAAACTAGGTTTCCAAATGCACTGGAGATGTGAGAAGGCTAACCTTACGCATTTGTTCTTTGCGGATGATATACTCCTTTTTACTAGACCATGTGTAGTATCCGTCTCTCTGATAACTGATGCTCTGAATACCTTTATAACCTGGTCTGGTCTTCGTGTGAGCAATACAAAGAGTAAGATCTACTTATCAAAATCGGCTAATGACAGTGAGTTGGCAATTGCTTCAGTGACTGGCCTATCGAAGGGTGGGCTCCCGTTCAGGTATCTTGGGGTACCTCTGTCTGCAAACAAACTTTCATACCTTGACTGTGCACCTCTGATTGATGCGATTACCAAGCGTATTAGAGGATGGTCGGAAAGGAGCCTATCATATGCGGGGAGGGTCTAGTTAGTACAGTCAGTGCTATTTTCTATGCAGACGTACTGGTCTCTAGTTATTCCACTACCTTGTAGAGTATGCTATAAACTGAACTCTCTAATGTCTAATTTCTTATGGGCGAAAGGTTCGGCTAAAGTTAGCTGGAATGAAGTATGTAAGCCTAGGAATGAGGGATGACTTGGACTTAAAAGGCCCTTGATGTGGAATAAGGGTGCGATGCAAAAGCACATACGGCAGATTTGGAAGGTGATGAGAGTAATATCTAGACAGCATGGATAAGCCAAAATAAACTGAGAGGGCAATCAATTTGGACAGTGAGGAGGCCTTCAAATTGCTCATGGATGTGGAAGAATCTGCTAACTATAAGATATACAATGAGGCCTTTAATTTCTTGGAGGATGGGCGATGGCAGCCGCACCTCCTTCTGGGATGATAACTGGCTAGGGGGAGGTGATCTCAGGAGTATGATCTCAATCGGAAACATTGCATCATCACTTATTAGCCCTGTAGCCACCTTGAGGGATGTATTACACTCTGAAGATTGGCAATTATTTGCAGATGGGCATGCTTTGGAAAGAACAGTGCAGATATTTGGGTTTATTATGTGCAAAATGTCTAGCCCAATTTATCTTATTGAGGGTGCAATCGATATGCTGTTGTGGAAAGGCGGATGTTTCACGATTTCCAAAGCTTGGAGTGATTTGTCAAGTGGTAGGGCTAAGCTGCAATGGGCTAAGTGGGTCTGGTAAAAACGTATCCCCGTGAGAGTCTCCTTCATCGCATGGCTACTAGCTAAGGAAAGGCTACGCACGGCAGATTATTGGTGCAGATGGGACTTAGAAGCTCCCCTGTATGTGTGAATTGTCTAGAAGCGACCGAAACAGTTAATCATGCACTGTTCCAGTGTCCTAAGGTGAAAAGAATCTGGCGTCTTATAACAAAGGAGAGTGAATTTTCTGGTTGGCCGACTACATGTGAGGACATGGGTTTGCTGCTGAGCCAACTTTGGGATGTGAAGGGAGGTAAGAGAATTGTGGGAATCTGTCTCCTGACCATCTATTATGTGTGGATAAAGAGGTACAGAGGAATAAATGGGGCTGTAACCTTAATGGTTTAACATTTCGGTTTTTTTGTAAGTAACATTTCGTGTTTAGCAGTGTTGTCAAGGCGCTAAGGCGCACTCAAGGCGCAAGTGGTCCCCATCGCCCGAGGCGCAAGGCGCAGTGCCCGAGGCGCGCCTTTGCGACAAAGGCGCATATGTATAGAAATGTTCAAATTCAAGTTTGAAAATGTCCAAATCCAAATTCCCATCAAAATGACATCAAGAAATCCATTAAAAGATTCATAACAAAATGACATCAAAATAAAACTAACTAATAATCTAAATCATCCTCGTGAGGCTCATCAACATAAGTGCAATCTTCATAATCATTACAGTCATCCAAATTTCCTTCGATCTCCTCATGAACGTCGGCATGGGCTCCATCATCATCATCAAGTAACCTCGAACTAGTTGAAGCCCTGGTCGTTCTCAGAACTTCATTAACAGCCGACGCACGCTCTACTGCAGCCCATGTCAATGTATCTCCGCTGAAAACTAAGTCATCGCCCGCATCCTCTTCTATTTCGCCAATAAGCCATTCATTACAATAATCAATTATATCCAAAGAAAGAGGATCAATCACATCACGAGCATCATATCTCGCTTTCAACTTCTGGTTATACTTGACGTAGACAAGGTCAAGTAACTTTTGATGCTCAAGTCGGTTCCTCTTCTTTGTATGAATCTGCATAACAATATAAGGATTTTCGAAAAGCTCATAATAATAAATGAGAATTCTTTCACATTAACGGTACGAATAATGACTTACTTGCTCAAATGTACTCCAGTTACGCTCACATCCGGTTGCGCTACATGTCAAACTCAATATTCGAATGGCAAGTCGTTGAAGATTAGGCGTTTCACCACCAAAGAGAGACCACCAGTCCGCTGTAAATACAAATTGTTCATTTAGATAAGTTTCATCAAACAACAATGTCAACAAACATGTTCAATGAATTGCATTGAACAATTAGAAACTAGAAAGTACCCGGTGATTGTTGAGTCCTCGCTCGGGTGGCAATAGGTGATGCAAAATTTCCAGCGCATCTCGTATAATAAGCCAATTCACTCGTGATTTTGTCTTGTTCTTGTGCAGAAGGAATCAATCTACCAATGCAATCAAACAATCCCCTGGTGATCTCTCCATCGACCGTAGAACTTGGATTATAGTAAGCAGGATTCAAGGCATATCCAGCTGCATGCAAAGGATGATGGAGCTGACAATCCCACCTCTCATCAATGATATTGAAGACATCCTTATATTTGTCTTCATTGCCATTGAAAGACCTTTGAATTGTCTCTTTGGCTCTGTCCATTGCCTCATAGATATACCCCATGGCTGGCTTCTTCTCATTATCTACGAGACGTAGAACCATCACTAGCGGGCCCATCACCTTGAGTGCAAACAAGACACTATTCCAAAATCTCACCCGCAACACTGTTCCATGCGCCCTTTTCCCTTTCGCCGTCTTTGACAACTTGTTGTCAAACCATTCTTGTGATCCAAACGTCCTTCTCAAGTGGCTTTGCAGCTCATGAAGCCTCTGCAAAGTAAGAAATGTCGTTGCAAACCGCGTGACCCCGTGTCGGATGAGTTCCTTCTTTTCTGTGAACACTCTCATGGTACTTAAGACACTACCATGATTATATATAAATCCTACCAAGAATATGGCCTGCTCAACCGTTTTCTTCACTTCAGAAATTTTGCCGATGTCTTCTAATATCAAGTCTAGACAATGTGCTGCACAAGGAGTCCAAAATAAGTGCTTCCTCTTCGCCTGAAGTAACTTTCCTGTCATTATAAAATGAAAATGGTTCAGTCATAAAAAATTGATTGTTACACATTACATTATAACTTAAATGTGACTCACCAGCCAACACGTAGTTACTTCCATTGTCTGTAACAACTTGTACAACATTCGTCTCCCCTATCTCCTCCACAAAAGAGTCTAGCAACTCAAACAACTTCTCTCCCGTTTTGGCATAAGACGAAGCATCGGCACTTCTGATAAACATGCTACCCTTCGTTGAATTGACCAAAAAGTTGATCAAAGTTCGGCCTCTTTTGTCTGTCCACCCATCAGACATTATTGAACAGCCATATTGCCTCCGACATTCAACGTGGTCTTTCATCAGCTCCTTAGTGTACTCAACCTCTTGATCGAGAAACGTAACCCGCGCTTCATGGTAGCTCGGCGGCTTCAAGTTAGGGCCATATCTCCCTATATCGTCGATCATCTTAGCGAAGCTCGGAGACCGCACGGCATTAAAAGGAATGCCCTCCTGATATAACCATCTGCAAATACTTTTGCAAGTCCTATTTCTCGCCTCTTTATCGAAAGCATCCACCACACTCTTCTGTTTAACCTTCCCCTTCTCCATCAAGAAAGTATCCATTGGCCCCTTCCTCTTACTTATACTCTGATTTACTTCCCCGCTCGATCTTTTTGAAGGAATAGAATGTGATGTTTCTTCTAAAGCAATATCATCATCAATATGAAACATCTGGGATGGAACGGATCCAGTACTGCCAATTGAATCCAGTCGTGCCCGTTTTGCTTCCTCCATCTTATTTCGCAATTCATCTCTCACATCCTCGGGACATTTAGTGCATGATTTTGCATTTCTAAATGATCCTATTTGATGTTGTTTGGCTCGATGAATGCCACTTCTGGACACATATCCACAAAATATGCATGTGACCACATTCGAATCGTTTGGATCCTTCAACATATTATACTTCCATCCAATGTCCTTTTTTTTGGAAGCTCCGGATGAATCCATTCCTAAAAGAATCAACCAAAGAATAATATCACAACGGCAAGACATATTTTCAATCTAATTCATTCAATTCAAACAAATGCAACAATGTCAATCTCATTTTCTGTAGTAACAAGGCCTCTGATCTGTTACAGTACAGTGCAATGCAACGAATGCAACCTCTCTCTATCCCCACACTCTCACAGCCTCTGATTTGTGTCAATCAGATTTGTTACAGTAAAAAGTAAAAACAGAGCCTCTCTCTGACTTTTAATGTCAATCTAAAGCCTCTCTCTCACAGCCTCTCTCTCACAGAAACAGAACAATCCATCCTCATTTCCCAATCCATCCTCTCACTGAACAAGACAATCAGCGGCTAACCGGGTAAGATAAGCAGGCGGGCGGCTGACCGGGGACAGGAGCAGGTGGGCGGCTGACCAGGGGAGAGCAGCGGTCGGGCGTCTGACCGGGGAGAGGAGCGGGCGGGCGGCTGACCAGAGGAGAGGGAGAGGAGCAAGCGGGCGGCTGACCAGGGAGGCGGACGGCCGAGCTTGAGCAGGCGACTGACGCGGGGCGCGGCCGAGCTTCAGAGGCGGAAGGGTTCGGAGCAAGGGGAGGTCGAAGAGGCAGAAGCGTTCTGGATCGGGAGCAAAAGGGCTCGGGAGCAAAGTGGTTTTTTAGGAGCGGGCCTCATGTGTCGCCTTGGGCCCGAGGCGCGCCTTGCGCCCGACGGTGAGGCGCGCGCCCGAGGCGCTCCTTTCCAACGTCGCTCGCCTAACGTGTTCCCAGGCGCGAACGGTGCGCCCCACTCGCCTCACCGGGCGCGCCTTTAATAACACTGGTGTTTAGTATTTAACATTTTGAGTTTATGGTTTATGATTTAATCCTTAAATGTAGAGACCTAGAAGCCACAACAGTTGAAGGCGGTAGAAGCTTTCTGGAACTGATAGGATAAGTTGAGCGTATAATGCTTTCAGGCGACTTGATTTTTGTAGCCCCGGCAACAGCACCTGCTTGTACTAGGAAGGTAAGGTACATAACATTTCATAAGCCCCTAATCATCATATAGGAGCTTTGTAAAGTAAAATGTCTAACTCAAATAAATTTAAAAGCTCATGGTCTAATCTTCAGATTGACGTTCATACTTAGGATTGACATGCATATTGTGAGGCCATATAGGAGATTCAGAAGCTACTGAAGGATTAGGGGATTAGCTTCTGAAGGAGAGTTGCAACTCGGCTTCTATCCTACTTACGAAGGACAGATGGGGAAAAAATTGATGAACAAGTGCCAAAAAGATGCCGCATTGGCTTATGCATAATAGAGTCGACTTGCCAGTAGGTTTCGAAAGAAACTAAACTTCCCCTTGCGGAAGCTTCCATTCTATACGAAACATTTTCGTACCATCCGAAACATATATGAACTGGATATGGAATAATTTCGTAGTACAAAAGACATATCAAATAATTTCGTGTAGTACGAAATCGGTTAAAAACGACACGAAATAATTGTGTTGATTGATTTGGAGGTGGATTCTGGTTATACTAAATTTTGTTATTTCTTAAATCATCTATAACGAGCTTTATTTAAAATATAACAAAATTTGTTAAGAGTTTTATTCAAAAATATTTTAAAGAAAAAGATAGAAAATATAATTAGGAAATAGGACATTACAGGTAGGGGTGAGTATAGGTTCCGGGTAAAACTGAGAACCGGTCAGAATCGGTACCATAGGGTCGGTGTCAGTATAGGTTCTCGAATAGACCGGGTAGGTTCTAGGTTCTAAATTTTTTAAAATCAGCAGTAGTAACAAGTATGGTTCCAGGTTCTCACCTCGGAACCTCGAAGCTGACATAATATATTTTAATATATTTTAATATATAATATATAATCTTTATTCTCTATTTATTTTATTTTAAAATTGTAAATATTTCTTATTTATATTTAGCAATTTTGTGTATAGTTATATGGTTGCTGATAAGGCTCTCTTTAGGGATACCCAAACCCACCATCCCCTTGCCCTTACCCTCTTCGCGAGGCCTTGATCAGTTTGTTTGAGGTTTTTTTAGATTGATTGGAGTAATGCTTATGAATTTTTAGATCGATCGGAGTAGTGCTTGAATTTTTTTAGATTAATTAGAGTAATGCTTAAGGTTTTTTTATTAATTGGAGTAATGTGGTGGATTTAACGTAGAAGTGTTCATAAGCACATGAAACCGGAACCGGTATTCGATTTTAAGTTCTAAAAATAAGAAATCGTCTATTACATAGCAAGTTTCACGTTCTACGTTCAGAACCTACCCGAACAGATTTATACCGGAAAGAGAAAATATAATTTTTATTTATTTTTTAGGCAAAAAGTAAATCATCCGATGGCATTTTGTCACCTGCATCGAACCCAATTTTAAATATAACAAATAACAAAAATACCGTTCAATAGCGAAATGCTAAACCCAGCCCCGACCATGTTGCAGTGGCAGCTGCGTCATCTATTTGACGAGAAAGAGAGAGAGAGAGAGAGAGCGCCCCCTGATTAAGGGCACAAAACCAACCCTTCCCCACCTCCCCGCCCCCCCCCCCCCCCCCCCCCCCTTCAGAGAACAAGAGAGAGAGAGAGATCGGAGATCGGAATGGCCCAGCTCTACGTAAAGGCGATGCCGCCTGCAGATCTCAACCGCAACACGGAGTGGTTCATGTACCCCGGCGTCTGGACCACCTACATCCTCATCCTCTTCTTCTCCTGGCTTCTCGTCCTCTCCCTCTTCGGCTGCTCCCCCGGCGTCGCTTGGACCGTCGTCAATCTCTCCCACTTCCTCGTACGATTTTTACGTCCTATTCCTTTTCTCCCTTCCTCTCCGATTTCTAATCGGAAATCCTTCCTTCCCTTCCGCTCTCTCTAATCACGTCATATTCCTCTCTCCCTGTCATATTTCGTTATTATTCTTGCCTTGCTGCTGGTATTATCGATTCCCCAATTCTTAGGATCGTGCGCTACCTGCTGTGCTTTTGTAATTGCATCATGTTCGTATTCTACTTCGGCTGCGGTGCTTTTGGGTTGCTCTGATTACAGATTTCACGACTTGTTGCGGCACATGCTATACCCTCTACTCCCTTTCTACCTACCTCTGTATCTGGCGAGACACCCGTTTATTCACCTCCTTTGCAGGTTACTTATCACTTCTTCCATTGGAAAAAGGGCACCCCCTTCTCCGACGACCAGGGCATCTACAACGGTCTTACCTGGTGGGAACAGATGGATAGTGGCAATCAGCTCACCCGGAACAGAAAATTCCTCACGGTTGTGCCCATGGTGCTGTAAGTTCATATTCTGACCACTGTTCTAACTTGTAAAATAGAAGATCTTATAGAAATATTGCTATTTTCATTCTGCCAAGATAAAGGAAATGCTGCCTTGGGCACACCTTTGTTCTTTATTACTGTGCAGTTCATCATTCTATTACTTACATTTCAAGCAAATTCAGAAACACAAAGCTAAGGTTTGCCACTGGTATTCATTATTGGCATGTCACGCTGAGCTGCAGCCAATACCCCACCTATCATAATAACTTTTTTTTGATAAGTCCCATCATAATAATTTTAAAATGCTTTGGGTGGTTGAATTTCCATTATTGTATTTTACAACTGTAAAAGCCATTTATCTTTCCCAGAGGCTTCTAAGATTTTGAAAATTAGAACCACCGACTACTTTTATTACTGCTACTTCAATATCACTCTAATGTCTAATGTGTTATGCTACATATTTTGTTTAATTGTTACCCTTCCTTGGAATAGATTTTGTGGGTTAGACTGTGAAATTTGAAGGTGTCCTTTTGATTGTGTCCGAGGTTCTGTTGCATGCTTTATTAGAGAATTTCAAGTAGGTAATACAGGGAGCTTATCCTTCTGTTATTCTAGTCAACTGACACATTTCAGTATCCCTTAGGCTTACAATTTGATACCTTGATACTTTCATCTAGTCAAGCCTTGCTGAGGTGAGAAATGTGAATCATCGTGTTACAACTTTGACAAAACACTGCATAATCTCGCTAGTAGTTACAATACATGGAAATGTAAAGTTCCATTATTCTGCTCCTAGCAGCTGCTGTATTAAATTGTGTAGTATGCCATCTTCAGAAGTTGTGATGGCATCTATAGACCACCAAGGTCGTAGGGGTTTTAACTGCTTTTTATGTTATGTGATCATGCCATCCAATGCCTGTACAAAGGGAAGCCCTAGTAGATGTTTCTTGTAATGGAATTTTTGTTGTAGTTTTTTCCTAAGAATGGATATCTTCCCGTGACTTTGTGTTTCGGAGCCAAAGATTTGTGCAATGACCCTACTTATCTGTCTATGTTTCAGCTACTTGATAGCCTCGCACACAACTGACTATGAAAATCCGATGCTCTTTTTCAACACTCTGGCGGTGATTGTGTTGGTTGTTGCAAAGTTTCCAAATATGCACAAAGTCAGAATCTTTGGAATCAATGCGGACAAGTAGGCCGAGGCTTCACTTGTGGAGTTACCATTTGCTTTGAAACATTTTTTTTAAATATATATATATAAGTGTGCTTTGAAACAGTTGCACTCGTTGCACACACTTTCGCTGGGAAGTGGATCAATAGATGTGAAGGGAGGATCCATAGTATATGAGATTCTTTGTTTGCTGTATTCCGACTCTCTTTATATATTATCTATATAAAACAAAAAAGGAAGCAGTGGGTTGATTGATGTACAGTAGAGGGTAGGGAACGTGTATCGGGGAGCAAGTTTCCCTTTTATTGCCTTGCGCAATTCGGTTCTTTTATTGCAATCGTGGGTTCTGTGGAGACTTGGAAACTCTGGTGGAGACCCGTTGGGAGTAACCTTTCAATCAAAAGGCAGGCGTGCGTACACATAAATAAAGGAAATTGCTTAAATTAAAATCCTCGCATGTTACTTATTGTCTATCAATGATGACCAAGAGGGGAAGGGAAGGAAGATCAGGAGAGGACGAAGGGGGGAAAGTGCAAGGGAAAGATGGGAGGGGGTGCCGGAGAAGTGATTGTTAAATTCGCACACCGCAAGTAGTAATATAGAAATGAGCAAAGTTATTGTTTTCACGATGATAGCAATTAAAATCTTTTAGCATACACAATTATTTCTATGTAGCCAAACAAATAGGAAAAAAATGAGTTTTTAAATCTGAAAATTAAATTAGTAAGAAATAAATATCAAAGCAAATAATCGGAATTCAATAGACGGAAAAGCCTAGGATTAAGTATCCCCTCCTTGTTTCATTAAACCCCTTCACTCGTTTATCCCAAATATTAATTCTGTTTACTATCCGGATTCTTATGTCCCTAAGTGCCTCTCCCGAGTTTACAAAGGATTATTTTAAACCACCATTAACATATATCCCTATAGTAAATTATGAAGGCCAAAACACATTAAGATTCAATCCTTTATTGGTTACCTAGAAGTATATCTCCCGATACTACTTACTAGCCAATTCGCTCCCGCGATATTAACCAAGGCTATTTCGTTCATGTTCTCTCTTAAAATTTCTCTCCCGAGTTTAATTTAGGATAACAAATCAATACAATTCGTTGATGTGATAAATTGCATGCATTAAGATCAAACGAAATAAATAAACATCCAAAGTACGAATTTGTTCTAAAACGAGTCCAGAAAATTCAACTACACAATTTGGTTCCACGTAATCCTAGTCAAGAAAGTTTAGCCGAGCATCGTTTTCGAGACACAATTCAAAGAAAAGAAAAGCATCCTAAACAATAATCTAACTCCCTTCTTCTCCTTCCTCGAAGGGTTTTTATAGGCTAAGGAATAAAGTCCTTTTATAGTCCTAAAGAAATAAATCCTAGAGAATCTCTGAAAATCCGGAATAAAATCTTTTTTTCTCTTCAATTAGTCCTCCTCCACACGTGACCTTCAAGTCTTTTCCCTTATACAGAATCTTTGTAGATACGTCGAAATCTTCTTGTTTCCGTTTTTAATCTGAAATAAACCCAAAACTCGGCAGTATCCAAATTCTCGAGAGTAATGTGAGATAACAAGAAATAGTATGCAATAAGCGCGATATTTTACAAACCTAACAAATTCTAGGTATGAAATTGACATAAATAACTCTACTTTCATAGAGTTATCAAGAAGCCGTACGAGGAGTACTCGGAGGTGCTGAGGGCGGGGGGGTGAATAATGGACAGGAGGATCATGGCCACCTGCCTGACTGTTTAGCCCAGCCTCTCTTGATTTAAGTTGGATAGCCCCTCGATTGAGAGTATGTATTAAAATAATCTAATAACATCAGGTGTGCATGTGCATGGTTAGATGAGCTCGTGACCAACAAACATCTCTACAAGAAGCTGGTATTATTTCTCTCCTTCTCCAAACAACATCTCTGTCACAGTGGAGTTGGGAGTAGAGTACCAAGAACAGAAATCAAATGAATATTTGGCCAAATTATCAAAAATACCATGAACTTTGTCCCGTTTTTCCGATTTAGCCAGAACTTTGAATGATATCATCTGCTAGCCTAACGTTTGTCCGTTATTTCAATTCTGACCTCCGTCCATTCGACCCTTTGACGGCAACCGACGTGGCGCTGACGTGTCGACTGACGCCGTCAGTCCTCCGTTTTCATCTGACGTGTGTTGAGCTGGCGCTTACATGAAGCGCACGTGGAGCCACGTCATCCAGACACTTCACCCCCTAAATTGATTAAAATCAACCCCTAAATTAGATCCCAACCCACTCCTCTCCTCATACACCTCACCTCTTCAATGAACGCCTGGCGGCCAATCCATCGGTGGAGAACCCCCTCACAAAACGCGAGGACCCTAAAGTGAACGAACGAGCTCCCGAGGAGCTCGAGGGCGTCGTCAGTGGTGACCATTCGCTTGAGCAGGATCTCCTAGAGCCAAGGGTAGGCAGTGGACATGAACCTGACCCAGGGGAATAAGTGACTACCCCAGCCCTTGCACGCGCCATCTCCCCCTTAATTTGCACCTGTCTAATGTTCTTCCGGAGGGGGAGAACTGGAGAGAAGGGGAAAATAAAGTGGGGTGATTTAGGAAATGCTAGGTTTTCAAGATTTCCCAAATCTCCCACCACTTCTTGGCTGCTGGATCTTTGCGGTATGTGATCGACCATCAATATTATATTTATTTAATTTATTCATTTTTATTATTTATAACATTTTAAAACTATTATAAGAAAGAGTTTGTCTGAATAAATAAATAATCAAAATCCTTTTCCGCAATATAGGCCGTCAAATCCTACCCTGGCCATTTCCTTCTTCCTCTTCTCCCGCCGTTAAACCCTACCCTGACCCAGGGGAAGAAGTGACCCAGTGGACAAGTGCAAAATCTCCACCGTCGGATTGGCCCGCCAAGCGTTCGTTGAAGAGGTGAGGTGTCTGGATGACGTGGCTCTACGTGCGCACCACATAAACGCCAGCTCAGCACACGTCAGACGAAAACAAATGACTGACGGCGTCAGTCTGACACGTCAGCGTCACGTCGGTTGCCGTCAAAGAATCGGGTGGACGGAGGTCAGAATTGAGATAACGAACAAACATTAAGCTAGCTGATGATATTATTCGAAATTCTGGGTAAATCGAAAAAACGAAACAAAGTTCAGAATATTTTTTATAATTTGTCCAATGTAAAAGGGTGGGATGTCTTTTGGTAACGTGGTCTCCTCTCAGCCGAAAAAAAGCAAAAAGAGAAAAACACCATCTCAAAGCCAAGTGTTCCCCCTATTCATTCCCTGCAAAATCCCCCTAATCACAAATCCAGACGTTCGGACGATGACGACGACAGGTCGATTGACGTGGAAGGAACTTCTCCAGAGAGCGTTGGACTCGAATTCTCACTTGAAGCATTCCTCCTTCTTCCAGCTCTCCACCCTCGGCCTCAATGGCTCTCCCTCCAATCGCACCGTCGTTTTCAGGTCCCCCCCCCCCTCCCCAGTTGTAGTTTGCTCGTGTTTAAATCATCAAAACAATCTCAATTGCTGTTTACCCCCAGGGGCTTCGAAGACAACACCGACAGGATTCATATCCAAACCGATAATCGAAGTCGTAAGGTTGTTTTCTCCTCCCTACGTATTTGACTCTCATGCTTTCTGTTTATCCTTTTGTTAACTGGGTAATTGGTAACATTTGCTTTCCTTCGCTTTTCTTTGCTTCTAGTTTCTTTGCCCCTCTGTCTTGAAATTCTTTTTGGTGTAGTTTTTCTGACTTTTGGCATTACACCAGGTTCTGGAGCTCCGCAATCGTCCCGTAGCCGAGGTTATATTTCTGACTGCCCCTACTTCCTCCTCGCAATCCCTAGCAAACCAACAAAATATGAAGGTGTTGTATCAATTCATCTTTTAGATATGTTGGTACCTTGCTGATTCATGGGAGCAATTCCGTATCAATGGAACTGTTGAAATAATCGACAGCTCAAATCCCAACAGTCACAGGCTACAGGTGCATTTGTCCCCTTCTTCCTTTTCCTCGGTGTTTCTTCTCTTCCCTTCTCTTCTTTTTTCTGTAGTTAGTTGTGATTAAAAATTCGTTGATCAGTGATCCTGGCACGATATAAAGGACGAGAATGGGATTCCATCTAGTTGCTGCTATTTCCATTGTTAGAGTCCGTTTAGTTTCCGGAAAGGAATGAACTTTCGGAGGGAATGGAATGCTAAGGAAGAAAAAATATAACGACTAGAAAGGAATTTGCTTAAAAAAATAGTGTGTTTAGTTGAATGATAAAGAGGAAAAGGGGAGAGGAATTGAATAGAATGAACAAGGGAACGAGTATTTCTTATCATGAGTTAGGGAATGTCCATTCTCTTACCCATTCTATTCCCCTCCCTTCTTCATCCTTCAACTAAACACATCATTTTTTAAGCAATTCCCTTCCTAGTCACTATATTTTTTTATCTCTTCTCGTTCCATTCCGGAAATCAAACATGCTATTACAATTTATCTCTCCAGAAATAAATTGGTTATGATTTGGTAAATAATGAAATATACATACTCAATTTTGTCGGTATGATCCGGTAGTTGGTTCATCTTGCAAACCAAACTTCTCTCCTGAACCAGAAACATTGCATAGTGCTATACTCTTAGAAATTGTACGCACCGAGCTGAAAATAAATTAATTGTCACAGAACCACCCCCATTTCTCACTTAATGCGTTTACCAGAAGACTAGTTTTAGTGGCGGAAGTTATAAAATGACTTGGCTGCCACAAGGTCCTTGGATAAGTAACATGGGCGATTGCCCTTATTACCTTTTCCAAGTAGTTAGCCAAGGCTGCCTTCCCTGCAAAGCTCTCTTTGACTGAACCTCCCACCCCCCCAGCAAAAGAAGGAAAACATGGAATTCAGATGAGGGGTGACTCTGCTAGGAATAGTTGTGATCTTTTCTATAACACCCGATGGTCTTATCTAGGATGAATTCTGAAAATATCTGGATAATCTAAATTTCTTATATCTTTCGCATTGTTATTTTTATTTTCTCATTAACCTTTTATTTTCTGCTAAACAAGACTGCCATTTTGGCTGCAGCAAAGGGAAAGAGCTTGGTATACTTGTTCTCTTAGATCTAGGATGCAATACTTGGGACCTGCTCCTGGTCTTCCACATCTCATCGAGACCGAACATTCCTCATGTCAATATTCGTTAGATCCTTCGGAAGGTCCTGTGGGCACATTTTGCCTGCTTGTCCTTGATCCAGAAGAGGTACCCTAAATTATCTTTTCTTGCTAAGTTATTGCATTTCTAATTCCTTATCATAAAGAGATCATAATTTCGGATTGTTTCTCATGTAGATTGATTATCTGAACTTGAAGAATAACAGCAGGATGAATTTCACGTGTAGCAAGGGTCCGAGGGAAGAGAAATGTTGGACTGTCAAGATGATTAACCCGTGATTTTTTGGATTCGGATAGTGTGGAATAGTCAAGATGACATTGTTGTCCTCCCCAGATCTTAGCAGACGTTTCAGTTTCATGTTTCTCAAAGCCAGCAACAACTTCGCCATATTCTATAAGAAGGCCGTAAGAAAACGACCTGGGTTTGTTGGCAATAAAAGAGCTTTACAAGAGGTGATAAAGGGGCCTAATTTTAACTACAACAAAATTATTTAATGTGAGAAGGGTCCAAGTTCAATGATCACAACAGTTACTAATATGTCTTATATTTAATATTCGAAAAATAGTACATTAAAAAACATAGTACATTAAAAGAAAATTCCGAAATTATGGGTAGACTTTTCTTAATCGAACAAAATAGGTGGGCGCTTATGCTTACTCGGACATGGTCCACAGAATACACGACATCCTATGTTAAAATTAAACCAAATACAGCGGGATTAAATGATCTCGCCAATTCTTTTTCCTTTTTTTTCTCGTTAGGCTACTATTCGGTTACAATGCGCGGGACCAAACCGCACACATATTTATGTACTTTTTGACATCACCAAAATTATCATTCTACAGTTTCTCTACGCATACATTTATCATAAACTTCGCACCTCACCCCCAAATACCACGCTTGCGTCAAAAATTGCCTTGGGCTTAAACTTCACTACTCAAAATATCTACCATTCTCCTCATCCCAAAAGCCGAGCCAAGGCAACACCCCAGACTTGGCTCAGAAAAACAAGGACTTTGTATGACCTGAGAACTTTGATAGTTCAAAAACCGCCCTCTTTCCTTCCCCACGGCTACCAACTAAATGACCTTTTCGAAGCAGGGCCAACTCACAATGCTGCTCTGAAAGCTATAGCATCTCTGGAATTGAAGATGGGTTCCAAAAATGAAAGGTCATCCAACTCTTCCTGCAAGAGATCCTAAAAGTTAGCTCATTATAATGGAGACAAATATGGTGACGATAACTAAGACATCTGTGACACTAGGTGCATGTGTAACGAGCTAGAGATGGTAAAACTTGATCATCTGGAGCTCCTCATAGCAATGTTGTCAAGGCGCTAAGGCGCCACCAAGGCGAGAAGGGCTTCCATCGCCCGAGGCGCTCACCTAGGCGCTAATGAATAAAATAATATATTATAATTGAAATTTCAAATAAAAATTTCAAGATAATATATTATAATATATTATAAACGAAAATATCATTTCAAGATATCATCTCAAGATCCCCATCCACATTAGTTCTTAATAAAAAGAAAGAAATAATGGTTTACATCATTCGAGTTATCCGTATCTAAACATCAAATTAGAAACCAAAATGATCATCATCAATCACAACATTCATCATCCCAATCAACTTCAGTTTCAAGCAAGTTATCATTTTCAAGTTGTACTTCAATGTCCTCTGCCGCATCGAAGTAAACTCCTTTATGTTGATGAATCCCCTGTGATGTACTCGAACTAGCATGTTGCCTTGTAATTCGAATAGGTTTCTCGACTCCTGATGCTCTCTCGACCGCTCTCCATGTCAAAGTATCGTCAGGGAAGACCAGATCATCGTTTTCTTCCTCATCATCTTCCATTTCTCCCACCATCCATTCATTACTATCATCAATGTCATCCAAAGTCAATGAATCGATAACATTTGCGGCATCATATCTATCTTTCAGCTTTTGATTGTACTTGACATAAACCAAGTCAAGTAAACTATGAGGCTCATTGTAGAAAAATCCACAATATGTCGCTCTTTCTGTTATATATAAACACAAACACACAAGCCAAGTACTTCAGCAAACAAAAGAATATGATGGATCGCCAAATAAAATAGGCAATATAGCATTATCGACCTTCAAAACCCCGAAATATATGACTCTATCAAGGCATTAAAAAATACACCAGGCCACACCAAATAACTACACTGCAGGGTAAGGTTAATGATAATAAGCAGGATAGATGCACCAGGATCATGCAAATGCTTTTCCTATGGACCTCCTATGTTAAAGCTACTGGACTTGTAGACATAACAAACATGAGGAAATTGCCAAAATATCTGAGATTAGCACCTGCTCAAATGATAGGGCAGTCAAAGGTGGCACACAGTTGTAGTAATGCGGCTTGATTTGCAGGCTCCACATTTGCACTGATGATTTGGGGATGCTTCCCAGGGAATATTGCAGAAAGCATTGCCAGCGAAGATACCAAATACTCTCTTGGGTCCCTAATGTTCTTTAAAGGATCCTCTTCTTTCTTTCCAGTATGGTGGAGGCTAACAAAGGTGGCAGAATAGCCCATATTTTCAGCAATATCAGGAACTTCAGGCTCCACATCCACTCTTTCCTCCTCTGGCCGCAACAAAAGAGTAAGAATACTATCCAGCATCTTTCCCCAGTACCTGCTAGCAGTGGCATCCAAAGAACCAGGCTTTCACAAAGAAGCCTTGTTGAGGCAACAACGGTTAGCTAAATCTTAAGAGATCCTGTGATTAACTTCAAATTTGGTATCCAAATCTGCTCCAGAATCATGGAAAAGATATTTGGTTGCACAGAATTCATAGAGTCAACAAGGCTTGCAGAACCATGCTTGACCAAAAACAGAGACATAAATATCAAAAGAGACTTCACAAACTTCATGGTCTGCCTTTTCTGAAGACGGTCAAATAATCAAACCAAATGTGGGCCACATGAGGTGCAATGAGACCATATTCAAGATTCTCAAAGACCGTGTTCAGAACAAAGAATCCCTGCTCCTCCGTGCTCGCGGATTTAATAAGCCCATTAAATATATCAAGCACCTGGATAAGCCGACCACCCTGGCTAAGTTCATTTGGTGACTTCTGGAGGAAGGCCTGTAGAAGTCGCACAAGCGCAGGGACATTTGAACGTTTTCCCCACAATTCAGGAGACAATAGGATCTGAAAAATTGGCATGTAGGTCGCAAGAATGGGAGGCCTATTCAGGTCGACCAACTGAGCCAATAGCTGAAAAGCATAAGGAAAGAACTCGGCGACATTATTAGCCAATATTGTCTGGAGGCTCGGGAAGAGGCTTCCTTCAAATGAGGAAATCAAGCTACCTTCAGCCTCACACGCGCGTCGGACAAGAACAGCAACAGACTCAAAAAGATAGTGATTGAAAACTGGATTCTTCAGGTTCTTACAAACTTCACTTAAGATAGAGGTCAGACCAGCGATACTTGGTGCTGCAATCTGTGCAGTGATATCAGCAAGCCCAAGAACCCGCATAATACATTTCATCACGTACTGGTTTTCCTCGGACTCTGCAATTGCTAGAGCAGCAAAAAGATTGGTCATCATTGCGGGAAGAACAGGGGTAATGTCTAATGAGTTGCACCTTGCTTTGCCACCCTCATCCTTGACAAGCAACAGTTTCTCAATGCAATTAGCAGCGTGGGAGTGAACAACACAAGATGCTGCTGTGAGGAACCTCACCAAATCAGGAATGAACTGCAAGACAACATCCTTGGGTATCTGATGTCGAAACAAGGTAAAGAACTTAAGAGCACCAGCCTTAAGTTTAGGGTTTAGGAAAATCATTCACGTCCTTACTCTGCAACTCTGGGACGATAACCAACTGAAGAAGCTCTGCACATCTACAAGATCAGTAGACGCGACACCACCACCCAGCTTTCCTTGTGGATAGAGAAACCACCAAGAAAATGGCGCTGTCTTTATTCTTCCAGTTAGCCATCGGATTTGTAGAAAAAGATGTCAACAACTCTTGTATTTGGGAGGAAACTATGAATGTACCTCAGCCTTATAATTCGTTGCAATTCCCTTGAGCAACTCACAGGCTATTCTCCTCCTAGTGTCAAGATCGCTGCACTCCATATCCCGCTTAATAAACTCCACATAGTTCATCTCAAAGAGCTCTTCATCTTCATCCGTCAATAAGACATTATGTATCACAATGCTCTGGCAGATATGGCGAATCCCACCCTCCGCTGCAAACAACGTGTGATGCACGCTAGTGCTGACCGTAGCCAAAAACTTAATTGCATTGATTGTGAGATTAATATTCCTCTTCATTCTTCTCCATATAGAGACTAATATTCTCACAGACAGTAGCTCTAAGCTCATCGATGACTGCGGCACCCATGGGGGGATTCCCACCGTCCTCAACCGTGGGATATCTGCTGGTCAAGTACTTCTCGAACTCTCCCATCCACTCATCCATGTGATCCTCGAAGAACTCCGACAACTGGAAATTCAAGGAGTAAAAGATCCGACAGCAAAGCCTCTGGGACTCAAAGAGGGACCTCAAATCCAGCCCCAGATTGGAGCCCTTGGAGACCTCTTCGATCAAACGGGCAGTCTGCAGGAAAATATCGAGAAGAGGGCGGGCAAAGGCATCCGGGCAGGCGTTTACGTCGCGCAAGAGGTCGTCAGTCTTGTACTGGTACCGAAACTTCTTGAAGAGGGAAATGGCGGTGGCGAGGATGCCGGTGAGGGGGGGGGGGGGGGGGGGGGGGGCGATGTGCGCAGGTTATCAACGGAGGGGAGCAAGGAGGGCCAGAGTTTAGGGAAGTCGTGCTTGCCAATGAGAGAGAGGGACTCACTGTGCTGGCTCTGGAGGAGTGGGGGGGAGGAGGAGGGACTTGATCTGGTCCTTCTCGGAGAGGGGGAGGGGAGGGGAGTCAGTGTCAACGGGGGAGGGGTACCAGCGGAGACGGAGGTAATTCTTGAAATAGACGGCGGAAGACAGGCGGACTTGTTCGGGGAGGGTGGAATCGGAAACGAGGCGGAGGAGGGCGAGGGAGTAGTTGGGACGGGAGGAGGCGAGGGCGAGGGAATGCTCGGCTTCACGGCGAGGGAGGGGCTCCGGTGAGAACCATTCCTTGTTATTTTACATATTCGCTCCCGCTGGTTTTGGGCCGGATGTGCTTCCCTTTTTATGAATGGCCAGAATAACAAAAAGACTGAAAAGGTAAAAGGTTCCACCGAGATTTGAACTCGGGTTACTGGATTCAGAGTCCAATGTCCTTACCACTAGACCATGGAACCATCTTTCTTAGAATGTGTTCCAGTAGAGTATTGTACTTTTTCTAGGAATCGTCTTACTTTTGAAAAAATATCATGAAATGCTGCTCCAGCTTGCAAAACCATCAAAATACCGTCTCTTTGGGATTAATTTACAAATAGGACGTTCTTCTCGACCGCGCCTTAGATGCAACTGGGCCAAAACGGGGCTGGAAACTGCATCTTTTACCTCAATACACTAGTAAAAATTTTTTAAGTGTGTGAAAGGTGCGGTTGAGAACCTGTCAATAATAGAAATATAGGATTGAGAACCTTTGTCTTTGACACACTTAGAAAAATTTTCTCCTAATTGATAATCGCGTCTTCTTTGTAAATTGAGTGACGCGGTCGGAAGAAGATACTTCGGGTAAACATGACACTATTTTGCTAATTTTGTTAGTAATTAACCTTAATTCCGTAGAAAGCCCATATTGCTCTTCCTCTCTTCCTTCACTAACAACGATGTGCACTGGCACTTGAAACCGATTGGCCTACACAATTAATTCCTTCTTCCGGCAATATAATGCCATGTCAAATGAGGCAGCCATTTCAAGCTCACAGATATTCTTCCAACCGTCTGGTCTTCCCATTTTTACTTTTTGCTGAGAAAATGGGGTTTCACGCACTCTGTCCGAGATTTAACTGCATTAGCAGACGGAAGAAAAGGGATCCTGGCATTTGCAGCCGCGTAAATCAAGACTTGTGACCAAACCGTTCACTGGGGCAGCCCTCCCAGAATGACCAGACACAAGAAAAAAGAATCCAGGAACTCCAATTTTCAGCCATCCAAGAACTGAATTCCCACTACAGACAGCTAGTGGTGATGAAAATATATAACTATATCGGGGGCAAATAATCCTTTGTGCCTACAAGAAAACACTTGATACTGCCCGTATTTGGGTAACCTGCACTTATTCTCGTAATCTAAAATGTCAGCTTGAAGTGCCCCTAACGCAAACCAGTCGGCCTCATCTGAAGCTATGTCCTCTCTTCATCAGACTGAGAGAAAGGCGGACCAGGAGCAGAATCGACAAAGTACTCCTCAACTGAAAAAGAAAATGATCCATTAGCAAATAAGCATGTGTGCCACCAATACCAACTAGCTCCGACAATGTAACAAGTTCTAAAGCACCAGCGTGAGCAAGAGAAGTGACGTCATGATGCCCCAGAACATGCTTTTATACCATTGACGATCCATACTCCATGAAATTATTTACATCAAGATAACCAAACGTTGACAAAATTAACCAACAAAAAATTAATAATAACAAACAAAACACAAGAAAATCACTCGCTGTCTACCAAAAAAAAACACCAGAAAATCCATATGGTCCGAGGGTTAGAAAAAAATTGCACTGAAAAAGCCCGTAGATAACGAAAAGGAGAATGCAAGTGGTCTGACCTATATCCTCCTGCTCTGAAGAATCCAGCAAAATTTCAGAATCTGAGGGAAGAAATGAAGAACCGGGATAATTAACAAGGGCTCCTAAATCTGCAACGTTACTTCAGTTTAGTCAGATATGAGAAAGGCACTCTTGAATGATGGAACAACAGAAAGCTAGATCTAGAGGAACATTTGTCACTTCTGTTAACAACAGACTGTTATACAATAGAAAGGTTCAATCTCAATGTACCTCCCAAGTTCGACAAGTCAGCAGTGAGATCAGAAAGACTGAAATTCCACTGTATTTGGTCCAAAGACCTAAGGGAATCTCGAGAATTCCCAGCTCCATTCTCAGGAACAAGCTGCAATCCTACAGAATTAGCGACATCTGATGCAAAAGCAGTATCAAGTACTGAGGTATCAACGCCCATTCCTGATATTTCAGATGCTGTGAAAGGAAAATGGCTGCTGGATACTGCTGAAGTAGGACTAATGGGCATCTCAGACAAAGATGGCGCATCATTGCTTGGAGGAATAGCCTGAGCCCCCTCAGCTGCATTGCTTTCCATCATCATACTACAATGAAAAATTATAGCAATCAGAGAAGTCCTCCAAACAATAACTCTACGAGACAAGACCGAGTGCAACCCAGAGCATCTTCCATGAAGCACAATAAAAGATGACAACAAAGAGACCACCCGTTGGGTAACGAGTGTTTTCATTTCAGTTTTTCTTTTTGAGAAGATGGTCAAAAGAACTTCATATCGTACAAACTAGCAATATATTAAGAAGGATACAAAAAATCTCAATACGGGCTTGCCCATACTGAAAATAGTTTCATCACGACAACTATGAAGATTTTTCATGGATTAACCACTTTCTATCTGAAAACGAAGCTGAAGAAACAACAAAAATGGCTTACTCGAATCACCCAGGTACATGAAACATAGCTACTGAGTTAAAGGTGCAAAAAGCTGCCCATAATGAGACACGGTATTATGAGTCCCCAGGGAAGTTCTACATACTCATTCGCAGAATTCACACGCATTGGATGATAGTTTCCTGCGGCTGGGACACCATTAACCATATGACAGCTAGACAGTCCACATCCCAAGGGATTCAGCGGTTGGCCAACCACTGGAATCGGAGGTTGTTGCATTACTGGATATCCCATGGGCATATTATTAACTGCACAGAAAATAAGTTAAGTCAACTAATGTCTCAAACAAACGGTGAAAGGATATGATATTTTAGTATGATATATTTACCACAGAGCGACCCAAGCAAAAAAAAAAAAAAATGAAAACAAGAGGCATCCAAAAGACCGGACTAGTCTCATTAAGACCTGAAATCATGATGCCCATTAACATGAGCTATATTTTTCCTAAATTTTTTATGAAAAGGAGCGACATGAGGAAACGTCATCATCCTATCTGCAATTCCTGAACTTCCACACAGAAAGCACTAATTTGATGAGCAACAACAGTGAACGCCAAGAAAAAACTGCAAAAAATCCTTCTGCGACAGACAGCGAGACATCACTCTAGACGAACAAACCATTAACAATTGTCTAAACGAGTTTTTTCATACATAGGTGTGGATAATCGTAAGAATGTCCATCTCACCAGGCATTGGATGAATCCCATTCTGTATAGGAGCCAGAGGAACCTTGGGAGGCATGGGATACTTCATGAGATGATACTGATGTTCTAACAAGTGATTGAACAACAGAATCTGTTTCTTAAGTTTTAGCCTAATATAGTATGCCCTAAAGAAGTCGGCATTCTCTTCCTCCAACTTCTGCCACACTGCAAAGGACAATCAGATTCAGGAGGTTTTGCTGCAATATAGAAGAAGAGAAAGCTCAAAGCCGTCCCATTAGCATGTGGGTTGAAGAGTGTCCGTCATGACTGCGTTGGTAGAACCACTACATATAAATATTTATGAGGACTACTCAGAGAATCCAAAACTAGAGCCCATTGTTTTAAACAACGAGTTTGAGCCATTGACTTCAAAAGACCTTGATCATTCATCACAGCAGTGGCACTAATTGAAGGTTGGCAATGCAACTGGAAAATGGAAAACGCAGAATACTTCATACGAACCAGAGCACGACGCTATGGTCGTCTACGAGGCAAATGGAATAAAAGAAAATGTTCCTCCGATACTGTCATTACAGGTGCGCACCTAATGCTGTGAAACCAGGATCTATTCTGGCGCGTGTCAACAGAATCTTAACAACTTCATCTCTGTTCATGTAAAGCTGAAGACACCGCTCGATTAGGTTTTGAACCTGAAGAATGACATAGCCGGAAGCATGTCGAATGAAATGAATCATGCCGTAAAGGTCGATGGAAAAGTAAAATATGAAGAAGGACAAGGAGAAGTCCGAACTTACGAGTTCAATATCCTGGCGGGTAACCTTTTTAGAGTCGTTGTTGGAGGTAGAAATAGAGCTGGATTCAGGCAAAGGAGTGTCGGTGGCATGATTGTCTTGTGGGTCGGTATGGGACTCGTGGGTGGAGGACTGAAACTCAGGGGTGCTCTGTCGATAAAAAGTGAGAGAATGGACAAAGAAACTATTTGCAAAAAAAAAAAAAAGGAAGAGGGGAGGTGTGTCTGACCTGTGAAGACTTCTTCATCACACCAGGTGACAATCCATCCCCTACAGGAGCTGCTTCTCTGGAACTAATAATCGGGAAAGCCACTTATTAGCCCAGCAAAGTATACGATGATGGGAATACGATACATAACAAGGGAACTTATCCCAATCTATTCAATCCATCACCACTAGGAAGTTTGCCGAAGCCAATGAACATAAAATTCCAGCACAAAATTCGGACGATCTGGGAATTCTTTCTACCAAAAAAAAAAGACCAGAAAGAATTGCAAAATTCACACAGGAAAATGAGAGAGGCAACTTACCAAAACTAAGAACAAAGAGACAGAAAAGAGTGAGGAGGGGACAAATCCATGAGAAGAGAAGTAGAGAGAGAGAGAGAGAGAGAGAGATCTGAAGAGGAGAGGGGGGGGAGTAGGTTTAAAGGCTTTACCTTTAAAAAGGAAACCCCAAGCCTCTTTGCCCAGAAGCAATTGGCAAGAGCAGCAGCAGCAGCCGCAGCAAGGTCTTCTTAGAAAGGAAACCAAACAATATACTTTCTTAAGACTTGAGTTCAGGGATTAGGCAAAAGAGGAGTGGCCGAAGACTGGAAAAGATAGAATGAATACTAAGAAAGGAAGTTTGTCAGTCAGTCAAGTCTCTCACGAGTTACGCAAATTGTTTTTCATTTTTGGGGATGATAAGGATGTAAACACAGACAGACAGACAGCCCACAAGTTCTGGGTTTGGTTTTGGTGGTCCGATGACGACTGGGCCCAACCCCTCAGCCGTTGTTGGTTGGTTGGCGTCTTTTGTTGGATGATTGTACCTCCTCCGTGTGTGCCGGGTTTGATGGAAAAGAAATTAATCAGGTTGGAGTTCTAGAAATAGACAAATTTGCTCCCGGCCTACCACCACCGATAAAAACCTCTCTTTTGTTGCTGTAAAAGTAATAGCGGATACCATTTTACCCCGAACTTTCTTTCAAGCCCTATGAATTGTTTTGAAACAAAGCTCCCCATTTCACCCCCCATCTACCAAAAACCTCAAACAACGGCCTCAGCTTTTTGCAAAACGTGGCCTCCCTTTTTCACCCTTTTTACTTTTCACCTACCCAACCAAATATTGGGTAAAAAAAAAAGTAAATAATCTCCCGAATGACAAAAAAAAAAAAAAAACAAAATGAAATGTCGATAGGGGAGGGGGAGGGCCTACCTATCAATTTTCCAACTAAAGATTTTAGCGTCAAGACAAAGGGTACGACATCCAAGCTTCTAACAAAACTTATAAAAAAGCTTGTATTCAGAGTGACCCTCTAACTGATAAAGCCATACACCCAACCCCCACTTGCGGGTGCCTCCCAACTCAGCCTCTCCTCCTCGCTGTCTTTTAACTTTGTAAACAGGGTATGGTATAATATCCAGAGAACCGATAACAACACCAAACACCAATTTCATCCTTCATCCACCTGCAACCACAAAAGGGTATTACACAACGGATGCCCATATGGAAACAACACCTCCTCCAAGTTATTTTCAGAAAAAAGAATATATTATTAATAATAATAACTATGCTTTCCTCCATTGCTTTCCCGATCCCACCCCTGATCAAAAAGCCAGCCCCCTTATTCCAGCGGCCCTCCAATTCATCTTACTCAACTACTAGTCACTCCCCCCTGGTCAGGGCAGGGGCTTTAAACAATAATTTTCCCTTGTGGACAACAGAGAAAGCGAGTTCAGTACCTCCTGCGAAGACTCCCTTGCTCTCATTGACATTGCAGGGTTGCATATCATTTCATCCACTGAGCAAGATGACTTGCGGGGCGAGCTGCCAATCCAGCAGTTTTCCGTGGGTTCTGCAGTACCCAGACCTTACAGAAAGATAGCCAGTCCTCGAATGGCAGTTAAACATCATCTCATGACATGGGGTGAAGAGGGCTGATCTGGTGAAGACATTGTCGCAGGAACTACGCGTAACCTTCGCTCCTCCACCGTGTTAGGAGATTGGTGCCCTTCAATCAACTGTGGCACTTCGTTGACACCGGGGAAATTGAGAGCTCCAAAAGAACCAAATTCCAGCTGCTCTGACGAGGAACTATACCTAGTGTGTTGATCATAAGGGTAGAGCATGACCATAGATGGGATGGGACCATTTGATGGTACCATGTTAGAATTCATGGCTGTCAAGGGATACATGCCATAAGACATATTGATAGGCACACCTTGTGACGTGCTCGCACGGATAGGGTTATTCTGAGACTGATAAGAAGCAAACGATCCATGCCTATATGATCCCCAAGTTCGATCGTTCTGACTCTCACCACCTTTTATTCTGTCAATCCTTGAGGTTGTCTTTTCAGCTTGACTACGATTATGGCCTCGAGCTCGAGATTTTGGGCCAGTATTCCAGTTTCCTTCTCTGTCAGCATGTTGCTCGCCTCTATCATAGTTGTAATTCCCTCTCCTGTTGCCAGAAGTTTGCCGATCTCGTGTAGATACCTTCTGCAGGAGACAAACACATAATAATTGGCTTACAGAAAAACATTTCATACCAACTGAGATGTCATATGGCGTGATTAAAGAAGACCAAATACTCTATGCCAGTTGGAGGCATATGTCCACATACTTAGCTAGCATTAACCAAATATAAAATAAAAAAATCGCTGGGTTTCACAAGATGCAGATGTTCGTAGGATGTCAAGAACTTATAGTTTACTATCACAATTGATGCAAAAAAGTGGCATAAATAAATAGTCCTTAACACTTCAATATCATGCATGGACCAAAAACTCAGAAAATGCTTACAGTATTAGGAAGGTAAGTCCCAGTCCCACTGCGGTATCTTGGCATCTCATCCACATAATATATGCTGGAAGGCCCATTAGAAACTGGCTGCATTGGTGTAACAGGGACTAGTCGAGGGCCATAAGTAAGCACATTCATATTGGATGAGAGTGGCCTACCAGTTCCATCCCAGGGAACTCGACCTTGCAGATAGATGGGTGACAGGACACCAGGCGAAGGATAAATCAATGGCGAAGAATCATGGGAAGTTTGACAAAATCTTCCATACTGCAAATTGTGCCAGTGGCTGGCAAAGTCACTATTCAGTATATCCGACTTGTGTTCGGAAGGCTCAACAGATACTGCTGAGCCCACTGAGTTAAGGGTACTCAATTCCTCTGCATTATCAAGTCCAACGGATGACACAAAATTCTGAGGATTGTCCCTATTTTCAATTCCTTCCTCCCCACCAAAATGGCTAGATGAAGTCTCTGAACCTCCACTTTCACCAGAGAAATATGGGAAAGGCCACATAGCTACAAATGGAACAGGTGGCCCAGTAGGATAAAAGAGCAGACGAGAATTGTCCACAGGCCTCTGTCGAGAATCTGGCCCCAGGAGAACTGGAGCAAAAGGCATCATGGATTCCGAAGCAATAGCCTGACTAGGTTCAAATCCATGCAGCTGATGTGTCTGAATTGGCCCAGAAGCAAGAGACTGAGTTTCAGACCCCCTATCAATTGATTCGGTCTCTACAAAGGATACAGCACTGAGATCCCGGATTTCATCATCTGCCCGAGCAGAAGACTGATCAGACAAGCTCTTACCCTTCCCATGACTAGTAAAAGGACCGGGTGAATTACTAACTTTACGACCCCTTTTCTCTCTTGATGACTTGGAAGTTTTTGCCGCGGCCCCATCCCAAGAACTTTCAGAAGATGTCTTACTTCTGAAAGAACTACTGCGAGCAGGTCGCATCGACCTTGAATTTGTAGGCCTTTCATCCATGTAGACCTCATCTTCTCTGCCTTGATATTGCAGTACATCGTCCTGATCATCTCGATTAGATACTCTGCTTTCTTTGCCAGGTTTCCGAATAAGCCTCGCATAACTACCAGAAGTGCCAACCCCTAAAGGAATGGAGCCATATGAAGTAGAAGTTGCCGACTGTAAGCCATCTGATTTAAAATTTTCAAACTCTCCATTTTCAATATCAAACCCTCCGGCAGAACCTCTGTCTTGGTCATGCCAATAATCAGTGTCGACTTCCCCATATGTTGAATCAGTAGAACCAAAGCTTTGTTCTCCATGTTGCATTGAATCCTCTGGAGCAGAGGCCAATTTGATAGAAGGAAAATAATGGGAAACGGATGGCGACATTAATCCGGGAGGCAATGGCACGTTGCCGCCCCAAGGAACCTCCATTACAGGAACATTTTGGGCAACTCCAGCTGCATTTCTCTGGGGAAATCCCATGGAAACTATATTGAGAGGCAAATGACCTGCAGACAAATTCAGGGGCATATGGACCTGTCCATTAAAAGCAGGAACTTGGGATGATGATATCACATTCACAAGATCATGGTCGTCATGTCTTCCCCGTGTCCCCGAAGCAGAAAAGAAATCTTCACTCAGAATACCAGATCTACTATCATCATCATGGTAGCTGTTTGAAGAGGAGACTGAATCAGAGGCCTTGTTAATAGCCCGTTGAGATGGAACCTGCCTGGCTGATCCAGTATCATCAGTTGAAACCACAACTTCTTGTTTATTAAGATCAGACTCCACATTCTTCTTCCTGCTGTTCTCCATCCTAGAGGCATGATTTTTTTCACTTTCATGTCCCCTAATCTGCCTTCCTAGAGAAGGAAGTTCACCATATGAATGAGTCAGCTCAGGGCTAGAGTGTGTTCTAGCAAAAAGGTATCTTCCCTGAGTGTCATGATCTGGTCTAGAACTGCTCTGATCTTTATCTACCTTAGCTTGCTTGGAACATATTTCTTGTCTAGTCTGATCTGACAATCTGGTGTTGTTCACATTGCTGTAACTTTTTTGAGTTTGCTCCTGTGAAAGAGCCAACACATTGCTGCTCCTATTGGTACTTTCCAGAGGATTATGAAGTTGTTGAGAGACAATAATGGCACTCTGGGCATCAGGCACTTCATGGCCAGATGAAGTTCCACTCCTACTCGAATTAGGTCTTATCCCTTCAGACCTATGTACATGTTCTTCATTTAACGGTCTTAAAAGCCATAAGTCATTTCTTGGTGCATCAGGTCGATGACCACAACCATGCCTATCCCAAGTGTTCATAAAGAACTCATTTATTTCAAACAGCAAGTCCTCTTTGGGACAATCGATCAACCTTGCAAGTTTTTTAGCTCCAAATGTAAATGCACTCCGTATCCTGAAAAAGTTACCTGCAATTGCAGCCATGACACGATCGCCATCAAGAATAATATTCCCAATTTTGTAGTTCAAAGGCTAACATAAGAGGAAGCATCTCAAGGACAAAGATTAAACCGGTAGTAAAAATAATGGGGCAAAGGATTTATTAAACACTATCAACTGAATTACCTCTACTGACGCTGCGGCCAAGGTTGTTGTTTACACGAAGAGGGTCAATCACATTGAAGTGCTTTGATACAAAAGGCAGGCCTTGATTTTCTTGACCACTTGGGAATACAGCATAAACAGTGCTGCATGCGTCAAGGAACACTTTACTCAATAGTAAATCTCCCCCATCTTTTCTCGGAGGCTCCGCTACAAAGAGAAATTCCATTTAAACGAAAAATTACAGAAAATATGAAAACAACCTCGCAAGTAACATCCTATAGAGAATGTTCTATATAAGTCAAATACCTGTTACGTCTGGAAGGGAACTGATGGGTACAGGACCCCACAAGCTCACACAATAATTGTCCCAGTCAAACTTACTAAAAAATTCTAGAAAACGGTAGAGAACCTGCAATTGAAGCTGCCATTAGCACAATTTAAAGTATCAAGGGGGGAATCTACTCCATAGACAATTTAGGATACCTCCAAGGGTCCAGCAAAGTCATTAAAGACATGGAATATGTAAAGAACCAATGTTTCCAGAGCATAAGTTGAAATCAGTCCGTGGTGAGCCCCAAGAATACGACTCTCGTAGTAGCACCATGCTTTGATCAGAATAATGCTCCGTTTAAACAGATGATTCCGATTTATCAAATTGTCAACCTGCAGCATACAACTGACAGTTATAGTCATGTTGGGAGATTATTTTCCTTTTCCCAATCAATGAAGATCTTAATTACCTCTTCAAGGAAACAGAGGGTACAAAGACCGCCTAGTTGATTAAATGATATGTCAACCACAATGTTTTCTACAAGGCACTTTATTATCTTCACCTGCAAACAAAGACAACAACATCAGAACATTCTAATCACAGGGCAAGGGAAATGGTGCATTGCACATGACAGCAGCTATTCAAACAGAAAGCAACAACATATAATATACCAAATACACAGACAAAATGACTGTGGGAAACAACAGAAACCTGATCAAGCCCTCATCACAGCCCACAGTCGACACATAAAGATAATGACAGACCCCCAGTCAAAACCAGATTACTCCAGTATGAATGAAGGGTTAGGAGAAAAACCTGAATCAAGGTAGACCAACAATATCTTTTGTGATGATCATATCCAATTTGGAGAAAGGTTCATTCTCTGTAAAGTGTAATACCAACTCACTATGGAGAACAGGACAAAAATTACAGCTTTGCTTACTAGGAAGAAGTCCACATATTCCTTAAATTCAAATACACCCACACGTTGAGAACATTCAGAAATTTTCAGAAAGTTCAAATGGCATCTTCCTTAGGGAAAATTTAGGAAAACAAGAATTAGCAATTTTTCTCTCGTGACAAGACAAGAAACATCTCAGCTTTTATCCACTGAACCAAAACTTATCCATCCGTGGACAGATCTCCATACAGAATAATTAACGACATGCGGATTAAACACTCCTACCCACACACATCCGTCCAAAAACCTAAAATTATGCCTGATTCGGAGATGTTCTTCTTGGGAAAATGATAAAACGTTAAAAGAGAGGAAACTGAGGAACATACTTCTGCTTGAATATACTGAACCTCTTTGACTTGAAACTCTGCATTTTCATTTCTCTCCTCACTCTCCAATATGTCACGAACCTGATGGGCCCATGTCTCCTTCAAGTTTTGATTTTTACTGAATGCTGTTAAATCAATGTCTCCATCTGGCAAGTAAGTCTTCAGCGGTACAGAGCCAAAAGTAAAAACCTGCTAATGAAGAGTAGAAGCCGTGTCAAGGAGCTTAGACATATACATGGTGTCTGATAAAGAAAAAAATATTTGCAGTGTAACACCGTAAAACACAAACTGCTCATCAGTGACAAACCTATGAAAATAGCGTCAACCTGTAATCGGTCCTGAGCCAACAAAACAAAAGCCCGGAGAAAGGATAAAGGACGCACAAAAGTTTTAATAACTAGCAAGAGTACAATACAATATTAAAGATCTGGTAAGACAAACTCTTGCTTTTTACCATCTGGACAAGGAAAATAGGATATAACTTTGTAGAATGAGCCATAAAATGCATAAAATAATGTAATTTCCGACGAATTAACCCCAAGGGAAGCTTATGCAAGAATACAAACTTAAAAAACTTCTATTTCTGTCAATATCCAACTCTAATGCATCATCCAAACAAAAAACACCAACCTAAAACCCATAAATTCCCTAAGGTACCTACCATGATTACCTCCCTCTAAAAACTGTCACTAGTATGAAGCTTTAGGAGAAAAAAATAAGTTATCTGAGTATTAAACAGCATAATGGAGATTTCAAGAAGAGTTCCTCAAGTAAACACGACAAGGACGGGAACAGAGACTTTGAATCAACATAAAGCAGCATCATAACATTAACCGGGGAATGTTTTACAAAAGGGAGATGACAAAGCTAATACATATCCATTGACCAAGCTATATCAATCAAAAAGGTGCCCTCAATCACGGCAAGGGAGTAAGTAGGATTAGGATGGATGCATATGTAAGCAACCTTATTGCTTCCACATCCAAAACCCTTGGCTGACAGTCGAAGGTCACATTTAATTGGTGTGCAGAGAAAAACAGTGTCCCAAAACCTCTCATCATTGTCAAATGAGAAATGTACAGATACACTAAGACAAATCTGACTTAAAAATCCAAGGTTTTCCATCAATGTCGTTTCAAACAGCCATAAGTGACAGGTGCCTGCTAGATGTTTCCGGCGAGAAACACAAGGAAATTCCACTTGAAGGCACAGTCAAGCAACACTCAACAGGCAATACTCTGACAGGGTAATCAAATATGTGTACAATCAATGGAAACAAGAAAAGATTTTTTTTGGGGGGGGGATATCAACCTGACAAGGGAAGCACTTCATGATGAGACGTTGGACGTAATTGGCGACGGCATTGCGACGCTCCTCAGAGGGCTGGTTTGGCTGGATGCAAGTGATGAGCTCGGCGGTTCTCTCCTCGGCCTTGGACCAGCGCTCGGAATCGAGGGCCTGAATGACGGAAGCCGCCTCCCCAGGCAGCAAGCCGTTAGGCAAAAGGCCGGGAGGAGGGTCTGGCCAAGCCTCATGGTTGCCCATGCACGCAGACACCGGGGGGGGACGCACTCTACTGCTCCTGCGGGGGGATATCCGGAGCAACCAAAATTGCAGCGGAAACACTAAACTTGGCACAATACAACAACAAGAATTGGGGGGGTTGAAAAATTTCCAATCGGAGAAGACAGGATAACACCAAAACACCTAAAGGAAAGGATGGAGAAGAAAACACCCGATACAACCTCTATCGAGTTCCAAAGATTAAGGGGGAAATCGGGCAAAGGAAAATGGGACTGGTAAAATATACAACACCTAAGTCGACCCCAATCGGACGGAAAACCTAAAAGCACACACACACACGAAAAGGGGCGGGGGGAAAGGGGGGAATGGAGAAGGAGGGGGGGGGGGGGAGGGGGGGGACGAGAGAAGAGGCAAACAGTGGCTTGAGAGGACGGTAAAATTGGGGGAAAAGGGAAAGGGCCCAAAATGACATTTTTAACCCCCGCCCCACTCAAATTTAGGATATAAATGAAAATGAAAAAGAAAAAGAAAATTAATTAGTACCTGAAGAAGAAGAAGAAGGCCGGCCACCTAAAATTGTGGAGATAAGGGGGTTGGAAAAAATGGTGATTGATTTAGGAGAAAGATTGGGCTTACAGGAAGCAATTTTCCTTAAAGAGGATTGCAAATCAAACTAAAGATAAATTAAACGAGGATTTGATTTTTTATTTTGAGAGAGTTTGTTTGGGCCCAAAGTTAAGGCCTTCCCTTTACTTCCATTTGCTTCAAAAACCCAGTTGTTTTGTTGGATCTCATCTCACATCTGTGTTCATTCAGATCTCGTGTAAATCCCCAACTTACTTTACAAATTCATCCCCAGTAATTAATTAATTATTCACAAAATGTTCCATTTTGTCTTTTGTTATGTCTCGCAAGGAGAATTTGGAAACCAATACAAAAGCTCTATGAATCTGTTCAAGCTCCCGTCAGTACTTCACTCCCTAACCTCCTCCTGCTGCTGCTCCTTCCCATGTTACTTTCGTAGCTCCACTGGTGCGGCGATGGAGATGTCAGCAGCGGCCACATCCCTATCCCATCCCTCTCCTTCCTACCCCTTCTGTGCATCTTCGTGCTCCCCCTCAGTATCTCATTCACCGTCTTCAGGTAGTTGCTCGAGTCGTGGTCCCTCAGTATGCTCCCCTCCGATCCATACGCCGTCGGGTCGCTCAGCATCACCAGTGGGTGTGGGTTGTTTAGGAATGCCCTTATTGCATTCCCCCTGGATTTCGATCTCTTCTTTTCTAGAGCATATATCCCGCTCCCTGGGGGGAGCAATGGATGCGGAGGCGACCACTTCTCGTCCGGCTGGATTATGAACACTTCCCCTAGAGGTGTGTACAGCAGTTTCTGCAACCACAACGTCAAGAAAAGGGGAAGCATATGTCTCAATCCCAGGAAGGTTTCATCGACGACTGTCTCTTCATAAGGAAGCAGATCCCTTACATTTCGTATTAGGCAAGGGTGTGATCTGAAGGATCCCGTCAAGCGTTTCAGGAGCACCGCGATTTGGTCGGGATAACTACAGGAAAATGCCCTAGGAACTATGTCCCTATGCATCATCACGCAGTGAACGTGGCCTTCATCCACCCCGAGTTGGCTCAGCACCTTTTGCCCCCCACAAAACACGAATGGGGAGCCAAAAGTGACAACCGGGCGAAGGTTTGAAGGTTTGACTGCTTTCCTAGCAAGCAACATCAAGTCCACCAGCAAGGCTAGGCTCCCACCAAGAGAATGGCCGGTGAACTGGAATTTCGCACGATCCCCGTGCTTATTGAGATGTTCCATGATTTCCGGCAGAAACTGCTGATACATTCCCTTCGCCGCTTCGTAGATTCCTCTGTGGACAAGTCCCTCTGTTTCCTGCACGAGGATGATTAATAACTAACATCACGCCCATCAGCATGCCTTTCAACCGGTACTGGGCGTATTGGGAAATCATACGTTCAGATTATAATGTCGCACCATACTAGCTGATCTATTCAACAGAATCCTTCCTAGATCGAGAAGCATACCTCAAACTTGGTGGGTTCAAAGAATAGGTTTGCTTGCCAAGATGCCAGAGAATCGGATCCCTGCACTAGACAAAGGCGGAAGTGTTACACATGGTTATATTGAACAGGATCTATGGTGGTGTTGGAGGGTGAAAAAGAACGATGGAAGTCACCTGAATCACGAAACACCTGGTGTACGTGCTTAAATCATCACAGACGAACCATTCACACGGCGACGAGTGAAGGGACTGTAACTTTCTAGCTGCCTCTTGCTTTTCCTCCTCCCCCGCAGCAACCACTGCAGTCATGGTTGATGCTGCCATATACGCGGCCACTTCAGAATTGTAGACCTTGTTGCCGTTATCTGACGCTTCATCTTCCGACTGTATACCCTCGAATAAATCTGAACCCGCTTTCATTAGGTCCGAATAGGTCCCATCAGAAGAGAGGTCCTTTGAAAGAGATTGGACATATGACGCAGCTGAAGCAGCTATATCGTAGGCCACATGTGGACTGATTGACGGTTTGTATTCACCATCCGCTGGTGCGTCGTCACTGATGTTATTCGTTGAGGCAACAGGTGGCCGCGTTGAGTCCTTGTCAAATTTTGCGTTGATTGCAGCCACCTCATCTTTCCTTCCTATCGAGGATGTTACAAACCTCAGTCCATAGTATCTCCTCAAATCCTCAGCCTGCAAGAAAAGAAATGGCTCCAGAGGCTAAGTTTTTGGATAGCGATCTGAACCCATGGAGACACTGAAAGAAAAAGGCATGGACTTACCCTGAGGGTTGGTATCACATATGCCATGTTAGACAAGAAAGCTAGCTGAGAAAACAGCTTCAAGTCTGACAAAGGAACTTTGTTTAGAAGGTCCGAGAAAGATTCACGATCATATTCCACTTTGTTGGTCTCGCCCTCCTCATCTGAACCATAGTCTGCTTCACAGATACCTTCGTCGTAGGGACAATCATAAACCACACCTCCTTGGTCAGAAGAACGAGTGTCTGCTTCATCTTCTTCCCCACCTGCACTACTTTTCGGTTGGTTGCTTCTCCAGCGACCCCTTATCTCAAGTAGTCTCTCAATCCAGTTAGCCCTCTTTACCTTTTCATCTCCTTTGCCATTTTCATCACAGTGATCCCCCTCTAGACTCACATCTCCATCATCCGCTATGCTGGTCTCCTTCGCACCATCCGAATCAAATAGGAAGGATCTGAGCGAATCAGGTATAAATGAACCTGAAATTTGGAAAGGTAGGATGCCGGTGGAGCGGCTGTACGCAAGCTTCCTGTCAGCGGCTGATGCTCTAATCTTGTTCGGGGAATAACACAGGTTGTTATCGGAATAGGATCGATGAAACTTCACATTCATGCCTTTAGTGAGATCCTTCCCGGATAATGATCGACTCAGGCAACCTTTCTCTTGGAAGACATCCCTAGCCTTAACAGGGACTGGGGAGGAGAGCATAGAGACCCGATTGCTTGCCATGGAACTTATCTGATGATCGGGTGAACACCCAGAGTTTCGCTTCTAGTTTCTCCCAGCCCGTCGACGGCTCGAATTGCATAAGCCTGCCTTGTAGGCACTTCCTGTAAACAAATGAACAGGAAGTTGCAGGCATTTAAAGGGGAAGAAACAGAACAAACCTAGTCTTTGCTAATACCGTTTGCGAAAAGATAGAAGCTAGCTAGCCTAATTATCGAATAATTCCAGGCGGATTAGGAGTTAGCCGTTTTGTTGGTAGCAATTTACGAGACGGAGTCTGCCTCGGGAATGTCGCTGGTTGCGGATAATCTCTGCATCATGGCATAGGCACTCATTGCAATCCCCCGGCACCTAAGCTAACCACCAAATGTGCAATTCCTTGTATCCTCCTCCATATGCCTCCACGCCAGGGAATGATGGACCCTTAACCACCAGATTAACGACAATTTGGCCTTATTCCACAAGTTTAAGCTGAAGCAACAGTGCAGGAAGAGTACAAGGCCTAGCCTCCTCAGTGGGCACTTGCATCTTGGGCCGCTGCCTGGCCAAACTAAATCATGCAGTAAATATCCTAGGGATTGATTCACGCAGATCATTAGGCTTCCTATTCTCACGAATGCTTTCTAATTTTCCGTGGCATGCCAACTACCAACGGCAGAAGTCTCCAAAGGAACTACTTCTTCCCCAGTAAAGAACAAGGTGACTTCCTCGTCGAATCCGAGAGTCGGCTCGATATAATAAAAAAGAGAGGGGAGGGGGGGCTCCACAGGAATGAAAAGCCAGAGTAACATTTGCTCCGGTAGTTTTGGTCATGGAAATGATCCACCATTTTTCATTAGTTAATCTTCTGCAGATAAACTAGACAACATTATAGTGCCCTAGCCAGTAGCTCCCCCCTCCCCCTCTCCTCTCTCTAAACTCCGTAAGAATATCCAAAACCTTCTTCGTTAGAACCCCAGTTACATAGAAGAGAGATCAAAAAGAGGAAGACAAGTCATTTCATACCTTTGTTGTGTGTCTGTGTGGGGGGAGCTGCTCTCAGAGAGGCTTCATCATCATCGTCTTCTTCCTTTTTTCTTTGATTGCCAGTAGTACTAGGATTTGAATCTCCATCCCATACCATCTGGGTTTGGCAGGGCCATTTGTTTTTTCCTTTCTATTGGATCAAATGTGGGAGGGGAATGGACACATGCAGGAAAAATGGCAAACAGAATCTGAAATCACGTGGCCTTCGATCCCCGCCTTCTCTCTCCCCCGCACCCAACTCAGTTGGCAAATAATAACAAGCATTGATTCATTTTGTGTAAGAAGGCCGTGCATGGCGGTAGAGCACCGGCCCCATTTAATAATGCCCCCACCGAAAAAGGACAAGACTTATTACCCCATCTTCAATAACAAAGGAACTAAGACAAGGATACGCGACGCAAGTTTTTTAGGAGCAAGGGGATGCAAGCTGAGATGCACTTTTGCTCGATTCCATCCAAACAAGCCATATCCCTCTTCAGGATACAGAAAAGATTGACTCAGGTAATGTTGAAGTTCTGTCTCTTCAACGAAACACTCTGGAGAAGGGAAAATTACTGAAGCCGGCCTTTTCGGGAGGAACTAAGACGAAGAGAAGAAGCTGAAGAAGGTACAAGAGGAAGAGGAAGAAGAAGAGGTAGAAGAGGAAGAGGACGAGGAAGAGAGTAGGACAAAGTTTGTTTTGATTTTGTTAGAATCTTCACTCCTACAATTCAGCTGTAAGTTCAGTTATAAATACATCAGAACCAACAACCAACGCGCTCAACAATTGACACTCAATTCTTAGGATAGAGACATAAAGAGATGGGCTCCGGGGATGGACTTCCTTGCTCATAGTTTTTGGGCTGGGCTTGAATTCCAACATTCGTAATATCGTATAGTTGATTGAATGAAGAAGAAGGGAGTACATTCCTCTCATGGAGACTCTATACAATATCAAATTGTCCGGCATAGAGTTGTAAATTATATACTTGAAAAATAAAACCCTCCTGATTAGTAGATACCAAGTCTATGCAAGTCAAAGTTGAATCCCATAAGACATTGGCAGTGCTACAGAATAGGGCCTCCAATCCCTGTTTTTCCCTCGACTCTCTTTCAATATATCATAAACAAGCCCCGCGGTTGAAAGGGGAAGCCAATTTCGCATCCTGCAGGATTTGCTGACAGGATGACCATAACAAGGATCCCTTATCTTCACTTTGTCTAAATGAAGAATGGGCATTCACAGGCGCGATCATAAATACAACGGCCAAAGAGGTCCTCCAACTATCCTAGTTGGGAATCGGCCTCTTTAATCGAGTAGACATGAAACATGCCCCCTAAAACCATTGCAAATAAAATTCGAGAACTCTTATTTGGGACCACATCTGTCACTAGGCATGTTTAAGTGTTTCTGAATGGTCTTATATATCTTATGGCCTTTATAGGTGAAATGATTGTCTGCTCCATGGAGTCTCACAGTCTCCCCATCGAGGTGACAGTTGTTCAAAGCAACTGTATCCCCTAAAGTTATTGACATAGGACCTTCGGAGAAGTAAAAACGGTTCACATCAGAATTTCATAAGTTAATAATGTTGCATAATCCCGAGAGCTTGCATCTCTTAGTTGTAGTCGAGATATCAATAAGATCCTTGATACCTAAGATTTCCCATTTGTCTACAACCTAGTAATCCAAAAGTGATCCATTCACCGAATTTCGAATCTATGCTAATGGAAAGGAAGCATACTGAATCCTTGATGTTGTCCGAGTTCGAGAGAGATTTAACACCCTTCCAACACAAGGGGATGTAGGATATGGTTTGCAGATAATTATGGGACACAGTTTCAAAAGCTAAGGGGGGGAAGCAGAGCCCATAGTCACTTTACCTCTCCCTATAGCTAACGACTCCAAATCCATAGTGAGCTATAGGATATGAGGGTTCGTGAGGCCGTCGTAACCATTGAATACAGCACTGTCCTGGAGGCCATTATCACACTAGGCGGGGAGAAGGTGCAAGGAAATATGAGAACCAAAAATAGGACAAGGGAGATTGGTCGAAGGCGTACAAGCGCGAAACTCGTGTCTCATGATAAAAGGAATGGGCAAGTGTTTAATACGAAATAAATTTTGGACAACGATGATGGGCCCAAGGCATTCGAAAGGAAGTGGACTCGAGCCCGTATCGTGAGCTCCAGGCGGATACATTAGTCATCAATAAGATTACAGACAAGATCGCATGTTACATCCCTGCCTCTATCGCCCAACCTCGTACCATTTGCTCCCACCGGATAGAAACAAAAAACACAAATGATGATAAAAGTAGTAGAGGACCCATGGCTTTCGTTCCCCAATATTTTTATACACATCTTCTTTCCCCCCCCCCCCCCCCCCCAATTTTCCTTTCCTTATTTGGGCAGTGTCCACTTGTCCTGATGATCATCTAAACAACATAAACATGACGTAACACAACCCCAACTGCCGCCCCCCCCCCCGGGCTCAATGCTGTGTTGTTACTTCTGACTTGTTTACTCACTGATGCCAAGGACGACCCTATTCCAGCCTCGAGGGTTAGTCTTTTACAACAACGAGACAAAAAAAAAAGAAAGAAGTTCGGGGCAGCTTTTTTGGTTGGGGGAGTTTAATTGGGGTTAAGTCCAGGGCAAAAATAATTAATGTGCTTCATGCTCTCTCCACTCCCAATCAAACAACTAACAAACAAAGTTTGTAATAAAATTATTTGACAACCCCACTGAACTAACACCGCCATTTAAATTATAGTTTCCACAAAATCAAGATCAAATGATGCCCAAAGGAAAAGTTGGTACCCCCCACCCCACCCCACCCAAAAAAAAAAAAAGTAAAGCTGCTAAGAAAGAAATGCCGACTGTTCCACATATAACTCGTGGACCCAATTGGGGAGCGCCCATCCATTCCTCTCTCAACAATTGGTAGGAGGCAGTTACCGGCCCCGCCACTGTCTGAAGTATATGTACGATAGATATTACCCTGGGGGGGGTAACTTTTTTCAAATTGGGCACCCTCCCCTCCCCCCACACGTTGTAACATATTGCCCCCTCCCTTTGTCCTCGTTCCCCAATTGTTATTATTATTAGAAAAGAAAATAATTGGGATGTGAACGTGGCACCCACATGACAGACATTAAAAATATAAGAAATCAATCATCCATTGATTGACTGAAAGTACTAGTCGTTTTACTCTCACTCTACCACAACCACGATCACAATCCATGTGTTCACAGGACCACGACACCTTTTTATTTATCCATCCTTCTCCCCATTTTTGGTATAACTATGGAAAGACAATAACACCCACATGAACATGATGATGCGCCTCCCTTCCCTGGATGGTTTATTTCGAGGACCAATCTTAGAAAATACCTACTTAAAAAATGATGTTTTTTTTTAAGAAAAATTGCACACGAAGGAGGAGATCTGATGATTTCCTGTGCAAATTTCTACTTTCCCCTGATAAATTAATTATATTATATTTCTTTTACATTGTCGGGGATGGAGACGTTTTTCAAGAGGAGGAGGAGGTGGCGGCGGCGTCGAGGAGGCGACGGACTACCTGGGCAAGAGCCTTGGTGGAGGAACCATCCACGGACAGAACCTTGGAAGCGGCGTGCTTGAGGTCCTTCACCCTGTTCCTCACCTCCTTCCCTTCCTTCCCGTCCATCAGCCCCCTCACCACCCTCTCTACCTCCCCCCTCCTCACAACCCCACTCTCCCCCTCCGCTTCCGCCCTCAGAGCCACCTTTGTGTCCTTCGTCAGCACCTCCGCGTTCATCTTCTGCTCTGCATACAGTGGCCACGCTATCAGCGGCACCCCGTTCACCACGCTCTCCAGCGTCGAGTTCCACCCACAATGCGTTAGGAACCCTCCCGTCGACCTGCAGGCTAGCACCTGCGCCTGGGGTGCCCACGACGCCACCACCAGCCCCCTCCTCTTGGTTCTCTCCAGGAACCCACTCGGCAGGAACTCGAACGGCTCCCTCTGCCCGTTGTTCACGCTGAAGTAGGTGGCATTGGCGACCGTATCGTTGGGACTCCTCACCACCCAGAGGAACCTCTGGCCGCTCATCTCCAGCCCATGCGCCAGCTCGTCCATCTGCTCCGTCGACAGGGTCCCGCCGCTCCCGAAAGAGACGTACAGCACCGAGTCATGAGGCTGCTCGTCCAACCACCTGAGGCACTCCGAGGACTTGCCGTTGTCCGCAGAGGAGGGCGGCTCCATGTTCACCAGAGGGCCGACGGGGAAGACAGGAGGGCGGCTTGGATCGTCTACCAGGAGGTATTTGAGGGGGCCGGGCTCAAGCTCTGCAAAGCTGTTCTCGAGGATACCTTCGGCGAGGGGGTAGCGCTTGGCATGATGGAGGACCCACCTGTAAGCCTCATCCTTGCGATCCTGAACAGGGTCGAAAAGCTCGGAGCCAGGTAGAGGGATGCAGCCGGGGATGCGGACAGGGTGAGTAATCTCCCGGTACTCGCAGTCGACGGACTGGTCGAGGGTGGGAAGGTAAAAGATGAGGGAGAGGGTGGTGGCGGTGGAAGGGAAGAAAATATAAGGAGGGACGTTGAATTCGCGGGAGACTTCAAAGGCGTCGGTTCCGAAGAGGTCGACGAAGAGGGCGAGGAGGGTGGTGGAGCGGGAGAGGGAAGAGAGGGAGGAGCGGAGGGAGGGGAGGGAGCGGGAGACGGTGAGGGAGATGATGGTCTCGACGCGGGTGTTGGGGGGGAGGTCGTGGAAGGAGACGGGGGGGAGGAAGGTGTAGGAGAAGGTGGAGGGGGGAAGGGAGCGGAGGTGGGACTCCTGGGCTTTGGAAGGGGAGCCGTCATTAGGGATGAGGAAGCAGACCTTGAGGCCAGGATGATGGCGGACGAGTCTCTTGGAGAGCTCAACCAGTGGGATGAGGTGTCCCATCCCTGGGGTCGGGAGTATGACCACCGTGTGCTCCTTCACCTCTGCCTCATCTTTAGCCGTAGCCGTAGCCATAACCAAAAGGCTCTTCCTTTCTTTTTATATATCTTTTTCTCACTTTAAAGATGGAGGGGAAATGGGGGTGGGATGGGATTATATAACCATTAAAGATTGAATAATAATACAAGTCGGGTCAGGGTGGAAAATGGAGAAAGATTTTTCCGACGGGGGAAAAGTGGAGGACGAGATAAGGGAGGGGGGGATGACGACACAATGATGGAACAATGACGCAGAGAGGTATGGAGATAGATTGGAAGTCGCCCTCAGTTTCAACTCAAAAACACAAGAGAAGATCAAACTTACAAGGAGTACATATTATTTGCCAAGGATCATTCCTTTTTCCAAGGTCCCAAGGTTCATCTCGTTCATCACCCTCTTCAAGGTTCATATATGCAATGCTTGATAATCAAGCCCTTCTAATATATACAGTCTTTATCTCTACTTGTAAACTGAGCGTGAAGGGGAATATTATACAAACATAAGGTTGTTGTCCTTAGTTAAAATTTATCATGGCATCAAGAGCAAGTTTTGATCACACCACCACCTTCACCACAATCACCACCGCTTTCCGCCTCCTCTCAACCACAAGTCGTACCTCCTTCCCCTACTATTGTGAACCCAATGATTGCTCTGCCCGCAGCACCCTCCTTGTCCTCCATATCTGGCGCGGCTGCAGTGACCAGTTTCGGTCCTTCTCTAGTGGCGCCGTTGCCACCTATTACCAACATCGTCATCGTCAAATTATCCTTAGACAACTACCCCGTCTGGCTGTCTTTGGTGGGGTCTTACTTGTACTCTGCTGATCTCATATCGTATATCGATGCACGATTCGTCAGCCGCTTCCCGAGTTTCCTCATGCCAACAACGTGTTAGTGCCAAACCCAGCATATGCTTTCCGGGAGGTTTGTTCCAATTTAACCTGAATTTCTAAAATAATTCGCGAAATCACCTAGTTAGTTTCGATATTCCGTAAATAACCTCGTGAAATCGGCCTTACAAAGGCCGACTTCAATTCCTTAAAGAAGTCGGCCTTTGTAAGGCCGACTTCGTAAAAATTAAAAAAAAAAAAAATTGGAAAGGCCGACTTCCATACTGAATTAGAAAAAAAAGGGAAGTACGTGGGGGTTTGAAGGGCTGGTGGGGTTTGCAGGGGGGATTTTTTTTTTTTTATTAGATGGAAGTCGGCCTTTTTTTTTTATTTTTAAGAAGTCGGCCTTCACGAGGTTATTTGCGGAATATCGAAACTAACGAGGTCATTTCGCGAATTATTTTAGAAATTCAGGTTAAATTGGAACAAAGCTCTGCTTTCTGGTTGTGAGTGAATCACCAAATTCGTGCAGACCTCCTCGCTACATTTTCCTCCCGAGATCCTCCTTGAAGTCTACGACATTTTACCGGTGCATGAAATCTGGTCGATACTTTGTACGTGCTTTCTTCAAGCTACCTTGGCACAAGAACTCAACTTGCGGAATCGCCTAATCTCTCCTCGTATGACCAACCAGACTATAGCCGACTACCTCCGAGAGATGAAACATATTGCGGATCAACTCGGTTCCATTGGAAAAGTGATTCCCACCATCGAGCTTATTCTTTATGTTCTTCGCGACCTACTTCGCCAATATGAAAGCCTTGTCACGACTTTGTCACATTCAGCGATTCACCAGTCATTCGATCAAGTGCGTGCACATCTTCTCACCTATGAGCAGCGACTAAAGGATCTCTCTTCCGACTCGGGCAACTTCATCTCCGGTGCTCTATACTATGTGGCTTCACCATCTGGCCATCATGGACGTCATGGGGGCCGACGTTTCCCAGATACTTCTCAGTCCACTGGACACTCCACGCCTGCATCTTCAAATCACTCACATCAGCGCTCATTTGATTCTAGTACGCGTCCACGAAATAGGGATGGTGCCATCACCTGTCAAATCTGCAATCACAAAGGCCATGATGCTGTCATGTGCCACCTGCGCTTCAATCGAGCCACAACGGATGTCCCAGAAGCTATGGTTGCCCTTGCCAACGATGCTAATGTTTACTATGTGTGGTACCCCGACTCTGGAGCCTCGGATCACATGACACCCTCTGCTGGTATGATTCAAGATCTTGTCCCATATAATGGATTAACTCGAGTTCACATCGGTGATGGTGCGAGTCTTGACATTGCCAGAGTCGGCAAAATTGAACTTAGCACACCTGCTCGACCCTTGCGGCTCAATGGTGTTCGACATGTTCCTTGTCTCCGCCACAACTTGCTTTCCATCAAACGACTTTGTGGAGACAATTCATGCACCGTGACATTTGACAGAAATTCATTTCTTGTGAAAGATCGCCTCACGGGAACACCATTGCTCCAACAGCGGAATGAGGGTCTCCATTATCAACTCACGTTGTCTCCGACTTCTTCTTCGACAACCTTCACAGCTTCCTCAGTCATAGATCGGCATTCCCGACCTTGTCATCCTCATACTGGCATAGTCACTCGCCTCTGCAACTGTGGTCTCCTACCTTCTTCCGCTTATCATGCTTCCTTTTGTGCTTCTTGTGCTGCTGGAAAGTCTCGACGGCTACCGTCTCAAGACTCCACGACTCGCGCCACAGAACCTTTTGCTCCGGTAGCACAACGATGTACGGACTGCACCGGTTGAATCTACCTCAGGTGGGGATGCAGAATGTCGTCATCAACACTTGGTTACTTTGGCGCGTACCATTCTTGCTCAATCTCGGCTTCCCCCACGTTTTTGGGCAGACGCCATCCACATGGCCAACTACACAATCAATCGGCTACCTTCGTCCTTGCTTCAATTCGGGATCCCATACAACCTTCTTTACCGACGACGGTTCAGCTACGACTTCCTTCGTCCTTTTGATTGTCTCTGTTTTTCATAGCTAGGACATCTTGCCGCCTACAAGCTTGCTCCTCGATCTGCTCCGTGTATCTTTCTCGAATACTCCGATGTGCATAAAGGCTACCGCTACTTCAATCCCGCATTTGGCCGCATTCATTACTGTCGCCATGTTCGTTTTGTTGAGGATGATTTTCCTGCAACAACACTCATCCGACAGTCCAGTTCGTCAAATATGGATCACCATGAAATCTTCAAGCAAGTCACTTGGTTCATGCCGACCGTGTCCGACACGCCATCTTCCAATGTTGCTGCTGCTGGCTCTAATCCTCTTACTCAACCAAGTGACTCCACCTCTAAGCCATTGTCCACGACGGTTGATCAAAGTATGGCCCCTCCTGCTGCTCAATAAGCTCTACCGGCGACTCCGACACTCCGTCATCTCCTTCAAATGTTCACCAACATGTTGCATCGCCAGCTGCACCAGACATCCCATGATCACACGGTAGCGAGATGGTACTCGTCGTGTGCTACAAATTCTTGACCTCTCTGCTTTGGCTCTGCCCGATCCTCCAATGTCGTACCGTAGAGCTATGGCTGATTCTCTTTGGAAGCAGGCAATGGAGGAAAAAATTAACTCTCTTCTTCGCAATGGCACATGGCAGTTGGTTCCCTCTACCCTCACTCAAAAGCTTGTGGACTGTCGATGGATATTTCGCATCAAGGTTCATCCCGATGGAACGCTAGATCACTGTAAAGCACGTCTTGTGGCACAAGGTTTCACTCAACGACCAGGTATCCACTTCAGGGAGACTTATAGTCATGTCATTAAGCCAGCCACGATCCGGCTCGTCCTTACAATAGCCATCACCTGCCGCTGGTCAATGCGACAACTCAATGTTAGCAACCACCAGAATTCGAAGATCCCAGATATCCACACCATGTATGTCTACTGCAAAAGTCTCTCTACAGTCTTCGTCAAGCCCCCTGGGCCTGGTTCGTTCGATTTGTTGCCGCACTATATCAGTTGGGTTTTACCCAATGCAAGTCAGACACATCTCTATTTGTACGGCACAGAGGTTCTCACACTCTAATTCCACTCCTCTACGTTGATGATATACTCTTAACGGGCTCCGATGGTAGTGATCGTGATGACGTTATCGGGGCCCTTTCAAGAACATTTGCAATGAAGGATCTAGGTTTTCCGTCGACTTTCCTCAATGTTCGTCTCCAGCACACCTCGGATGGTCTCTTTTTAAGTCAGGCACACTATGTTGACCGACTACTTCGTCAGTTCGATCTACAAAATTGCTCCGTGGCCAAGACTCCCCTCTGTGCCAAGTTTCAGTCGTTCAGCAGCGATGAGGCTGCTCCAAATCCTCACCTTTCTTCAATGAGATCATTGACACTCTCCAATACCTTACCTTGATAATGCAGGACATCGCTTACTCGGTAAGTATGCTCAGTCAATTCCTTCGATCACCCACCGTTGCTCATGTTCAGGCTGCAAAACGGATTCTTCGCTACCTCAAAGTTACGGCTTCTTTTGGCATACCTATTCGTCCGACTAATCTGTCTCGTTTAGTTGCTTATCCCAATGCTGATTGGGCTGGCTGCCCTGCCACCCCTCGTTCTACTACTAGTTATGCTGTCTACATTAGCGATAATCTACCCTCTTGGCGTTCCAAACAGCAACCTACTGTTGCTCGTAGTTCTACCGAAGTCGAGTACCGGGCACTAGCCTATGCTGCTGCTGAGCTAATGTGGCTCTCATCATTATCCTCTTATTTACATCTGCCTCTTCGTCTACCACTTGTAATCTGCTGTGACAACATTGGAGCCACCTACCTTGCTGCTAATCCTATTTAGCACGCCCGCACAAAGCATGTCGCTATCGACTAACACTTCGTCCACGAGCAAGTTCAGTCTGGCGACCTCATAACCGAATTTGTTCCTACATGTGAACAACAGGCTGATGCTTTCACCCAGAATCTCGCACATCGCTCCTTCATCGCTCAAAGGACCAAAGTCACTATCTGCATGAGTTTTTTTTGGGAGGGGGGGGGGAGATGACAACGAGTACATTCTTTGAAATTATTTCTCAAGGTTCATCCCCTTCTTCAAGGTCCCAAGGTTCATCACCCTCTTCAAGGTTCGTCACTCTCTTCTAGGTTCATACATTTAATGTTTGATTCATTCAAGTCCTTGTATATATAGTCTTTATCTTTACTTGTAACTAAAGGGAAATATTATACATGTCCTTAGTTAAAATTCATCACAAACATCCCGTAAATTTCCAATATGAGGTGGAGATCGACTAATTCGGTGGACAGGGATGAGTTAGGGGTGAAATGAAATGAGATCAGATCCGGAGGAGGATTTCTCCCTTTTCCCAACCAACAACAATTCATGCCTCCATGTTGGAGTTTGTATCCTTATGGATCCCCTTCTCTAGGCAGGTTGAGTTCCCAAATCCAAGTGTTATCTCTTTATTATGATGATTGCCAAATCCAACTTTTACTTGAAAGCCAAAATAAGATAACAATCAAACTATTGGTTGACTTTCTAGTTATTCATGCAAAAGGCGTTGCTTATTGTTAGTAATTTGGGTTAAACATGTCATCCCGACAGTGGCACCAACCTACTATTAAGTCTCCACCCAAAAAAGAAACCACGTCTAATGCGCTTGGCTAGAAGTATCTGTTAACCACATTGTCGCACAATATCGACCTGTTGATTGGCCCCACACATATGGGAGTCTTGAGCTGGCTGGCTCCACCAGGAAGTGTTTTGTGTTCCAGCCAGCACCTTCTCAAATGCCCCTCTCCTTACTGCTCTCTCCGTAAGGATAAGATGATTTAATCGAAATTAATTATTTATCTTCCCCTAAAGAAGTAAATAATATTATTTATTTTGGTGAGGATCACCTCGTACTCTTCCCTGACCTTCACTTTGAGCAAGTCCTAATGGCTCTCTTGCCTCCATCCTGCTATCTCCCTCGGGGATTACATCATCAGAATTGAATTCAAATGTTGGGAATGATCGTGAATGTAACCGATGAGCCTAACAAGGGAAGTTCCCCCGCATGGCGCCTTGGCTTCGTCATCTATCGACCCTGTCATGATGTCGTATACGTATTTTTGAAAAAGAAACAACATCAGTCCGTGCCAATTATTCATCCCCAAGCACTTGTTGTTGTCGTTCGTCTCCCGTTGCTCATATCCAAGGACATTAACGGCTACGGCTGTTCAGCCCTCTGGACGCTCTTTCTCTCTCTTTCTTTCTCAACCATGTCCACCTTTCATGTTAAGTTTGTTTTACTTTCTTTTGGGGGATCTCAAATGTAGTTGTTGGAACAATATTAGTTGTTAGTCTTGGATCCCAAGTGTTGGTGGGTTAGATGGGCGTGGGAATATGGGCTCCCTGGGACTACTAGGACTTTCCCAAGGGGACAGCCCAACCCACAATGCGAATCCATCCTGTTGTTCGATTAACATTCATTATGACTGACTGGGTGTTGGGTTGGAGGGGTGGTGGTTTGCCAGGGCCGGCTGCAACCAAAGACTTAAACCCCCGCCCCCTCTTCCTATTCGCCCCTCCGTGCTTCTTAGGTTTTTGCGGCGGTGGTTGTTGTTGGGGCCTGCGGCGGGGTTGCGTGTTTCCAAATTTTGGGGCCACCCCAACAACAACCCACCTCCTCCTCTCCATTTGATCTCTCCATCCATCCTCTTTGATTGGATCCCCATTCCTTTACCCTGTCTTTCCTTCGGAATGGCTTCTGAAGAGAAAGCCGTGTCCTCCATCGTCAATTTGGCCGAGGAGGCTAAGCTCGCCCGGGAAGGTGTCTCTGTCAAGGCCCCCACCACCTATGCCCTCCTCAGCATTTGCAAGTCCCTCGTCGCCGGTGGCGTCGCCGGCGGAGTGTCCGTTCCCCCCTCCCTCCCCCCCCCCCCCCCCTTTACTTTACTTCTTTTTCCTAAATCCTAGGGATGATCTCACTCTTTCATTACGCCTTGGTGTTTACTCAGCTAACTCACTCCACTTCAACACTGCTTTTGACCAATTCTCTCGTTGCAATTTTATTGTCCTCAGGTTTTTGGGGCATGTTGTTTTCATTTTCTGCACACATATTGTCCTGAGATTTTCATTTGAAGAATAGGCTCTTTCTAGTTTCTCTTTGTGTGGTTTTGAAGCCAAGTGATGTTGTCTCTCTACTTCATTCTCCCCTATTTTTGGAAGACCTCTCGTCACTCTGTTCTAATTTATCATTCTTAGAGATTTCCTTTTAGTTCATTTTGGCTGAACTTGAGATCCGTTTTCCTGTGCAGTTCACGAACTGCGGTGGCCCCTTTGGAACGACTGAAAATTTTGCTACAGGTTCAGAATCCCCATAGTATAAAGTATAACGGAACTGTTCAGGGGCTAAAATACATCTGGAGGACAGAAGGATTCCGTGGATTGTTTAAAGGCAATGGTACTAACTGTGCTCGAATTGTTCCCAACTCGGCAGTCAAGTTTTTCAGCTACGAGCAAGCTTCCAAGTATGATCATTCATTAGTTTTGAGTTTGATTTCACTTTTATGGCTAGTAATGTCCATGTAGTCGTGATCCTGAGAGGGCACTTGGTTTGCATTTTGCCTTATCTTGTAGACTAGATACTTTGAGGGATCCTCTTCTCTGCTTCTGATTGTGCCTTACGTATCCTCTCTCTTCATCTATCACTCACGCTAATTTGATCCCGATTTGTTCGCAGGGGTATACTGTTTCTATACCGTCAACAAACTGACAATGGTAAGTTTATGGACCTCTATCATGTCATAGTCAGTTTAGATTACCCTGGTCTTGATTTATAGGAAAAGAGAATAGCTGCAGATTATCATTATTTCTGTTTTGGCCATCCACTATTACAAATTCTCAAATTGTTATTCGAGACTTATGCTTGAACCTACTTTCATCTCTCACCATAATAAATCACATTGTGTGCCTCCTAAAAGAGATCTGTGCTTTTATCTTTGAGATGAGACCTTTTTTCTGGAAACATGTGGGAGCATTGATATTGTTTTTCATTTCTATTCTTCTGATAAGGCAAATTTATATCTGCTTTGGTCTTTGGTGATGGGGTTGGAGAAGTATGGCCTTTTTCACTGTGTAGATATAAGTGGAGGGTGGCAATCTTAACATCCCTTATCTCTGTATCATGCAGAGGATGCTCAGCTCACTCCTCTTTTACGTCTTGGGGCCGGAGCTTGTGCTGGGATAATTGCAATGTCCGCTACCTACCCGATGGACATGGTCCGAGGAAGGCTAACCGTGCAGGTACCAATCTAGGTTACTTTTTTTCAGTTTCTTGTTTCAGTACCTGGTAGAATGAGGATCTGTTTATATAACTGCAAATTGGTGGGTGTTGGAACTTTTCCATGTGGCTTCTCCTATGGCTTCTCACTTCAATGCAATCATTTTTTTCCTCCTGCGTTTGCAGACTGATAAGTCACCCTATCAATATAGAGGCATGGTCCATGCCCTTTCAACGGTTCTTCGTGAAGAAGGTCCACGGGCTTTGTACAAGGGATGGCTTCCATCTGTTATTGGAGTAGTGAGTAACCTTATCATTATTATGTAATCACATCAATACATATGTCTACTGAGTTTGTGACTGTTTTCTTTAAGGAGCTTTTAAGTTTCAATTGTTTCTTGTTGCTCGTCTGGTTTGTTGTTTGGAAGGCCTAGCCAATTTCAATTTACCTAGAAGTAGCTATAATGCTTTTATTTATTTGCAGGTTCCGTATGTAGGCCTCAATTTTGCTGTCTATGAATCTCTCAAGGACTGGCTCATTAATAGTAGACCATTTGGACTGGTAGACAGTTCTGAGTTGAGTGTAACTACAAGGCTAGCTTGCGGAGCTGTTGCTGGAACCATTGGCCAAACTGTGGCGTATCCTCTTGATGTGATAAGGAGAAGAATGCAAATGGTTGGGTGGAAGGATGCTGCTTCTGTTATAACTGGCGATGGTAGGAAGGTAGCTCCCGAGTACACCGGTATGGTTGATGCATTCAGGAAAACCGTTCAGTACGAGGGATTTGGAGCATTGTACAAGGGTTTAGTTCCAAATTCTGTTAAGGTCAGTCTTGTTTTATCTTGTACCAATTCTTCCCTCGGTGTAGTTTGTTACGAGGATCTGTGGGATCTCCGTCTAAAATGCTCATTTGTTTTATTCAGGTTGTTCCGTCGATAGCAATTGCATTTGTTACCTATGAGGTCGTTAAAGATATTTTAGGAGTTGAAATTCGAATTTCGGATTGAAGACATGGGGGAGTTTGGCACACTTCAGAACGGTGATATTTTCATTTTGGTAGGGGTGATGGCTAAAGCAGGACATGGAAATTTCCTCCTTTTAGTTTTATCTATGGGAAGTGAGTCTTAAGGGGCATCCGTGATTGTTCTCCCCCTTTAGTTTATTGTGATCTTGCTGAAGCTGTTCTACTGTTGTTCTCTTTTAAGAGGGATGTTTTTCAATAAGGATCCCCCCAAGGAATAAGACAGAAACACATGGGATTGCCCTCTTGTATCAGGAATGCTTTTGTTTCTGATAAAAGATTGCTTCCCTCTTACTTCTGCTCTTCAACCATTGAATATCTAACATTTTGTTCCTGTGAAGTCTGAAATCTTGTCAACTCTTTGTCAATGCAAGCCCCGAAGATACCCCGAGAAAAGAGTGCAAAATTATGCTTTTTTATATGTTCAGGGTTGCCTGAATTAGTTGGGCAAATTCAACTCCACAAGTATTTCTCACGGAAGCTCCGAATCAGAGACATGGCCAGGTGATGATCCCTTAACCCTTGGACTCATTGCCAACAACTGTGTCTCGGAATTCATTCTCATGTTGCGGCGTGTCGGAGTTCCCTGTAGAGGTCGTACTGATTTGCTTCTCGGGGTTCCTGCTAAACCGAATCCCCAACGACAATATCATATGTTATTCAAGAAATTCGAGTGACTCACGTTTTCAAAATATTCAAGAAGCGACGAGAAGAAAACTACCTGGTTGTTTGCTGAGTTTCACATTCACTTCCGATGACTTCTTCAAAATAACCAAGTTCTTGAGCGAATGCTCTAGTGAAATCTGCTTCTTCTCTGTCGGCGAGGGCAGTGGATCATCTATCACAGGAGCGCTTTCATCCTCACAGACTGACGCCCCTTCGCTACCTGATTCTGAACTCTCCCTCAGGCATTCCCTTGGTTTCTCCCTTTCCACCACTCTGTATGCAAACATCTGGAACGGAATTTCTGTCACTTGCGATGAGTTGGGGTTGTCCCAGGAAGGGAATTCCCTCAGGAGCCTCTGTTCGATATCACAGTAGTCGGTTACTGGCATCGGTTGGTCGGATTGGCTACTGTGATCGGGATTCATGAGGAGGAAGCGCTTCACATAACGGAGAATCCTACATATGGATAAGAAGCTTGGCCTCTGATTCGGATCGCCATGCCAGCACCTTTTCGTCAGGCTGGTGAGGTACTTCAGGGTGTGAAATGGAAACAGAGGCCTTTCCCCGGCCCTTATGTTCCTCGGCATTTTATCGCCCTGAAGATGCGTGTCATCGAAGGGAACTTTCCCAGTAAGCAGCTCGAAACAGATCATTCCAAAGCTGTACACATCAGACTTCTCAGTATACTTCATGTTGTTCTTGCTGCTCAACATCTCTTCTTGCTCGGCGAGAACCTCGGGTGATGACCAAATGAATTGAAGGGCCCCATTACGAGGCGAAGAGACCTTGTGAGAAGTGTTCCCGCAGGATGTTAGCCCAAATCCCGTAACCTTTGCGTGGAGGTACCCTTCTGTCGAACTTCCTCTGGCCTTCACGAGCACGTGAGAAGGATCGAGATTCCCGTGGCAGATCTTTTTCGAGTGGAGGTACTCCATTCCCCGGGCAATCTGCAGCATCAAATCAACAGCTACAGCTAGAGAAAACGGGATCCTCTTCTTCGGGCCACAGATCTCTTTGATGTAGCTGCCTAGGTCCCTGCCCATGAGTTCTGTCACTAGGAAGCACTCTTTCCTCTCTATGTCAGCAAAGCTACAGAGCAAATGCAGTATGTTCGGGTGACAGAGGGGATGCAAGGTGTTGATCTCGGATATGAGGGAATCGCTAATCCCGAAAATGTGTCGCAGGACAAAGTTTTCTCCCAACCAATGAATCTCCTTGAACTGGCCATTGTCCAGTCTCCGCTTCACCTGGTAGTCCTTCGACCCTACAAGGACAGAACTCGGTAACAGTTTCGCGTCCGAATGGTGGTCCCCTATGTCTAAATCTCTCGCTAGGAGGTCAATGATTAGGTGCTCGTACTTGGTAGCGCCCTGGATGCCTCTTCCCCTGACCTTGCGAAGAAGAGCCCATCTGTCCTCCTTTCTAACTTCATCCATTCGGTTTCCGATCTCCTCATTCACAAGGTATTGCATCCCAAACTTCCATTGGAACAGCCTCGGGTCCTTCCACTCTTTCTGGTACTTGTTGGAGTACAAAATCCTCCTCTTCTGCATGTCATCGCTGTCCGAACCAGAGATTTCCCCGGCGATCTCGATGGCTTCGATCACCACGGGGATGCAACAAAGGAGGTTGTGAATGTGGAAATGGACGCAGTCGGTGTTCTGATAGAGGAGGATGGCCTTGGCAGACCAATCCTTGCAGTCCAAGCTCGTCTTGACGTAAGCCTCAGCCTCCTTGAAGAGACGGTGGAGCTCCTTGAGAGGCTGCTCTAGGATCTTCCATTTCGTGTTCTTCTCATCATACCGGAGTTGGAGCCTCATCTCCCCGGAGAGAGTATCGTAAGCGCGGGTCAACATGTCAAACAATAAGCAACATTGGCTTTGATTGACGAGGATGTTGTCACGGAAGACCATCAATGACTTGAGGCTTCCTAGGACCTCGCCGATCTGCCGGAATTGGTCCATCCAGGAGATTTCACCCTACCAATGCCCCCTGTATTACTTCTTCTTCGAGTATCCCGCAGGCAATGTCGATGTCGATGGCAATGGAAATGACCGTGAAAAGGAGGAATCGGGGGAAAAAGGTCTCTCTTGCTGTTCTATATTCCTAGAAAAAGAAAAGGAAAAAGAAAAGAGAATCCATGAGGAGGAGGAGGGAGAGAGAGTCTCCTCCGAGATCTTCGTAGGGCAATTGAACAGGGGATGAAACCATTTGACAGGTGGGGTGGTATGGACTTGTTCCAGACATTCTTTCAAATTCAATCTTCTTTCATAAACCCATCCATGCATTGACTCCCTCCTCAACCGCGTTTTCCCTCCAAAATTATTCTGGCTTTTCGGAGTCATTCCCCCCGAAAACAAAGGCCGTCCCTTCCATTCTTTGCAATCCATCCGAGGCTGTATTTGGGTCCATTTTTCTTTTCTATAAAAGAATTGTCGGGTTATTCTCAGCTACTTCCTTGTGAATAAACCCTACTTGGCAGCATGTTTGATGCACATCCTAACTCTTCTACGTCTTCCAAGTTGGAGCAGCGTCAGAGGTAAGACTTTGAAGTATTGCAAAAGGTTTATCCACCATCCTCCATCACCACCGGTGAGTATCCCCTCCCCCTCAAGCGTCTCTCATGTAAACCGTACTTAACAACTTCGTACAAGGACACCACAATCCCAACAGAAGGGCCTGCTCTTGCCGTCCGCGCTCCTACTCCAGCAAAAAGTCCCCTCATCCCACCATCTCTGCATAACCACAAATAGTGAAACAAATTTCCATAAGAATAGCCCCCCCACAGAAATAACAAAAAAAGAACATAACATATCTGCAGCTATATAAAATTCTCAAAATGTCCCCTATCCCAGTTGTTATCTGACAGTAGAATCTGTCCCAATAAACGCTAGCAACAACCCTTCTACTAGACAAAACCTCTTTCAAAGACCAATCACAACACAGAAACCCAGAGTAAGATACGGTTCGTCTCTTCCAGCAACTAGGTCAAATCATACCTCCAACAGCAGAATCCCCACAAAGGACAGATATTCTCTATAATCCCTATATGGTATGGTGTAGTGTCTAACAAAAAACCACCTCTGAAAATGACCTCATACTCAATGCCAGAGAAGTCATTACTCATTCTAATTTCACTGCCGCTAAAGCTTCACAAGCCTTCCCTCCTGAGGGAGCTATCTCACTAAAGCTAGCTCCGCATACAAATTTAAAATCAATGGGCGAGTGAAGTTGCAATGAAAGATCATACCTCCATATTTCTACAAGAGTTTGTCTAGTTCTCAGCTTCAAGGCCCTCGTTGGATCCTTCTATTCATCATTCCAAATAAGCAAAGCCAAGGAACTCAAAATAAAGCAGTAGTATTTCAAAGAATTTTCCAATTAGGTTCTAGAGGAGACCTCTATCTGCCTCCTGGTCCTCGCCACGTCCAGTGGACAAGTAGCCGCAGCCGCTAAGACTCCAGATATAAAACCAGCTGCAAAGTTTGCATAGAGCACCCTGGCTGCACTTCCTTCACTTGGGACAGTTTCCAAAATCATCCACCGCATCTACACAAAAAGAGATAAAAGCAAACAACTGTTGCACTAGCTTGAATCAGAAAGATCTCGGTACACCCAGAAATAAATGAATGGAAACAGCTTACTGGCTCGAGAGTTGACCAGCAGATAGCTGAAAAAGGAACGTCACGAGCTAGCTGGGCTCCAAGACCAGTCCACAAGATCCGATACTTTGACACTGTTCCAAAATATTATATAGTTATATGTCAAGGTAAGATGCCTTTCCACATTCTCCCAATCTGTTAATACTACCATGTCCCCAGGAGAAGATATTCTCTTGATAGTTGTACGAGAGCACTCACAACTATTATGATTGTTTGAACTCATTACTGGTTTAACAACTTCAAGCAATGTGCTCCACATTCCTGAGGGCTTTGGACCATTTTTAACTTCTTTAAACGCCTGAAATCACAAATGATCCAAAAAAAAAACAAAACAAAACCCTGGTATCCTACAAGCTCCTGACGGACTTCTTTAGACTCGTTTCATTATTGGCAACTTACAACACCTCTTAAAAATATAATAGTTTAGCAGAAAGAAACCTGCATGCGTGTCCTTGCCAATTCAATAGGGTAGCAAGAAATACATGCTAATGTGCGTGCTGCAGAGCCAGCGAGGAGAGAAACATAAGGTGTAAAGCTGGGCAGACTTTTATTTGTGAAATCCTCCATGACATTTCTGAAGATATCATAGCATGGAAGGTATATTCCTACCTTATAAGATTAAAAAACAAAGTCATAAACCTCAGTCAGAAATGTAAAAATGAGAAATCCATCAACATCAAAACAAATAACTTACGGTTGGCACTGCCAGAGCTAAGCTAGCATAAGTCCCCCTCCAGAGTCTTGAAACTCCTTCCTAAAGCAGAAAATACCAACGGAGATATTGACATGAATAATTTTGCCAAAGACACAGAAAACCAGCCACCGAAATCTCAAGTATTTCAGGAAATACGACAAGATAAAACGGAAAACAGCACCATAGCATCATCACCTAACTAATGCAAAAATAACAGCCTAATATTAGATTAAGATAACTTCTTTTTTAAGAAAAAGAAACCGCTACCCTTTGAAAACAGATAAGAGCTAGTACCGTTGCATGACAAAGACTTGAACACATTCTGCAATGCTCGTGGTTTGATATCTACTGCGCCTATGACTCTGAGTTCTTACTCAGACCTAAACTTAAAAGAAATCTAAACAGACTAACCTGGCGAATTATTTTGTAGAACACATCGAGTGTTCCCTTGTATTGACCACACTCGGGCCGGCAAACTGCTTCTCTGTCAATGAGGGCACGCTGCAATATGGATAACCTCTCAAGTCCGGCAGCATCTAATTGCAGTCAGGAAACAAAAAGGTCAATGACCGGAGTCTCATTATAATCGAAGACGGGAAAATAGATGGAAGCGGATGTTCTCACATCCAAGGAAGGCATGCTGCAAACCCCCTTGGGTGGAAATCCGGCAGCTTGAGCCTGCAATCTGGTCTGCGACCACAAGACCAGAACCGACGATGGAAACGGTCAGCAGACAAAAAAAAAACTAGCATCTTTCAGAAGCTCATTTGCTAGTAAAATTACAATCACTAGCATATAAAACAAATTTGAATTAATATGCATCCTTGTCCTCAGAAGGGCAGCATCTGGGGATAGCTAACAGCCGCAGAAAGCCCAAAAGACACACGAGTGTATGAATGATATAAGATCGACAGGGAGGGCGACCTTGGCAACATCCAGAGGATTAACGAGAAGGGCAGAGAGAAGGGCAGCACCAGCAGCGGAGATGGCCCTCTCCCCGATACCCAATTCCAACTCAACCCGCTCAGCCGATCTATCATCAGCAATCGCCATCGCCTCCGGAGGAGGAGATTCAAGCTGTCTGAAGCAATGAAACGTCGGTTGCGTGGCTGGTGGGAATGCCTGATTCGTGTCTTACGGTCGGTTGAATTTTTAACTCTTCTTTTCGAAAAATCTCAAGGCCCCTTTCCACATAGACCAAATCTACATTAGGTGTCGTATCCAAAATATAGGTCAGAGGGTCACAAAGCTTAAAACTGTAAGTTATGGGGTTCCGCCCTTCTAGGCCGAACACCCTCCAAAAAGAGGCGTATGCCACTTTATGCAACGAGCACACGGTATTCTTTAGTAAAAGGCGAAAGAATAGTTCGCTCTGTGCTCATTGCGTGGCTGCGTGCCTCTTACCAGTGGCCCGATGGGCTCTTTATAGGAGTCTGGGAGAAGCCGTTCTTGGGATTAAGCGGTGTGGGACTCCAGCACATGAGGAGCAAAGCAGAAGGCCATCATCCTTCCACCTCCCCTTGTTTCCGACTTCCCACCGCTAACCCACGTCCTCCAAATAGTTGTTTTCGCTCTATTGGGAGATCCTCATGTTTGTAAATGCCCCGTTTTTTAATCACCAAATCAAGGATCGGTATCCCCACTCTTATATAAAAGGAACACCTCCGCTTTGACAGTGAACTCAAAGCTTCCAGGAGGCATCGTCTCATATTACCAGCACAACCAAACCAGTCCATTATTATGGAAGGATTAACTCCATGGCTGAAGTGCCATTGGTTCAGACAGCTCACGACGAAAACCAGAGGATGAAGAACATGACTGAACCCGACAGCTACCTGGCTAGCAGTGGTTGGGGAGGAGCTCAATGGCCAAGGTGTGTTGCGAGGTGATGCCAAAGTCCTGACGATGTTAACTGTTGATACACCTTTATATAGATTTGGTGTTGGGTGGGTGGGGGGATAGGTTGAGAAATGCTAAAGTAGCTCATCCCATGCCATTTCACTACATCCAATGTCTGTTATCACTTGACTTCATCTTAATATTCGATCAGCTTCATTCCATTTGTTTGAATTGAATAAGGCCTTGGAAAAAGCCAGTAACAAGGTCAGCCCTATCCCAACTCCCCCACATAACATGAATTGGAAAGCATGCCTTTGATTACAAGAGGGACAAAAACATCTTCATCCTTCGTCCATTCCTTACCAAACAAAACACGTTATTCCTCCATATGACAAATACTCGGTTGGGTTGATACCAACCCCGATCTGGAGGCAGGGTCACATGAGGGGTGTATCCCAACCTCAGTTCAAGCCGAGAGAGATGATTAGACCTCCTCAGTTAGTCCTTTTTAGGCTTTTCTTGCCTTAACAAACTACCGATGGTTGATTAGTCATAGTTACTTCCTAATAATCAACAAACCGCCCACGCATCATTCTCCTTGAAGTAATTGTCGACGTCCCACCTGCAATACCCAACAATATCTATTCCTCCTCCCCCCGACATCCCTCTGGGTTAACTCATCAGCGGCAGCCGGAGAAATTCATAAGGTAACCAGGATCAAGCAAGCACCGCTTCCACCATCTCGTCCCCTGCCACCTCCTGCCCCAACTGGAACTGGAACCTCAGGACCAATGTCGGACTAGGCATGTCGTGTGTCTCGGCCTCCTTGGCGGGTTAAAACTGGTCTTCACTCCCGAGATCAGTGAGCCGCAGTCGATGGTGTATTACACCTAGGAAGGGCGATGACCACCTTCCTCTTCCGGGAATCGGGGATGCATATCTCATTAATGAACTTGTTTGAACCTGAGGAATCGTTGAGGGAGATCCTGATGACTCTCCTGAGGGTGAGGGTACGATGCTCGGTATATTTGGATAGACTGCGGAGGAAAACAGCAGCGCAGAAGGAATGATAGTCTAAAAGGAAGCACTCCCGGGAGTTGGAATCCCCTCCCTGTTTTATAGGAGGATCAGTATCCCTTACTTCCTCCTCTTTTATCTAGCATATGACCTCAAAGGTTATATGTAGTCGGGGCTTGGGCTCACTTTTCCAAATGCCTCAAACCAAACAAAGCTTCCCATCCGTCTTCCCTTACTGCCGACGCCACACACCACTTAGGAAATATCTCTCTCTCTCTCTCTCTTCTCTGGTTTTGGTGGTAAGAAGAATTTTAGGCCTGAATTCCAAAAACAAGTTTAGGTTCTGCTTTTCCGAACTCTGTTAAAGTCTTAAGTTTTAATCCTGGTCTTTGTAACACTATTTTTCGAACACGTCTCCTCTTTCCCTAATGTGGTCTCTGGCAAAATGAAATAGTATCTACAAAATATAAGCACCAAAACGAGACAGATCCGAGAAAATGTCATGAAAAAGGTACATGGGACTCGAGGAAAACTGGTTGAGTCCTCAGCATGGATGCCGAGGGCATTCTGCTCCTCCTAACCCAAGTAACTTCTAAAGGAATACCTCTCTCCGACTCCGACTCCATCCCCCGTATCTTGTTCCTCATCACCGTCTCGTAGACGGCCCACGCACACAACCCCATCAATATAATCGCGATGCCTCCACCAGCAAGTCCTAGAACCCACCATCTCCACGCTCCCTTTTCCTTTTCCCTCGAGGATGGAGGAATCAGGATTGCCAACGAATAATGGCCCTGGCCTTGCACGACGCAGCTGTTAGGGGAGGTCACGTTGCTGAGGAAAGCTGTCCCGTTGTAACCGAATTTCACGCATGCGACAGTGTTGTTCCCCTGTTCAGTACGATTGGGATGGAATGAGACCGTGATTGGGTTACCTGTGACTGTCAGGTTGAGCATCTGGGTCCCAACTCCATCGGATTTGGATGCATCGAAGGCGATGAATCCGACGACGGGAACAACGAGCCTGTATCCTGGAACTTGATAATAAGAGGAGGACCAATTGCGCAGGTTCTGGTATATGATACCGAGGGTCTTCACGTTAGGCTTTAGGATGACCCTAGGAGGGATATAGAAGGCGCTGAGGTTTGTTCCACGGACCCAGAAGGTGGAGCTTCTCATCCTGATGACGGAGACCTCCATCCCAGAGTACCTCCCGGGGAGCGTGATGTTGTACAGGACGCCGGTCCTAGGGTGGTGCAAGGTCCTGTTGACAAACTGTTGAAAGAATTCATCCAGGGCATGGGGGTCATAGACCTGTGAATCCCCTGCCATGGATCCGGAGAAAAACCAGATGGCGAGATGGACAACCGCCAAGGCGATCCAATGGAAGCCTCTTCTCATCTTTCATGTCCCTGGAATACAAGGAACTACAGAGAATATAGGCTCCGAAACCCCTAAAGAAAGTAAAGAACAGCAGCATTAAAAACAGGAAGGAAGAAAGAAAATATACCTGAAGCTTTCCTTTGGATGTCATAGAAGAAAAGAAATGCCATCAAACTCCGGAAGAAGGTCCCCTCTGGGTCATCGGAAGAGGAAGAGCAGTCGGATGGCCGTTCAAGGAAGAAGGATATTAAATCGGGGGGGACATACAGAATCAGATCAACAACAAAGGCATTGCCATTCCTTTCCAGGAATGATAATGGCAATGGCAATGGTATGTTAAATCAGGAGAGAGGATTGGGGGGTGGGGGAGGGGAAACATGGAAAAGTCCTGGAAACTTTTGCTCCTCTAAACAGATGCAACCCAATTCATCCTGTAATTAGGTTGGCTAAGGAGTAAAAGCCGAAAAGAACAGGGAGGATGTTGAGCTGTCTGTCGTCTGTAAATTATATCGAGGGTGGGGAAGAGTTGTCAAAGTAAGACACATTTGTATAAAAAGCAAGAATATCTCATAGCATGCGTAGGATGGGGGCGTTGTTACGATGAGAGACTGAATGGAGGAATGAAAGACGGAACGAAATGGGGATTGGATGGGTCTGACCCAAATCACAAACCTTAGAAACGATACACGACAGAACCCATTTGAAAGTCAGGCTTAGGTCCAATCAGGGGGGGGGGGGGGGGAGGTGTTAACTTATTCTGGGTGTGGGGGAAAGTCTGGGCCTATAAAAGGAATACAACAACTCAAAAAGGGGTCTAAGAATGAACCAAAATAATAAAAAAGAAAAAGCAGGAAATGTGATTGGAGGGCGTGTTTGTGGCTGGCTATGCAGACAAGATAAAGGGTAGGATGCAACCGTGGATGTTAAGGGATAGGAATACAACCAATCAGAAAGGCTCCTCCGCCTCCACGTGTCACACTTAGATATCCCTCCCTTCCCGAATTCGCTTCCACGAATAGAAGAAGCGGGCAGTGTGTCTCTTCTGGTGGTGGTGTAGCAGTAGTTGTCGTAGTAGTAGTAGTAGTAGTTGTACCCCCTCCTCGTCACCACACAATCAGGAGCCGAGCGAGAGCCATGGCAGCAGCAGCAACATCCACCTCCATGGCGGCTCCTGCCGTGTTGTTACCTCCCCGTGCCACCGGGGCCAGTGCTGTGGCCTCCCGCTTGTCTTCTTCTCCCTATCTCTCCCCCCTCTCCTTCTCCTCCTCTTCCGTTAAGCTGCATACAGGTGAGCCAACAACTCATGTTTGCATCCCGACACTCCATTGTGTCCTCCTCCTCCTCGGCCTTTACCGACTGGTTGGTCATTTCTGACTTGAGTTTTTACCTGGGGGAATAATAGTTTCCCGGAGGTCATCTGCATTCCGGATCAGAGCCTCCTACACAGAGGAGTCTTCTAGCCCCGACCAGCTCTTAACCGACCTGAAGGAGAAGGTGAGACAACCCAACTGGTCATGATATCCTGGGCTCCCCCCATCGGTCATTACCTCAATCTGTCTACTCAAGTGGTTCGGTCATGTTGTAGTGGGACGCCGTTGAGAATAAGTCTACGGTCATTCTCTACGGAGGAGGAGCTATCGTTGCTGTCTGGCTGACATCGGTCGTCGTAGGAGCAGTCAACTCGGTCCCTTTGGTATGTCCAGGGCATTTTCTTGGGAGATACCCCCTTTGGAATCAAATTTGAATGATAACTTTTTCCTGCCTAATACAACAGCTTCCCAAGATCCTGGAGTTGGTCGGCCTCGGATACACGGGCTGGTTTGTTTACCGATACCTTCTCTTCAAGGTACTGTCAACGAGGGATCTTCTTCTTGGAGTGATGATGCAGTAGTTAATAAGTTCCTTCCGTTTGTTCTCTCAGTCGAGCAGGAAGGAACTCACAGATGAGATTGAAAATCTGAAGAAAAAGATTGCTGGAGCCGAGTAGTGTTTAGCTACTCACCATTTGTCCGGCGACAGTGGTCGGCCTTTTTAGTCAATCACGACTTCCTTTTCCATGTACCATCTTCTCTCATAAGAGGTGTTCTAATATCCTACACTTAAAAATTTAGTAAAAACTCATGCATTTTTCTTCCAAAGTGTTGTATAATGCTATCAACCTGTGTATCAACAACCATTGTTTCACCAGAAAATGGCCATATCCGGCAGCCACATTGATGCATTGACGATCATTATTATCGTTCACGGCTCAGACCCCAACTTTTGGGGCTATGCACAGCACATCAATGGTGCATAAATGAAGTCATACACACCAATGCGGCCATCCTGTTCAGTTCAACTCAAGAATCTACAAGCCATCCATTGACGCCCAAAAGTTGGTTATACAGTTCAACTGACATATTTCGATCAAAGCGAACAATTCAACATAACCTTGGAGTTTCTATCCTTAGCATAAATCTTGACATCAGAAAGCAAAAAGGCAGAAGAGGCAATGGCACCTGAAATTCAAAACCTAAGAAGCTTGTCATCTCTACCACCAATGCCTTCATAAATTCACAGAGCTCCGGCTACCCAAAAACTCCTTTTATGTAGATTGACCCAAGCATATCCAAACCCTATAAATCAAGCCATTAGGACAGCATTGCCATGACTCGTTTCAGTAATGAAAAAAGAATCTTCATCGAGCTAAAAAACACTAGAGCTGACAAATCAAGAGAGACTGGAGGTACCCTTCATCTAAGCTTCGAACTTTAGGAACTAACCTAGGGATACCCTTCATCTAAGCTTCTCCTTGACTGAGCTCCTCTTGGCCGCCTCTTTCACCTTCTCCATATAACCTTTTATAGGGGGGGTGAGGGTTGCCATGAAACGGTTCATAGGAAAAGGAGATAGATCCGGGATGATAGCAGCAGCTTTCAGATTGTCAGGCAAGGCGTCAATTGCTTCCTTTTTCATTCTCAAGAGAGTGGACTCAGCTGCTTGCCTAGCCCGGTGCTTCCTCATCAAGACTCTGCTATACTCTTTCGCAAGTCGCCTCCCATCCTCCACGGTGAGTTCATACTTTGGAATCTTATCGACGTCTACTAGTCCCAATGTAATGAGATCCAATCCCGGGGTGCCAATAATATCCGGCTTGTCAGGTACACCTATTACAACACTAAGAAATTAACAAGTCATGAAACTCTGGCTGGGCAAGCAATTGGTAACCCACAGAGAAGCCCACTATCCAAATCACACTCAAAACTATAACCGATCGACGAAACGATGAAGAGGGAGAGAAAAGGAAAGAGCATAACCGAGCTTGTCTTTGCCCTTCTTGAGCATGTCAATCTCCCTCTGCCTCTCCTTGCTGATGAGACCCATCTTTTCCCTCTCAACCTCGCGGGCCCTCTGCTTGGGCTTGAGGTACCTGAGCGGGGTGGGAGCATTGAGGCAGGCGTCGACCAGGGCCTCGGACTCAGAGGGACCCCTCCTCCCTCCCCCGCCGCCGGCAGATGCCCCGCCGCCGCCCTTCTTGGTGGTGATCTTGGAGCGCTTGAGGGGCTGGCCGGCCTTGACCTTGGACTTCCCCTTGGCAGTTCCGCTGACGGAGCATCGTTGAAGGAGCTCCTGACCCTGAGACCACGTTGATGACGATGGTGGGGAGGGTATAAGCTTGGTCGCTGCTGCTCGAAACATGGTTTTTTTTTTCTTCTTTTCTTTTTTTTTTTTGGGGTGATGATGGGCGTGCGGCGGTGGTAGGGAAGATGTTTATGTTATTATCTATACGGACGGGCCTGGGTTTCTTACTTTCTTATAACGTAGTCCGAGCCCTACTAATTATAAGCCCATTTAGGTAACCAACCATGTTGGAGGCATTGAACAAACTTCGTCTCACTACAATAATTGTCATTGCCCCAAAGAAACAAAATTAATAATAATAATAATAATAATAAATAAAATAAGGCAGTTCTCTGAAGGAATAATTAGGGCAGCTTGAGTCTAACATCGGATGGTGAGCTCGGCTCTAAGATGGAGGATCCCATTTATAAAGTACTGACTATCATTATCCATGAAGGTTGTCCAGGGTACGGCAAAGAGGTTCCTGTATCCCACTGCCTTCCCCCCCGTGAATGTGTAGTTCCCTTTGTACTTGCTCGCGAAGTCTTCCGAAGGCTTCACCCTGGCCGCAAACTCGTAGTCCACTGCAAACGTTACTGATCCCTTCTCTTGCATCCCCAGGAACAACCCGAAGCAATGAAAAGAACTCTGCTGATCCATGTTACAGTGTGCCGACAGGAAGAACCCTTGCCCTCCCAAATGGAATGCCTGTGAATACACCCTCCCCGATGGAAACAGGTTTCCACATTCCTCTCTCTTCAGGTCCAAGTACACTACGCACTGAGGTCTCGGCAGCTCGAATTCCACTACCTTCACTGGTCGATATTTGTAAGCCCTCTCCACAAACCGTCGATTCAAGGCCAACTCTTCGGCCGCTAATGTCCTCTGCCTATGCGGAGCCTCCGCCTTGAAGAATAGTGCCTCAAGTACGAGCTTCGATGCAACATCACGGTCGAAGTCGCTGCATGCCAAAACCTTCTTCAACTTTCTGCACGACAGGTAAGGGAACCTTATGTAGCGTGCCAGACGAGATCCCAAGACTTCACGCCGTTCTTCCAGGACAGGGTATTGTTGCCGGGCCCATTTCAGAATAAAGTCATAAACAGCATCCTCCGATGCAACCTGGAGATCGTCGCTACCCAAAATGGCCTCGATTCCAGCGAGAGGCAACGTAATGACTTCATCCTGGTACCTAATCCAATTTCACCCCGGACAAAGATGAATCAAACCAGTTAGACATTTACCTGTTAACAAGATAAAATTCGAGACGAATGCGAAACTATGACTATCTGAAGCCTCACTTGTTGATATCTTTGTAGCGTGCAGCTAGATATTGCTTTGCTGCATCAGTTAAGGGCTGGACAGCTTCACCCATCAATACATTGTATGGGAGCTCTAAATAGAGCAATGCAGACTCGGGAGTCATGGGCATGTTTCTCAACAACCGGCTGCAATATCTCATGCAGGAAGCAACCTCGAATTTGTCGGCAGCCATGAGCACGTCCAACAAAGCAGGAGCAGTATTTGCAGATAATGAATTGCTGTACATGAAATTTAGTAGTTCCATTAAAGCCGCTTCCTCTGTCAAATAGAAGAAACGAATACATAAGTTCATAAGTTGCAATGTTCCATATAAACACCCAAACCACTACAAAGAATGAATATACAGCGCTGGACGATTTTCTAAGCATCACTTGCAAGGATAAAATTACATAATGACGAGTGCAATCTTCATCCCAACGAAAAGACAAGGTCCTAACATAACAGACATTTGCATATGTAACTTTGGTGTAAGTTTCCATTTTCGTTTGTTTTTGTTGTATAATGAAGCTGCCTGTAACTTAGCCTGAACATATATATGACAAGCACGACAAGTTGTTTAGATCGCCCAGGTTCCAGGAAATGGACCAATACCTAAATTTGATACGACCTTTTGTTTTCCCGGTAATGAACAATATTTTCACACAACTTTCAAGTTCACCGTCATCTCATAGACAGCCAAAAGGATCACTAACTCAACTTATGTGTGATAAATGCAGTTATGCGCACCATTGAAACTAAGAACTGGCTTAAAAGAAAAACAAAAATAGCTGCTACATAATTGCCAACATTATCGACTCGGGACAAAAAAGACACATCACATGAAGAATTCACCAAGTACTCCAAATCTCACAACCATCACTGGTCAGCGCGAAGAACAGAAAAAAATGATGCTGTCAATAAAAACCATATGTATATTTCCTACAAGAGGATTCGGCCGAACAAAGCATAGGGAAGTCTGTACCGGAAGCATTTATACGGAGAGTCACATGACGTTGCTCAGACTCCTTCATCCCATTTGAGAAGAGCTACACGATGGAGGATCAAATCTTAAGGAACCGTTCTCAACTCATGGTGATTGAAAAGCCGACTTACACATCTAATACCTTATAGAAGAAGGGGCTTTTTGCTGCTAAAATAGGGCTGCTAATGTGGAGTGTCTTAACTGTGACAACTGCTGACGAATCCATGCTCCAGTTTGAGTCATTGCTAGTCGCAGCCTCATCACCTGACCAAGCACAGATAAGGTTTGCTATTCCTTCGAGAATTTCAATTGATAACATGTAACGACTGCTGGCGAGACTCAAATTTATTTAGAATGCAAGTTGCAATTAAAATAAAAAAGATCGATACAACAACCCCAGAGCAGCACTGGCATGCACTCACTCGACGTTTCTCATACAGCAATATCCAACCAACAGAAGATTTTGCACTATGGTGTAGCTGACATTTGTAACCAACCAATTCAGTGACAGGAAAACTCACCAACTAAAAGGTGTGGCAAAAACAACAGAAATATTACCTGAGGGTGATTCTTCTGCCATGAACATGGCTTCATCCTGGATATCGCATCCGTCATAGTCATCCAAATCGGGCTGATTAAGAGCATCGTCCTCAGGGCATATAGATAGATCAACGGCTGGGGATGGAAGGCGGACATGATAAGCTCATCGGATGAAGATGGGAATAACAGAGAGAAGCTATAGGAGGCGGCGATGATGTTAAATGACCAGACTAAACTCCCAAAAGCATTTCTTTCCTAATTCTCCTATGAAAGGAGGAGGAGGAGGAGGAACCGGAGAACATAATCCGAATAGACAATTACATCACGTTGATGAATTTGGACAAAAGGAAAAGCATAAGAGTGATTTGTAACTGGGAAAAGTAAGGGATCAGATCAAAATTGAAAATGGCAGAAAAAAACTAATCTCCATAAGAGGGGGAGTCGACAAAAGAAATGAAGGGGAAGGGGGAGGACCAGTTTGTAGGGTCTTGGGGAGATCGTCCCTCCTCCTCTTCCTAAGCCTGGCCCAGTCGGAGATGGTGGTGCAGAGAGGGTCGGAGGAGTTGGGGTCATGGGAGGGGGGGAGGCCGACGATCTCGATCCTGAGGACCCTGTCGGAGAAGTTGCTGTCGTTGAAGGCGAAGCCGAAGTTGGCATCGGAGGAATGGGAATCGCCGGCGGCCTCGGAGGACTCGTTGTCCATCTCGTCGAGGTTTGGGTCAAACAGATCCGCGTTAACCCAAAATATTTATGACCTCTCCTCCTTTTCTTCCTTCGGCCCCTACACGACCAGTGCAGACCAGACCAGGGAAGGAAACCTCTTTATTTCCGTACGGTCGGAAGCCCCACGTCCTTCTTCCGACATTTACCGGTTATCCATAGCCATATATTGTTTGTTCTTCATTACCATTACCCCCCAACCCACCCATCCACCCACAACAAATAACAGAACACGACCCACCTCCTTCTAAATAAGACCCACCTCCAAAAAGAAAGAAAGGCAGGCAGGCAGGCAGGCCTCCCCCCGCCCACCTTGTTGGGCTTTGACTTTTTGAGCTCGTCGGGCCGACCAAAAAAGACTTCCCATCATGGTTTCTTTCTTACATGACTGGCACTGGTGTGAAAGCTAATCCTTTTTAGGCTAATAATAATTAATCCGGTAATTTCTTTCATTTCCGTGTGTTTTTTTTACCTCCTACATCACAACTACAAACTACTACTACTACTATTACCGGAGAGAAATGGGCAAAAGGAATTCCCACCAAGCCGCCTGAATAATAATATTTGTGCTCGAACTCGATAAAGTTTAAAATAATTGGGTTTGAGCGTGGGAGAGTTGCGGTTGGAAGAGAGAGTGTCTAGACAATTCGAGGAAGATATTATAAAGAAATAGAATGACAAAGCTATAGACAATTCGAGGAAGATATTATAGAGAAATAGAATGACAAAGCTAAGGATGAGGAGGAGGATGTTCTCGATAAAGAAGCGCGAGGTGGAATTGGGGAAAATGGACATAAAAAAAAAAATCATATTGTTTAGGAATAAAATGATAATTTTATAGGACTCGTTTAAGACTCACAAACGGTTTCAAATATAACTTACAAGTGAAATAGCATGAGATTAGGCTAATCGAGCTTTCAGAAAAAAAAAAAAAGTTATGATCATTGGCATCTCTACCTACCTACTCTTGTGTTTTGTGGCAGACAAGGATAATATTTTCCTTTACAATTTATATGCGCACACATATATATGCCTATATATTATAGTTTTATATATGTCAATAATTGTGTTTGGTTTTTTGAAAATATATGGGAAAAAGGCATGCTTCCAATCTCTAAGTTGGGCTCGGGATGTTAGACCGCATCTTTTGTTTATTATTATTAGGACGCGAATAAAGCTAACATAAAGAAGGACAACTCCGGCACGGACAACATAAATCGATGCACCTCGAAGGGACATCTCCCTTTGATTGATTGTTAAATAATATTTAGGCGGGTTTAATGTAACAAAACAAGACCCACCCACCCCCTTCTTCAATATAACTTATCAATCAATCCAACATATATATATATATTTGTCTTCACTTCCAAAAGTATGCAGATTTTGTCCTGAAATTGGCAAAACAGTAGTAGATCCCCCTTCCCCTCTCTCTCTCTCTCACACACACTGATGATTTCATTCCTTAAACGCCAAATATTTTCCCTTCCATCTTAAACTCGGAAAGAAAAGAAAAAAAAAAAAGAGTAAGAAGCGGCAACTGTGTGTGTGTGTGTCTTCTTGTCGTGGATTTTCCCAAAGTAATGCCGGAATCTGCACATATATCAATCACACATCAGGCATAACACGACATTCATGGATTCTAACCACACGCTTCGGACAACTTATTAAGGTTAAGAGGAGGATGAGGAGGGAGGGAAGCCAAGGAGCTCCCTTCACTCCAATACCAAAAGGATCGAGGCAACCACGTCTCCATGCTCATGCAAAAACCCTTAGACGCCACGGGAACAAGTAGTCGCCTAAGGGGTGATTCATGAACAAGCAGCCGTGGCGTACCCCTTCATTTCCTTTCAAGGATGGAGCGAGAGAGAGCCCCTTTTGCATGTATCATCCTCCCCCAACCCAATCTTACTTGTTTTGCACTCTCGTATGGATGGCATGTAAAAATGGAGAAGAGGGCCGATGGTTTATATAGCACCCGGGGGCTTCACCCGGACCGTGCAAATATAATAAGGCAACAAAAATAAAAGAAGAAAGGATCCCTCCCTTCCCGCCTACCATAGGATAGGAGGAGGATCATAGCACAGGCACAGGCACGGAGAGCATTGCCATTGTTACATGATGGATTCCAATCAGAGGGAAAATAAAGAATCTATTCTGACAGGATCTTTCTTTTTTTTTTTAAGTTTCTTTTGATCTTTCCTGAGATGTTTTATTATTGGTTCCCTCCCATGGGAAATAAATATTATTATACAAAAAGTAAAAAAAAAAAAAGAGAGAGAGAGAGATCCTAATGGAATAATTTATAAGACCATCACCACCACCACCCTCCCCTGCCTGATAAGGATGGGCTTATGATAGGGATTGGCCGAAGCCTACGTAATTAAGAATCCCACCTTTCCCAATTGACTCCACTAGACTGTCACCTCGATCAAGAGTTTTGGTTGTTTTTTTATCTCTTCTTTCCTTTAAGCCTTTGGACATTGGTTGGTCCAAGCCAAGGCAATAGTTTCGGCCTTTGTACATTGGTAAAGAGTCCTTAGCTCACCCCCCCCTGAATTAATAAAATGTAAACCAGGGGGGGCGTTAGGACAACCTCGCGGTAGTTTCATTGCTTCTTTTGGAGGACCGAAAACGATGATGGATAAAAAATCAAAGAAACCCGAATGCTATGCTATGCTATGCAATGCAATGAACGTTAGGCTTATATATGGCATTCCTTTCCGGGCTCTTCTTTTCGGGCACCCACCAGGTGGATGGAGTGTCTGCTCCGTGGGGATATCATATAATAACTCCCAACTCGGAGATTTAAACTAGCTTTAGCAACTTGTCTTATTACGCAAGGAGTGGCAAATCTCTTCCTAACTAAAACAGCTACCAACATGTGAAATCATATCCACCCCGGGGATAGTACTATACTACTCACGTCAAAACTTCAAATACAGCAAGGGAGACCGAGGGAGGGTCCGAGGGTCTACATGTTTATATACCACACAGCTCCAGAAAAGGAAGAAGACACTCCTTTAAGGGTTTGCCGCCCGTGGGCCACTTCATTCAGAACCTTGAGGAGCCTTGGAACTAGAATGCTGGCCCTCCATCCGGGCTTCCAGCAACTTAGCCATCAGGGTGCCTTCCCTTATCCCCCCTGGAATTTCTACCACCGAACAAGACTTGCCTTTCGATTTCCGGGAAGGCGGCCAAGTCACCTTCGCTGGCCTCTGCTTCACGGAACGACCCGTTGCCGGATGCATTGAAAGGACACATATATCACCTTGGCAACTAAGAGCAGCCACATTCTTATTATCTTTCAGATTCACTGCTCTGCTCCTGTTTAGCATTTGCATAGTGCTGCTACCTGCATCCGGTAGATGATCGTTGTCTGGTTCATTCAATATCCCTTCCATTTTGCCTCCCATGGCATGTGTCTGCCTGGATAGCTCAAGACTATTACCAGGAGACTGATCTTCGTCAACTGCCACACGCGGTGCGCTTGCAACTTCGTTCAGCGCAAATGACTCTGGGGAATGCCGGTGCAGCCGTCTCTCTTCCATCAAACTGGGAGAAATATTACTAGTCTCCCCCAGATCTTTCTGCTTTGCTTGAAGAAAGGTCTCTATGTCAGAATTCAATTTGTCAACGATAGAGCTCTTCCCAGAGCTATCCCCCTTGGCCTCTGTCAACTTCATCTGCAAGCGCTCATCTAGCCATGCCTCTGATATGTGAAGAATTAACCGATCCAAACACTCCCTGCCGATGTTCTGCTTAACAGGCTTATTTGTCAAAGATCTCACAACCTGTTCATAGTCCCTAATTCCTTTAGCAAACTCATCGCACAAACTCTCCAACAGAATGCGTGCTTTTCTCTCCCTTTCTAACTCTTGCTGAGCACCCAAGTAGGTCGACTTTATTTCATCAAATTCTTTCGCTAGCTTCCTGTGAAGGCTCTCAGCCTGGTTTCTCAAACTCCGCTCTTCTTCCAGCTCCTCGTTCAGTAACTGAGTCTCGGCTTCGGCCTTATCCTGTTTCTTTTGATTCCGAACAAGTTTATCTCCTGTGACTTGCTTCAGCAGATGCTCCATAAGTTGTTTATCGTTTCTCTTCTCCCGCATCAGTTCTTTGATTCTCATTTGAGATTGGTCAAGCTCGGACCTTAAAGCCTTCAGTATGGACTTATTAGATGTGTGCCGCTCCTCTAGACTCCATATACGGTTGAGCACCTTCAATAACTCAGTCGATGTCCTAGGGCTACAGCTTGACCTCGCAACCACTCCCTTTGGATCGAATGAAGACGGTCTGACGGATGATCTTCTGAAGTGCGCCTCCTGATAAAATGCATATGAACCTCAGTTTGTCAATAGTGAAATAAGTCTTTGGAAGGCCAACAAATCATTAATAGAAACTTCCACGTGGATTTGTAAATACTGTTATGTAGTAATGCAGAGGTCAGGCAAAGTTCTGGAATGGAAGAAAACTGACAATTTTTTAACTATGGGATTGAGAAATCAAACTAAATCCTACCTCAACTGAACTACTGCATCCTTCTTCACGGAATGATTGATGAACGGCATCATCCCTGATGGGATAATACTCCTGTTCACGCGCCGCAACAACATGCCTGCCGAGATCACCATTACTTGCCAGCCGAAGCGTCTGATGATAAAATTAAGCAGGTTGGAAGAAATATCTAGGAAGAAAACCATGATGCTCGCAGTCAAAAACTTGGTCTGATAGTAAATTATCAACCCCATTGCAATTGAGGTGCATAATTACATTTGCCATGGCCACCATGTGTGAATGGAACCAGGTACAGGTTCACACTTACTTTCCCAACATTAATTAGTGATCTAAAACCTCCTCAAGTCGGTAATGAAAAGGAAATTCCAATTTTTAACAACTAAAAGCTGACCCTATACTTCAGCACTGTTATTTATTCACAAGGAAAGAAAAAGGCCACAAGAGGAAAATTTTCATTTGCCGGCGTCAATGAAGTAAGTCCTTGGTTCTAGAATTGACATGGCGGACGACAGCTCAAACTGACTAGGCCGATCTTCAGTTAACGAGGCTGATCCTACAAAGGAATCAAGCAGGGGAGTTCTCCTAGGTCAGGCTTTCAGACGGACATCAACAGAGGTGTGGCGCGCCAGGAATAGCCAATACATGCAGGCTTAGAGAATCACACAGAATAAATGCCCTCAACAAGTCTCGAGAAACTTGGATCACGATAAGCGAACCATTTAGCTGCTACCACAGCAGCTATAGAGACCAAAATGTTCGTGTAGAAGCTCACACTTGCAGGTACCCCCAGTTGCCAGACCCAGAGGACGATAATCAGCAAAACATGGATCAAATCAACAGGAAAAAGAGATTGAGAAGAGATGGAATCACCACCGGAATTGGCTTGGGTTATTGGGTAGGCGGACAAGAGTTACAGGACGCAGACAATCTCCAGACAATCAACAACCTCCAAAAGGTTCACTGCCTGCCCTTAAAAATAACATCAGGGGATTTACCTCTCGGGCAGGAGGGTGCTCACCGGGGACGGGTCCCATCCCGGTCGGATGTCGGTGCCCGTGATCCTGGTGAATGGGGAAACTTCCAGTCATCCGAGGCTGGAAATCCCAGAGGCCAGCACAGAGTTTCCGAGCAGAAAGGGAGGAGGGAGTTGGTTGGAGGAGCAATCCGTGAGATTCACCCCGAGGTAAAAGCTCGAGCCTCCAAGTGGGGGGAGGAGTGGTGGGTCCTCCCCTTTTCCCCACCACCATCACACCTTCCCTCAGCTTTCTCATCATCTCTCCCCCTTCCCCTCCTCCCCCTTTTGTCTCCCCATCTTGTTTCCATCTGCCGCTTTCCATCCCCTCCTCACTTCCCAACTGCTGCCTTTCCCTTGACCATCTCCTCAGTTTGTTATCACGGATAGATAGGAAAGGAAAGACTTGAGGAGGGGGGGGGTTGTCGGTTGTGACAGCAGGAAGTTTAGACGGTAGCCTCCCTGTAATAAAAAAGCCGAAAGACTAGAGCTTTTGTCGGTTGTCGTGCTGCTGTCGGACAAGGCAAAAGTTTTTCTCAAGTCTGGGGTTTTTTAGGGGGTCACTTTTTTTTTTGGTATTTTACTAAAAACCTGCGGAGGGGACGACATTGAATTACTTACACCCCCTAACATCTTCTTATTTTCTTTCGTGTTATTGGCGATGGACTTGGGCCAACAACTGGAGCTAATCCCTCATTTATGGTATAGCAGGAGTGGAAGTTGAGGAGGAAGAGTAAGTTGCCTTGGGATTCAGGACAAAAAGGGATGTTCCTGAGAGTCCGGGGTCCAATTTGGGCGGGTGAGGAGAGGCGACAAAGGATACGAGTCAGAAGAAACAGCGGTGCTGTTTGGGTATGACGAGGATGATGGGATGGATGCTTGGCTAAGGAAGGAGTAAGGTTTGTAGGCTGACAACTTGCAAATCCTAGGTTTAGATTTCAAATTCAGCAGATAGGTGAGGATTTTAATTTTTTGGCAACACGCGTAATTATTGCGACCGGAGAGTTTTCACCTGGGGCTTGCCGAAAAGGTAAAAACCCCAAAAAAAAGAAAAATTCACTGGGAGGGAGATCAAGAACAGTGGTCTTTGCTTTTTGTTTGTTCACGCGACACAAATGGTCCCAGGACAAGGACAACTTGAGACCGGAGGTTCTCAGACCATGTGGGCCTTCTTTTTCTTCGGGAATGGAATACAATGCTTTTGCTGCTGGCTTCAAAGATTGCTACTCAAAATGGGCCATCCCTTTTTAGCCCCTTTCCTTATTTCAAGGGTCTGTCTGAGATTGAAGCTGGACTTGGTGAGGACTCTGCTTCAGCTTCTGGTATTATATACTCGTGGGTGGATACAAGTGATGTTAGTTTAGTTTAGGCGAGTGACTGGCTGCCTGCCAGGATCCTTGTTTCTTTATTCTGGGGAATTCCCACCCACCCCCAAACAAAAAAAAGAGGATCTCTTTACAGTTTCTTTCTCTGGTAGTATTTGTTTTTGTGCAGGAGGAGGGAGGGACCACCTTCCTTTCCATCTAAACCAAGCTTGTTCGAAGGAGGAGATCCATCCAAAGTGGTCCCCAATGCAGAAGCATCTGCTCTTGTCTTCGGCCTAGGCTTCCCCCCTCCATTCCACGTAAAAATTCACTAATAGAAAGCTGTTCTCGTTGCAAGCTAAAAAAAGTACTGTTTTAACCAGATTGGGGGATTCCCATATCTTAAAATTATGATCACGCCACACCACACCTATTCCTTCAGGACACTTGCCTTTTTAGCATTTCCAGATACACTTGAAGAGCCCTCTCATGTTTGTACCCCTTTCTGCAACTCCCACCCACCCCCCCCCCCCCCCCCTGCCCTTGTATTACAATTTTACAGCCAACATCTTCTAATCCCTGGCCGTGGTGCTTCCTTGAGAAATTCTCAACATTTGATTCTGGACTGACAACCACAACTCTTGTGATTATTGTACTTTTCCCACAATTTATCCAACCACTAAAGAATTTGACCACTACTCATGCCTCTGAATATTCTAAGCCTTGGGGTTTAGATATAACTATGGCTGCTGTCCAGAGTTGGTCTCCCCCCCCCAAAGAGGGTCGGCCCACAACTGTAAATAATGTGAATGTTCAACTTCAAGATCCTGTGCAGTCGGAGAGAAGAAACCGACAAACCAAATACTCCAAGGGAAGGTGATCCCACTGGAGGGCATACCCCCTTTTCCTTTTAGGCAATCTACTAGAAGGCTTGTGATATTTTCTGTATTGCTAAAATGGTATTTCATAGACATCAACATCCCAGGTGCTAAGACTACCAGCTAACTGTTAAAATGGTATCGAACCCATTCTTCTGCAGCATTACCAGCCAACTGCTCAAGATTCAAGTTTCCCCACCATAGTCAAACGGTAGCAGTTTTAATCAAAGTTCTCAAAGCTAAGTGCCTATACTTAGCAAATAAGCTCAAACACAATCAGAGAGGAGCCCAGACAGATAGTAGCAAGTATAAGACATGAATGCATCACACATATTGCTACAGGAACTGCTGATTTTTAGCACTCCAGTTAAGACTCGGGGTAGGGTTTAGAAAAGGAGACAATTGCCGCTTCACTCTGGAGTTTTGATTAAGAAGCATGCAGTGGTCAAGAAAGTTATCCATTAGAATGCCTAGAAGTGACTCATTTAATTATATAGAACACCCTGCACCTGTGATTTTCTGACTTGGTAAGAGGAAGAAAGCAAGAAAAGCCAAAGCAAGTGCAAGCACCAACATTCATGATCCAAAGAATAATATTTGCAGTCTCATGAATAAGCCACTACATTTCCATGACAATGCATTCAATTTGTTCAGTGACGACAGAAAGCATATATTTAAGAAAAAGGAAAAAAACATTGGGTTAAACCGAAATTATGTCAAAATCATCTAGTATCAAACGAGAATAGAGTGCTTTACGGAGCAATCTCGAGCCGAGGTTCAAACGAAAATCCTTTGAAAAGTTGCAGGGGGAACCTCTTTGAGACAGGGCACTTCTGAGACCATCTCCACTGCTTCTGATTCAAGTCAAAGACCAGAAGAGAGGGGCCGCCATAGCTCTGAATGTATATGAGGTCGTCCGTGCCGCTACTGGCAAACACATCATCAAATTCACCGAAACCTTGAAACAGCTTTTGAGGCATCTTGGCAACTTCTTGCCATTCCCTACCATTTAGCATCCATACCCCAATCCCCTTAATAATATCGGGTCGATCCTGCTTCCCAATCCCTCCCACCATATACAATCTCTCATTCAGATTCATCAGACGGCCACACGTAAGTGGGCAGGGTACTGGTATCTTTCTTATCAATAAACTGTTGGAAGATCGACTGGAGAGATCGAACGTCACAAGCCCGTGTCGATCTTCAGGCACCATCCCCCCGGTGGAATATATCAAGAAGTACAACACGCCATTGCAGATGACACTCTCATTACCAGCTCTCCACCCTGTTAAAACCTCAGTAAAGGAAGTCATCCAGATCGTTGTCTCTGAGTCGTACACGTGAATAGAGAGATCCCACCGAAAGAAATCACCAGGAACTTGTTTCGACTTCACAACCGATACCGTGTAACCATGTGAGACTCTGCATACGGACATTGCCAGTGCACTGTAATCACAGGCCTTCAGCCCTGGGGGCTCTGATAGTCTTCTCCACTGTCTAGTTATCGGATTACAGATGAACAACTCGCTTCTGGTGTCATTGTCCATGAATGAGACCAAGCCATAAGACGACGAGATGAACCAATTCGAGGTCTGGATGCAAGGGAGGTCAATGTTGTACCATTTTTTTGGGATGGGATCATAAGCATAACCACAAGGGTCATCGGAACTCGTGAACATGAAGTACCATGGCTTTTGAGATAGCACGTGAGAGAGGCTCCACAGAAATCTGGTTGAGCTCACGATCTCGTGCCATCTCTTGCATACCGAAGAGGCTCTAAATATGCTAGCAATAGGAAGGTACGCGAGTATTCTTTCCAAGAGATCATCAGGCAGAATCAAGTCCACGGAAAGAGAAGGATACACCTGATTTCCATCGTCGCTAAGCTCCGAAAATGAATCGAAATCGTCAATATATTTCCCCCCATCGTCGTCATCACAGTGACTGATCCACGAGGTCTCTTCCTCCATAAGCCTGAGTAGAGGGTCTGATCAGAAGATACAAGTCTGTAGGGAGAGATCCGAATGGCAGAGCTCTAGCAAATACACTGGACACCGGACTGGATAATTGGCTTAGCCGCAAACTGGAGCATAAAGAGCTCCGGGAATCACGTCTGAACTGAACAAGGAAGAATTCACCAAACCGTCATCGTTCTAAACCCACCGAGCTTCAGAAAGAATATATCTTTGCCTGAATAACATGCTTCGCCAAATATATAATGAATTATTTAAAAAGAAATAAGGAAAAAGAAAGGGATAAGGACACTGTAAGAGAAGTGGGAAAAGCTTCCCACAAGCGGGGGGATCTAAGAAAACCAGCGAGCGAACCCGCCAATTAGCCGGCCCAAGGAGGAGACTCCCAGTTCACAGGTAAAAGAGAGGAGGGGCTGAAAAATATAAACACAGAAAGGGAAGAGATTTACCAAATTTTATGCCCAATTCCTAGAAAGGGAACGGGGGGGAGGAATGGAAGAGAATAAAAAACCGAACCCAGAGAAATCAGAGTCAAGATTACCCACCCCTTTGTGTTCTTTAGTATTATTGGGGAGGAGGAGGATTGAATCAACGGGAGAAGACCCACATTCAACCCCAGACTGGAGCTGGAGACAGCCGATGTCGACCAGGGAGTGAGTAGTGGAGAAGGAGGAGGTTGAGAAAATGAAAAGCTGGGTTGGGTTGGGGTTGGGGTTGGGGTTGGGGGAGGAGAAAAATGGAAACCCCCTTTGCCCTTCCCCTCCTGTAATGACAACTCTCAAGTCTTGTTTTGCCTAACTTCTTCTTAAAAATTGAATCTTTTTAAGATTTTGATGAATTTGAGTGGTAATTTGATTTTACTGGATCACTGGATTTGATGTCCGTCCCTGGGTAGTGTTGATTACTTATAAGTTGGAAACACCCCCTCCTCCTCTTCCTTCTTCTTGATCTCTTCCTTTACCATTGGGTTACAATTACATTTGTTAAAAAAAAAAAAAAAACATTTGTCTTTGGGATTTTGTTAGGGGCAGTAGTGAGAAGTGGTCCAATGAAGTTAGGTGAAGGATATATTCCTAAATACCCGATTCCAGGAGGACACCGGAGGAGGAAGAGGTGGCTAATGGTATGCGGGACACGGGATACGACACCACCATACTTCAAAAGATTAGGACTCTCTCGTACACATTATAAATTAATATTAATATTTGGTTTATTTTTTTTAATCACCTCTTTAAGCAAAATTCAAGTCCCAATTTCTACCAACCCAACAAAAAAAAAAAAAACACACTTAACTACATCTCCTTTTAAGCCCCCGACCCTTTTTCTTGCTGCCTTTTTGTATCTCTCCGATCTGACCTTTCATCTTTATAAAAGAAGCTAGTGGCTTAACTCAACACCCCAACTTCCTCTCAATAACACGCCCTCCCTCCCAAACCAAACCATTATTAAATTATTAATAAACAGTTAGCTTTAGGAACCCCGAGGAATCATAATTTCTTCAGACACGAGTCAACCCAATATCATGGGAGGTGATCCCATCCCATTCCAATCATCATCATCCCCAAAACCAACGTGTGTTTGGTTTTGGCTGGTCAAATAAGGGTGGAAGTAAGTATGGAAAAAAGGCAGACGACTCCACCCACTTCCATTACCACCCTTTCTTTCTTCCCCTTTTTTAACCTTATGCTAGAAGAAAAAGGGGAAAGGTGGCTCTGCCTTTTCATTTCGTTTTCCAGCTGAACAAAGAAAAAGAAAACTAAAGACTAGAGAACAACAAAATGCTGGTCTCACAAATGAAGGACGCTGTACACTCAACCCAGACACAGAAAATAGTCTGGGAAGCTCGGCATGATCTCGCTAAAAGGATCAACTCGATCATACCAATGCCGGGAAGAATCAGCCCCACTCTTTCTTGAAACCTAAACTCGCTGGCGATTAAAAGGGAAATACTGGACTTCAACTCATATCCTTCCGAGTGGAGACTCGTCGGCATGATCATCCACCAACCACAGTTTATAATCGCGGAACCTCTTTGTTTTCTTCTCGAACCCTACGATGTAGTTGTTGTGTGTTATAACATGCTTGTCCTGTGTTTCCTTTGCCCATGTTTTATTCCTAAAGTAGAGACCCCCCGTCGGGAAAGCTGATTGGGGCAGCAAGTAAAGGTCGGCCTGCAGAACACAAGTTCCATTTAAAATCATTTGGAATGTTGAAATTAAGAAATCATGTCCCAAAACATAAGTCATTTAGCCTATCATAATTAAAGAGAATGACTACCCATGTTATCTGAACTGCAAGATCATCAAAATAACTTTTCCCATGGAACAAAGTTGGCGATATCAAGGAGACCTCAATAAAATTCAAAAAGTAGATAATGAAGATGCCAAACTTCATTCAACGGTTAAATGCAGAACAACAAAGACAGCTGAGCCAAAAGAGACCTTTTCAGAGTTTCTCATCAGCGACCAGTTAAAAGCAGGCTGATCATTAGCTTTCTAAGCTCGAGACCATGGTTGTGCTTGCAGTTCCTCGATCCATTTCTTCATGATGAGTTTTGCTCCAGCAGTTGGGCGAAGATATAGCATACAGCTACATACATACGGCAGGCCCTTTTTACCTGGAGGTGGCAAACCATGAGAATGATTCAAAGGTTTCACCTGGAGTCAAATACGGAATAAGTTCAGAAAGTGAATCCAATATCTACAACTGAAAATCAATCAATAAAATCACTCTGAGATATGAATCATTTAAAATAACAATTTAACCCAAGAAAACATACTGCGGCCACATCATCCATGAAGTATAGACATCATGATTTCCTTCCATGTAAGGAAAAGGATCAGCCAGCCAAATCATGTCCACATCAGTATACATCACGTTATACCCAAGCTCGACAATGTTCAACAGATGTTGGGGTCTTCGTGCCGTAAAGTTGAAAAACCCCTGCAAAACCAAATGGCTCGCTATCTTTTGAACAATTTGTCAAAAGACAGTTTAGTTTAAGTAGGAAGATTTTCATGGCCGTAGGCCCAGGTGCTGCCCTGGCATCTCGATGGCATTACTCAGTTGTACTCCAGAGTTGCTTTCCACTGACACGATGGATTCTTATACCGACTCCAAACTCCTAAACTAACCGAAATGAAACAATACCGCAACCACTAAAACAACCAGCCATAAGCATTACTGTAACAGGCAGCAGTCTGAGCTTCAAATTCCCATGTTAATATGTTGAGCAATTTCATACGAGAACCACAACCTGAGAACCGAACTTTTGAGCAGTCTCGGCATCGAGCACAGGCGGGATCAACACAGCGTGTCCGGGCCACCTCTCGTTAACCTTCTAAAGAGTGGCATAATCCTCAGCGATCACCAGAATCTTGTCGTGATGCCCTTGCCTAACTATGCTGATAAGCCAATTATTCAAGAAAGGCAGGTAAGGAAGGCTGACGGCGCAGAGGAGACGGCGGTGGGTCAGTTGGGTGGGGACTGGGAGGGAGAGGAGGAGGGTTGGACAGTCCCGGATGGAGGGGCCTCTGATGGAGGAAGTAGGACATCCCGGATTGATTGGGTTCATGTGCAAACCCAGCATAGCTTTCTTTCTTGAACCGTCTCCACATCCGATCCAGGCAAATATTTAAAGTTCATATTGATGATGAATTTGAGCTGTTAACTGCAGCGGCATGGATGGTTTCGTCCCAAAATAATTTACCAGGAATTCTTTTAAATTGAAGGAGTTGTTTTTGACAGCGATTTCGTAAAAAGATATTTGGCTAAATTCTCGGAAACGAATTTTGAATCAAAGCTCGTTAATTGCAGGAAAACTAGTAGGATGTCCTTCGTCGAGCTTGGCCTTCTGATGATCCCACGTTTCTTTCAGTCGAAAGATATCGGGCAGATTTATTCTAACCAATCAATCCATCCTCAGCACAACACTCACTACTCATGTTTCTTTTTCTATAGCAGCGATGGCTAACAGGAAATTACAGCCTTTCTTTTAACCCACAGGCTTTTAACAAAGGACGAGGAAGAAACAACTATGACATGGTGCCAGCCTTCACCTTCGTCGCACGAAGAAAGAAGATATCATGCTCCTGCTGCGAGGTGGGGCTCGGATTATTGCTCTCCGATTTGTGTTGTCAAACGACTTGAATGTCGTCAGTGGCTTGGAGCCTTCGAATGAGTCCTGAGATAAGCCACAAGAAATTTCCCCAGGGTCATTTTGCGCTAATAACTGTGGAAACCATACTAATGCTTCCCCCATTCAATGAACAACATCTAGACCATTCATTAGGAAGCCCACTGCAAGTTCTATGATTTCTCTGGTATGAGTTTGTAAAAGTAAAATCCTGGATGCTGAATATTACCCGGCCGGCAGCACTGAGGGATGGAGTCGCTGCACCAAAGGGAGAAACTCCATGTCCCACTTGAGTATGGCCAGGGGCCACCTTCCTCCTTGTATCGTTGTCATTATCTAAAAGAAAAGATAGATTTTCTGTTCAGTTACACAAACTAGAATGTAAAAAAAGAGAAAGAATGACGGACTGCTACTTTGACATACCCAACAGACGAAAGACTTCAGGCTTTCGTTCTTCACTGCAACACGTAGAGGAGATTGCTGAGTAAAGCTATTTTCGTGCAACAACATGAGCTAGCTCCAGTTGCTTACCTTTGTCGAGGTACTTTAGATGTAGACTTCGTCTCGGATGCTAAATGCCATGACAATGTTTTTGCTGCCGGAGTTCCTGAGTTGAAGGGAATCACAGTTCAACAGTGAATGCATGGAAGGTAAAATTATCAAACAAACAATGTTAATATTACCATACCTGAAGTTTGCGAACGGACTTTGGCTGGATAATGGCTTTGTGTAGCATCTGAATGTATTTGTGGACTAAAATGCACTTTTTTATTGACGGAATCTGATCCAACAGAAACAACAAACCACCGGCATTAGACCTCCACATAAATCAAAAGGGCAAAAGACAGAATGGTATAATCGAGCACGATAAAAATTGAATTCTGAATCCATCGACAGAGTTTCCCATGATGCAATTGAGCCATGAAGACAAAGAGGGAGTATGTAGAGGTTCCAAGAATTACTTGGTAAAATATAGCGCTTATGATGCCGGGGGATAATTGCCAACAGCTGCTGCTGGCGGACACCTTCTTTGTCCGCGTAAGTTCGGCATGTCAAAAGTTGCTAGAAAATAATTCAACTAAGTACAGCTCTCGACATAGTTTGCACGGCTCGACGTATTGATTTAATCCCTAAACACTTACCTACCTGATTAAGACTTGTAACTTGTAACTCCATCAGTGTGACGTCAAAGGTCTGCTGCTCAAGAAGGTCCGTAAGTTTGTAAGCCACAGTCCCGAGATGATCAACAGTATTCACCAATGCTCTCACGGCGTAATCTTTCAGGTTATCCAGTACCCTGAATTCGTCGAGAGATACTGCTTAAGATCAAATTGTAAAAGAAGTCTCCACTCCACGCACACAGAAAAGGCAAAATGATGTGGAATGGAATCCGTATACAGTCAAATCACTAATTGCAAATATGGGGTCCAACTAGACGGGAATGTAAAAGCAAGAGTTATAAGTTAAATAAGCTTCTTGCAGCAGCTAACTGGCACCGACTGGAAGTAAAGGATCAAACACACCTTTCGCTTTGACAGATTATAAAAGTCACTGACAAATCATACTTTTAAGCTGTCTTAATCTGTCAGTACAAGAGACAGGTCAGGAAATCAATTTCTGCATCACATAATTGGGTTCAGCAACCAATCAATTTCCGAAGCAATGGCAATTCAAAGGGAGAGGGAGAAGAGATCATGCATCTGTTTCTGGTCGCTATTAAGATAAGACTTCTCGCAGTAATCAGCGGCGGAATATAGCTGAGGCCTCAAGTTCTTGATTTCCTGGGATCAAGGAAAAGACAAATCAAACGGAGGGGTGGGGGATCGTGGAATCTGGACATTAAGATCATATCCAGAGCCAATAAGTGGAAACCAGATCCGTAGGAAAGAATCAGGGAGGTCGATTAGTACTTGCAAGGCGTGAATGAAGCTCTTGCTGCGCTCCATGGAAGCCTCGTCATACGTCATGGATCGATTGTCCTCCATGATGGGTGGGGGGGGGGGGGGGGAACTCCCAATCGCAGTCGAAACACGCCGACTACATAAAGAAGAGCATGATAAGGCGGAGTTAGGGTGGGGGAGGACCCAAAGGTGAAGGGGGGGGGGGGGGGGGGGATGGAGTCAAAGCTGGGTTTGTTGGGAGGAGAGAGGAGCGGTTGGTTTTTGGTTTTAATGAGTTGGGGAGGGAGGGTGGGTGGGTGGCGTTTTGCAGAGAGATGTCTGTGTGTGGCGTTGGTTGGTTGGCTTGTCTTGCTTTGCTTTCCCTTCACTGCCCATTTACTTCCTTGGCTCATTTATTTATTTTTTCCTTTCTTGAAAAAGGTAACATCTCATTAAAATATAAAAACAAATGTTGATTAAGTCCAAAGAAACCTGCAGACATCAGAACCAAACAAAAGGACAAAGAACATTACTTTAAAGCATAGCTCTAAAGAATATCATGTGATACACAAAATGTTGAGCTGTTTGTGGAATAATAAAAAAGAAATCACAGCTTTGATGGTTGGGTTGGGTTCCTGGGCTTCGAAGACCCACTTCCACCTGTCCTATTGGATGCTTTAACAATGCTGGCCGGCCCTGGCCCAACTTGCAGTAATCGTTTTTTGGTTTTCATCAGACGTTCCTTCTTAATTAAGCACGTACCGCAGGGGAGGAGTTAATTACAGTTTTAACTTCTGCGTCCTCCCGCGTCGACGCCCCCCCCCCCCCCCCCCCTTCCTCCTTCCATCTCCCGGTCTAGTCTTTTCGCGCCCTCGTCTCTCGAGTCGGCGGCGTCTCCGATGATTAGCCCCCTCGCCAATTGGAGGGAGAGCCTCGAGAAGATTTCTCTCGCCGTCCACGACGACGAGGACGACGAGATCTTTGGCCACTCCTACGCCGACGATCCCGATCGTCGTAATTCTCACAGTTTTGCCCACTCCACTTCCGGCTCCAGGTCTCCCCTCCCTAACGGGATCGATTCCCCCTACCACGTCGAGGTAATTTCTTCCTGTTCCCGCTGTCGTTGGCCTGCCCCGGTGATTTTGGCGTATTCTTTGGTAGTTGTAGGATATAGGGGTGATTAAAACGCTCATGAAGATGACGACACTGTTTTTTAATTGGGCGTGGTAGCCTAGTGGTAGTTTTTTGTCGCATCGTTTAGTAATCGACGAGTTGTTAAGCGTAGAAACCTTTTATCGAGCAGAAGTAGTTTGTGGCTAAAGGGTTCAGCTCAAACACCTGGAGTTCAAGAGGTTTGATCATTGGAAGTTTTACAAAAGAAGATTGAACGAATTGGGTAGACGTATTTGTCTTGATTTGGATCACCAGTGGGATAACGACAGCTGCAAATTTTCTCATCATGCCGAAATTGTTTGCATATCTTTGAATGACATTGACATGCACCCCAACCTCCTTGGTGTAGACCGAGCAATGCAAAGCAGAGATTAAGAGGCTTCAGGAATCAGAAGCGGAAATAAAAGCCCTCGCGATTAATTATGCAGCTCTGTTGAAAGACAGGGAGGTATTGACTGCCTGTCGCCTCTTATGCTATAGTCCATGCTTTCTTATGTCGGGGGTTATTAGAAAAAAAAAATTGTTGTGGGATAATCAGTTAAAGGTTGGAAAAGATGGATTCATATACTGCCTACTTGCGGACCGAAGTATTGCTTGTAACACAAGTTCATGTCAGGGAAGCTTTGAAATTCCTTCAAAATTGAGATATGAAGGAGCTTAGATAATTAATTGTTCGGATCTTCCGACTTCTATGTCAGTTCATACTGGCTCAATTTTATAAAACTCGCTTGTTATTCCTTCATGTTGTGAACTTCAGAATGGAATGTTGTAACAGTGGAATAAAATGGATTATTAGAGCCGAGAAAGGAAAATATTTCCACGATGACTTTGCTGTCTGGTAGTTTATCTCATTATCCCTAAAATTTGATGTACAGAAAGGAGTCACATATTGTTGACAAGACTGCTATTGTTTTGAGTTACTTGAATAAGTGCTTGTTGATTATAATGAGAAAAAACATCAGGGCAATTAGAAACACATCTGGATGCATATAATAGTGATTGAAATTGCTGACGAATGATTTACAACGATGGTCAAATATATTTTTCTGTCTCTATGACCCTCCTTTTTGGTACATCTTAGTCGTTTGAGGAAAACCTCATTGATGAGTGTCAATCTACATCTATCTCGCCATTGTCGTGAGCTTTTTTGTTTGTGTCTCAATTGTAAGCTCTCGGGCTGGCCAGGACAAAATTTCTCGACTGAATAAGGAAAATGGAGTCTTGAAACAAAGTTTGGATTCAACTACATCAAGTCTCAATAACTTGAGGATGTCAACTAATGCTTCGAATATGCAGAAGGTATTTTGAGCGGGATTTTAGCTGTGCATATGTAATATTAATATATACAGTCTGATATGTTGTTGTTGCAGTACTCGCAATTTTCTTTTCCAACTTGGATGTATGAAGCATGTTCTATCACCAAGGAGCTTAATTTTCTTAAAATTATTAGGAAACTGGTGATTTGTCACCGAACCGACAGCTTAGGGGAGGCCAATTCAAAATCTATTCTAGTGGTAGTCCTCGATCCAATGGTATTGCTTCTAAGCAGGATATCATGAGCAATGGGACTAGGCATACTGGAAAAAATGATACTGAAAAGAAAGGGTGATAGCAGTATGATTTTATATCGTTGTAATTTGAGGTGGAGGTTTTGCCTATATTTTTTGTGCAAAACTCCTACCCCTTTTTTCCTAGTGCACTAATGATGATTCAATTGGGATCGTCATTTCAGAAGTTTGACAAATTTTTATTGATATGTTTTAGGACCTTGCAGATTTGCTGGAGGAAAAAAACTGTTCTCTCTCTGCTTTGAAATCTAATTATGACTCACAAGTTAAGGAACTCAAAGAGGAAGTTGAAAAGGAGCACAATGATTTAGCAAAACTATGTGCTGAATTAAGAGGTTCCCTTTCAGCTCTGGAAATTTTCTTGCTTTGATGAAATTATTCTATTTTGTTCAATTTGATGATTATTTTTCTTTTTATTTTTGCAGAGGAACGTCAAATGAATCAGAATTTCCTCAAGGAAATTCAATCGCTGAAAGAAGAGAGGAACAATGTGAGTTATCTGTATTTCATCTTGCCTCACATTCAATTATTTGATGTACACTTTTGGTACTTTTAACCATCATTTCGGCTTTGGTCAATTTGGAAATTTTGATCCTATGCTCCTTATCAATTGTGTTCATGAATCTGTGTTTTTTTTTTCTGTTGGCAAGAATGAGGGGAAGACCCAAAAATTGCAGAGCAGAGAAATATTTCCTTGCTCATTTGGCTTTCGTCCCAAGTTCTTTGGATCGTTTAGCTTGTTTAGAAGATTACTGTGTCATATCTTTATTGACTGTGGTATGGAATATATTTGAGTTGTCAGAGACTAGGAATTGTATTGAAAGAATTCCATATATAAATATCAATTGGCTGTTGGAGTTGTTTCTTTACTCTTCAAAAACATATTGTTGCTGTTATTTAACCTTTGCACCAAGCTGTTGTGAATTTTGGGATGGGTTTGACATCCTAATCAATTGCGCTGCTATGGTATTTGTGGGGCGGGCGTCCTGGTCAGACTAATTTTGTTCTGAAGCTGTGGTTGGCTATGCCGTCAATGTGCAGACTGTTATCGAGTTGAACCAATTGCGTCTGGAGTTAAATGCAAAACTAGCAGAAGGTGAAAGATTGAAGATGAGTAATGGACAAAGCATGGATGGTTCTGTAGAAGGCCTGAAAAGGATTATTACCACGCTTGAAAAGGAAAACACAATTTGGAAGGTTTATATTCTTACAATCACTGTAATTGTAGTTTGAGAACCTAGTGTTAACTTCTCAGCATTTCATTTGTTCAGTCCATGTGCAACCACATGACTATTTGCAATTGCAGACTGAGAAAAATGATCTTGAGATTGCACAGAGGGCAAGCTTGAAGCCTTCATCCATGGAGGCTTCTAGTGGCGGGAATGAGGTGAAGATTCTTATCTTGAGAGACAATGATAGCTGTTTGCTTTTTCTCATAGTTCAACTTCTGAGGATGCTTTTGTGTCTAAAACAAATTGTGCCAACACCGATGGATTGTTTTACTGTAGGAGGCAAGCTCCTCTGAAAGGTATGCAAAGGAAGAACTGGAACGATCATTAGCCAAGTTTGAGATGGATTTAAAAGAAGCTCGACAAGAGAGAAATAAAGTGCTCAGGCAATTGAGCCGGTTGAAACAGCATTTACTGGACAAGGTTAGCTTATTTTAAACACTCGTCAATACCTTTGATCTAGGAAAATTCATATGCTACCTGCTAGATTGTGGTCTCTGGGCTTCTATTTATTACGACAGTGAAATTTTTAGGAGCTTCATTCACTTCGTGGAGTCATTTTTGCACCTGTACTACTGATTTTATTTTTATTCCTGTTCTACTGTGTTTCACTGCCTTTTTTATTTCTATTTTATATTCCTGCTGTGAGTAATGCCCTAGTCATTTGGTAAAATATTTTTCTGTCAAACAATCAGGATGTTGCTTTCTTTTGCGCCAATCTATATTAAGATGATGTACTGTAGGTTCTGTTGGTTACTTCACTTTCAATAAATGAATGTCCATCTGGTTTTATGTCGGTGATATGTAATTTCCTTATTTTGTTGTTACTACTAACATCTATCTCTGGAGAGAATAGCTAGTGGCTGACTTGGGTGGACATGTGATACTTAGTGTGCTTGATCATCAGAATGTATTTTTTATTGTTTTTACCTTTTAATAAAAGGTGTCCTGTGATATCGGCTTCTGTTCAGCCTGTTCCGTGGTTGCATCTCACATTATGATGATTATATGTTAGAAAGACTTATCATTTTTTTTACTTACATAGGAATCTGAAGAATCTGAGAAAATGGATGAGGACAGAAGAATCATTGAAGAGCTGCGAGAAAAAACTGCCCATCAGAATTCTCAGATACTGCTGTTGGAGAATGCGCTTGAGCAGGCTAAAGCAAGTCAGGACCAATTAAAGATGCTGAACAGCAGCGATGCTCTGAAGCATAAGGAAACTGTTGATGTATTGAACAGGAAACTAGCAAATAGTGCAAGCCTAGTTGAAGCCAAAAACTTGGAAATTTTGAATCTCCAAACTGCTCTTGGACAGTATTATGCTGAAATCGAAGCAAAGGCGAGTTCCTGACGTGTTTCTTATGTGGAACTGATTTGGTTTCTTTTCAATCACCTATCGTGATATCTTTATTTCATCTATTGCCAAACATTTCAGGAACGTCTGGAAAGAGATTTGGCTCTAGCAAGGGAAGAATCTATGAAGTTTTCAGAGCTTTTGAAGGTACATTCTACTGCTCTCCACCTCATTTGATTGAACATGGGTAATGGTTCCTGTTTGTTAGCAGTACTCCTTCATCCTTAAGGATATTCTGTGGATGAAGCAGGAAAGATGTGGAACACCTTTTGCGTTACGCTTGAACTCCAACCTTTTTTTCCCTTTGTTGTGAAGGACAAATTAATGGAAAACGGAAAAATAATTTTATCCCAAAAAGTTTAGTTCGATTGTCTAAACTTGTGATTTATAGTATTTGTTCATTAAAAGTCATGGCACGTTCTTTGGAATATAGTTGTGGTGTAAGTGAAGCAATTAAGTTAAGTGAAACGTTACAGGGTGCTGAAAATATGGCTGCTGCAACACAAAGGGAAAAGGAAGAAATTTTGGGGAAGTTGTCGGATGCGGAAAAGGCACTGATTGAAGGGAATAACAGAGTTAACAAGCTTGAGGATGATAATGCAAAACTACGGCGTGTTGTGGAGCAGAGCATGACACAGCTAAACAGAATGTCTGTGGATTCGGATTATTTAGTTGACAGGTCTGAGATTCTTCACTTCAAACTCCGTGGTACACTTATTTATCATGTTAGTGCTTAATGCAACCATAATAAAAGAAAATAGAAGATGGTGAACTTTTTTCTTCATTGAATGGAAAGTCATTTGTGTCAATTAATTTCCTTCTAGAATCAGCAAGTAGCATTGGTTGGAATTTTCTACCACTCTTGTCAGAGTGGGATCTTTTCTGTTGACTGTCCTGCAGGCATTGATCATCCCATCCACAACTCTCTTCTTAAGCTGTTACTATCATTTCTGCAGGCGCATTGTCATCAAGTTACTCGTGACGTATTTTCAAAGAAATCACAGCAAAGAGGTATTGGCTTGTGGATTGCTTCTTTAAGCAATGATTGTCTATCTTTTCCTTGTGTCTCCTTATTGTTCTGTTAACTTGTGCTCTTTTGGGTGCATCAGTAGAGTTTTCTTTCTTTTTCTGTGATATCAACATCTGTGGAGTTATTCAGGGCAGGTGCTCGATTTCCTAGTGGTGCTTATTATGGTTCTCTATAACTATCCCAGCTATAACATTGAACCACATCGCTTCATTTTGCGAGTTCTATTTCTATTGAGTGGCTTTCATATCATTTCTTTGGATAAAGTGGTTGGGGTCATGGGTGATATTGAAATGGTTGTTTCACATTTTTTTCTCCTTGCCTGGTGAATAAGTGGAAATGATACAGACATATTTTGTCATCCCGTCCCTGCAATGTGATTTATTTTGCTCGATTTGATTTGTTGATTTCACCATTTTCTGTCTCCTTCTATGGAGAATTTCAGGTTTTGGATCTCATGGTACGAATGCTCGGATTCTCTGAGGAAGACAAGCAAAGGATTGGAGTAGCACAACATGGAGCTGGCAAAAGTGTCGTTCGAGGAGTTCTGGGAATTCCAGGACGCTTGGTGGGTGGTATTTTGGGCGGAAGCTCCGCCGAAGCTCCAATGAACATGGTGTCCGACAACCAGGTGAGGAAGCTTTTGTCTTTAACTAGTGATAGGGTTGCTTGACGAGTAGAGAGATGGTTTCACTTCCCGAGCTTTTGGGCATAGGAGTTCTAAGCGATTCTCGTTTCAAAAAATAATTTCTTTATATTGTATCACGTCTTTATGAGTAAAGGTTATGAGAACAAACTTATTACACATGTTATCGCATTACAAACAACACTAGTCATGGAAATCTGAGCAACATTTTCTTGTGATGTTTACCATCTGATATGGGAACCTGTTTTGTTTGTCAGTCCATTGCAGACCTATGGGTTGATTTTCTTCTCTCCGAGTCCGAAGAAAGAGAGAAGAGGGATCGTCTCGCTGCAAGACCAGAATCTTCTGCTGCAGAAACGAGCGGAAGAACTCCAGGGGCAGCAGTGGCTGCTGGTTCACCATTTCCTGATAATAGCACAGTCGCAGCTCCACCACCACCGAGCTTTTCCAGATTTAGTTCATCTCTAAATCAAAGTCCCGCCGCATATCCATCGAATTCGCGGAACTGGGAGCAGTGTGGTTCTGAGTTCTCCACGGTTCCTCTGTCGTCTAAGGAGAGCCCACCATGGACATCTCGACCTCTTCCAAGATACTGAAGATGGGGAGTCATAAACCAAAAGGTGACAACCATTTGCATTCATCGTTGTATTGATTCTTTTTTTTCTGCTCAATCACAAAAGAGGGAATTGTATCTACCATAAGTCTCATTGTAAATTCATGGCTATGGTAAAGCAAAACGCCCCTCAGAAGGATACAATAACTGTCGATAATCACCCGAGTCCCCCCCCCCCCCCCCCCCAAATTTTGGATACTGTAAATCTGAGTTCTGCAGATTGCAGGCATACTTCTTAATGGTGATAATGAGATGTGCCAAGACATAAGTCGACTGAACAAATTTGGGTTAATCAGCGGAAATCATGTTTTGTCACAAGAACAAACGGCAAGAAAAACTTCGTGACATATTGACGAGCCCCATACAACCACACACCCCAGGACTTCATCATAAACTCTCACAGCATTCCTCCCCTACTACTACTACTACTACCACTACTATGGCACGGCCTTGATCGGGTGGTGGCAGTCTAAATCAAAAGGAGGGCAACAAATATCAAAACAGAAAAAGGAAAGAAAGATGAACAAATCTCAGTCATATAACACTCAGTGAAGGTACAAAAGACACCCTCGCCGTTTAGGGGGAAGTGATGATGCCTCTACCCCAGCCAACGGGTAATTCCATCTTCCTCACTCGCCGCCGCCAAAATTTCAATTTGCACCTCCAGCACTGCCTGCAGTTCAACCATCATTTGAGATTCACCTAGATACTCTACTGTAATCGACTGGAAAAATGCATGCCCTGGATTCATGATTCAATAAATATGTCATGCAATGAGAACCTTCAAGGTGGATAAAATACAAGCCATTTGACCGGAAGCCTGTCAGCTATAACAAGCAAATAGAAATCCCACCTGAGTATTTCGACAGTTCACCAGTCTACACTCGTCCAAAGAACCTTCAACTGTCCAACTCTCCCAGACATCAAAGCTATGGCTGGCGAATACGAATTCCGTACGCCTGTTTATCTGCAGTTCATAGATCAAGAGGAAACACTCCCATCAGCCATCTAAACAATTTGCCTAAGCACAAGCCATTAATGCAACGATTTGGATTGCAAGGATTTGGATTTGGTCCCATGTACTTCTATACTAGCATTCCAAATGAGAGCAAATATCTCCTTAGGCTGGACTATTAAATGCTCTTAAAATGGAAGACTGAACTTCCCTACTTGGCTACACCTACTATGCACTAACTCATCCATGAGTTTGAAATGCTCCTGTCTCCACTCTTAAATATAAAGTTACAGAATCGGGCTTCTCTTTAAATTCAACATAAAAATGTTCAGAAAAATACTGGATACAAATATTAACCACACAACAACACGCAAAAAGCCGAGAACAAAGCCTTGTCAGCATGCTGTCAAATGAGAACCCAGACTTTTCTTCTATTAGGACGATTCTAAGAGAAACGGAACATTTGCAACTGACCTGCAACAATTTTCCTCCAGCAGCAAAGGACCTCAAACCAATTGTGTCCTAGAACAAGGTTCCAGTAACTTGTTTTAGCACCCACGCAAATCAAAGACAAACTAGTAGGCGATCCTGAAGCTACAGAAAGTTCTTAATAAAGAAAATCCACAACAAACCTTGCTTCTCAAGACAACAAGAAACTGAGCTGCAGGATCTCTATTTGTAACGTTAGACATGGTGTCCAGAAACCATCCACCACCTTTAACCCTTTGTCTAGAGACATGGAGTGCAGGGCGGTCTTTTGCGTATAAAGCAACAACATATCCATCTCTGAGCAGTTCGCCAGGAACTTCAGCTAGTTTCTTGACTGATCTTTTAAGCTGGCTGGGTGTAGAGTCCTGTAATGATTCAAGAGGTACTTTTCTATTTCTGGAGTCCTCAGGGGATGCAAAACGGGAACTGGAACTCAACACTTGATCTGTGCCGCTCATAGCAGCATCATCTTCGTGAGTTGAGGTACTTTCTTTCCCCAGAGAAGAAGGATCGCCAAACTTCTGCCCAGACTTCTGGCGACCATGCCTCTTCTTTGCTTTCTTACCAGATCGACTGCGCCTTCCATCGGATTGCATGAGGGCATCTTGAGATGACCCCATATGGTGGCTAGGAGGCTCTTTTGCTTGATTGCCACCCATAGTTTGGGAACTTGCACGACCTGGCTGATTATCACTAGTAGCTTGTGTAATCTCAGAAATTAGAGGAACGATTTGTCTCTCTTGATTTATAAGTTGCTCATTTTGATTAGACATAGCACTGTCTTCGACTTCCTCATCAGAGATTGCATCCTTTGGTACAATACCATCATAGAAATATGACTGCAAAATTGCAACGGCCTTTTCCCTTATCTCCATCCACACTTCTTCACTGTAATCCGCACTTCGTGGCAGTATCAACACACTGGGCATCTCTCTCACCTGAAGGAAGAAAGTTTTGCTTTTCACATGCCAACTAGGAAACTGGTCAATTCGAATAGACCTCAACACCAAATTCGAATACATTGTGGGATGGTCCTACCATATGAAACAGTAAATAACAGAAAGAAGAGAACTCCATGAATGGAGAAGCAACAATGACGAGACATTAGAACTACACTCATTAAACCACCATCATAGTCCCAAGTTGGATTCATACCCATGCCTCCATCCACTGTGGACCTTCAGCACCATCCAGAGCACAGCCACCTAAGGATCCGTCTATCAGAAGCTGTTTGACGGCACAATCATCCAGCAACTGACTACTGCTGGTATTCACAAGAAATGCTCCTGTAAGGAATCGGTATTACCAGATAAGGAAACTTGAGGAGAGTTGAAACCCATTATGCATTTGCATAATATCAGGAAGTTCGAAAACACACCAGGTTTTACATGCTGTAAACTTTCTGCATTAAGTATATGCACTGTCTCATTAGTTAACGCGCAGTGAAGAGAAATGACATCACTAGCCGCAAGCAAGTCATTGAGGGTATCCATTCTTCGAGCAGAAGGAGGAAATGAGATCGAGGACCGTGTCACTTTCCCATTTTCCTGCAGACAGTTGAAAGGATAACTTCAAAAACGCACCTCAAACGAATTGACGAATTCACCTTCCTAGTGCATTTTCATTCAAGTCGGACATTTGAATTGCCAAGGCGAACAACTTCATCGATCAGTAGAGGGTGAATCGCATCGACAGATTCAGCAGAGAAAACTCACATCAAGGACATCAAAGTAGAGCACATTCATCCGGAAAGAGAGGATCCTATTGGCCAGGGCCTTTGCTGATTTCGATCGGCCAACGATCCCGACAACCAACCCTCTACACCTCCTCATACCCTTGCAAGCCCCGCCCTGCACAGTCCCCAACCAGCCTGACCCAAGCCCCAGACCTGCAGAGGAACCGGAGCCATTCCTGGAGAGTAGATGCGTCTTCCTGAGCAAGCTGAGGACCAATGCCATGACGGTGTCGGCGACCTCCTCGTCCCGGGAGACATCAACATGGACGAGGTTGGGGAGGCCGAGGTCGGAGGCGAGGGATGAGTCAAGGGAGCGGTCGGGGGAGCCGAGGCAGAGGATGAGGTGGTTGGGTTGGAGGCGGCGCTGGGCGGCACGGGGGAGGTAGGAGAGGGAGTGGATGATGACGGCAGAGGCGGAGGAGAGGAGGGAGGAGGAGGTGGTGAGGTGGGTGAGGGGGACGTGGGAGACTGTGGCAACGTGGGAGAGGAGGGCCTGCTCGAGGGTGGGGTCGTCGATGCAGTTGAGGGTCACGACGAGAGGGAGGGAGGAGGAGGTGGACGACGTCGGCGGCGGCATTGTCGTGGCGGATCTGTTGGTCCCCGTCCTCCCTAGGGTTCTTTTTGGGGGGACGAACTCCGACGTGACGCACAAGATCGGGGGGGGACCCTTTTGGGGAACTCCTCCGTCAGGGAGGGGGGGCAACCGTTGCTGTTGACGTTCAGCGGAAACCTCCCACCCCTCTTGTGTTAAACAAGTAGATAATTTTGCATTTTCTTTGGTATCCTCCTCGTACAACCCAGTTCCAGTTCCTAAAGCTTCCCCCTCCTCTCTCGCCCGCCCACACTGTCGTAGGCCCCACTCCCTCCCCGCCGTTCCCTTTTCCCAAAGTTTTAATCCCTTCCCGCCCTAAAACTCGCGCTCTTCTACCCCCACCCAAGATCATCGGGATGGAAGAACCCCCCCAGGTTCGGCCGCTAAGACGATCTGCACCATCTGCTTCAACGACCTCAGGCCCGTCGTCGAGGACCTCCTCGCCATCCCCGTCTGCGGCCATGTCTTCCACTCCCACTTCTGTTTCTTTTCTCCTTTTATTGGTTTTGGTCTGATTTCGGAACCCGTCCCGTGTTTTTTTGGCGTGGTTTGATTTTAGTTTGCAGCAGTGGTTCGAATACTGCCCCAAGACCAAGAAGCATAGCTGCCCTGTCTGCAAGCAGACCTGCGCTGCCGACAAGGTCTGTCACCTTTATTCCAGTCGTTTGGTGCTTGTCCACGGGGGTTGGTTGCCTGTCGCTGCGACGAAGATGATCCTGCCGCTTGCTTTAAGGAAAGAAGTCAATAGATTGGAGGCAAAATACCACGGTTGTGGATCAACAAGAGAAGGATCTTAAAGATGCTCAAAGGCGAGGTAATCGAATTGACTCGACATTCCCTGTTGTCGAGGCGAGTTCGCATTAGATTTTGGTTGTGTTTGTGTGGATGGATGGATTGTCCTCCTGCTTTCCAAGCTGAACATATATCAATTTATGCCTCAGCCTGCTAACCACATTTAGTCGTGTCTACATGAAAAGGCAACGTTTTTCTCATGATTGGGTGGTGTATATAACTTGGACCTGTGCTGATAAACAATGTTTTTCTTTTTTTAAGTTGTTTGGAAGAGTATTTGTTAAGGTCGTCCTTCCTTCAAGGTTTTATGAGCCGAATGTTAAATCTAAACGATTTTATGGGTCGTCCTGGAAATGTTGATGACCCATAAGCCATTACGATGGTTACTGTCTTGTTTTTTTCCAGAGTGTTGTTTCTTCCTTCCATCCAACTCTGCTTATCTATTGGTACTATTCTTCTCCAGCTACAATTTTTAAGGGAGCAAGTGAAAAAGGAAGCGTCACTGAAGGAGGATGCCTTCAAACAAAACTGACCATTCAGCAGTTGCTTCACGAGAAATCCCAGGTCTCACTTTTTTCCATTAGTTACATTTATTTGTCATCTCATATTAATCAAAGACTCTGAAGAGTGCTTATCATTTTGTGGGGTTAATATTGGTTGTATAGGAGCTTGATAAAACCTCTTTGGAATGTTTGAGTCTGCAAGAAAGAAGTATGGCCTCAGCAAAGGAACTTGCTGCACTCAAATTGTGAGGTTTTCTCGAAGAAAGAAACAATTGCCTGGGGCTGCTTTAGTGATTTGCCCAATGCTCTAGCTGATGTGTACAATAACAGGGTAGCTGACCTGGACTTGGAGGAAGGCGAAATCTTAAAGCTTTCCTGCTTGGGCAACGAGTCCAACAGTAGAGATACCATATAATTTTACGGAAGTCTCTTGTCATCCAGAACAAGTGAGTTATCTATTTCTGCGTAGCAGAACTGCATTGCCATACAACTATGTGCCAACTTAGCCTACTGATAGGCCAGGCTTAATCGATGATGACTGTCCGAACATAATAAATTCTGCAGGAGTTACAAGGAACTGATGGCAAATTGTAATACTTAAGGGAGGGGTGAGGCACACGCTCTAGTAAGAAGCTTGAGAAGGAGCAAGAGAAGATTAGTAAGTTGAAGGTTGGTTAGCCGCCAATGAATGTCTATTTTAGAAACAATTATTTTTTTCTTTCAAAAACTAAAGATGGCTTTCTGGTGGCCTAGTTGAGGGTCCAAGAGCTCAAGGCAGCTCTAAGAGCCTTGAAGGATTCAAAGAGATCTGCTTCTGGAATAAATTCTACCTCTTTTCCTGAATCAATTGCCAAAAGAAACATTCCGGGAGATAAACAGACGTGTTCTCAACCTTTGTCAGATTTGGGTTTATTGGGTGATGCAGTGAAGGATGAAGGCGTTCCCTTGGGAAAAGAGAACATTGGTAGTGTCAGAAATGGATTTCCAACTGCTTACGAGATGCCTAACGGACATGTAGATTTATCTACAGCGCAAATCTCCTCAGCTGGCAAAAGGGGCGTTAGCTCGTCCAATTCAGAAACAAATTATTCCAAATGATGGTTCTGTCAAAGCTAAACAAACAATATCTGATAGATTTTTGGTTCCGAGCCATGAAGAGATAGCAGACACTGTACCAAATGCATCCATGCTTATAAAATCGGGAAATGAAAAGAAAGTGAGCAGCGAGAATGATGCTACTGATGACGATTTGTTCATCCTTAATGACATCGTGCGAGAAAATTCAATGATTAATATCAGAAAGGTGGCTCCAATGCCACTTCCTCTTAGCAAACCAGGTATCATCTTCTCTACTCTATATGGTGCGGGTCCAATGGCCGGCTTCAACATCCAAGGAGTAAAGCTGATCTTTGTTTTCCTCCAGGGGACATGTGTTTCTGGAGGATTGCCTGGTCCAGGAACAAAACAATTGCGGCCATGAATATTTCTAACATTAGAAATGGTGATTTAATTGCTGCTGGTTCGGATGGAAGGGGTGGCAGAGTCAAAGCCCTGAGATCTCCTATCCTGTTGCCAATCGTATGCATCCTCGACACTTTCTAAATCTTGTGCGATCCTTGCAAAATGTTTTGGAGTGACTCCTGGCTATGTTACTTGTTTTGCCTCCCCTTTTTCCACTTGTGAATAAAAGCTTGGAATTTATTAATGAGATGTTCACGTTTTCTCAATATTTGGCACCCGTGCACCATCCTCTTTCAGCTGCCCCAACCTTATCAGGATAATCCCCATCTTCCCATCTCAGGACACATAAAGCAACTATTTTTTTCCTGAAAGCAGGATTGGTAAGGAGAGATAAGCGAAGAGGTACAAATCCTTATCCAAACCTGCTTTTTCCTCCATCACAAGGAAGCGCCTACAGATCAAACACTTTTTTGGGAAGATGAGTAACTAAAATCAAACTTTTCATCCCTTGAATCGTGATATTTATGCAAATGGATTTTTCTGTATAATTTTTTTTTTTAAATGTAGCCAAATTGCAAAACTGCCTCCTTGTGTTGTAATTTACTAGTGAAACGAAGGAATTCCGGTTCTGTAGTTTTCAGTTTCATGCTACATGCCTGTAGACGGAGGATGGTTACAAAAGTGAAGAGCTCTAGGACAGTCGAAGCCAATTAGATGATGTTTTAGCACCTCGGCCTCAGGTGATAAGGAATTGTGGACGTAAACCAGTCGGTCGACTGGATCATGAAAGCTTAGTAGCCTACTGTACTGGCCATAGGAATAGCAAAGGAGGAAGGGTTTGAGGTGGGGTGGGAAGCATTTAAAAAGCTGGGGTTATGGTTGCCTGAGCATCATCAGGCAGAGGGGTGATGGGACAGTGAAAGGGAAAGATGATAAAATGTGGTGGTGGTGGTGATGGTGGTGGAGGGACCTTTTTCTAGAAGCACATCATCATCATCCCCAGTTCACTCACTCAAACACTAACCAGAGGGGGGGGGGGGAGCTTGATGATGGTGATGAGACTGGGGGTTGGATGGTGGTGGTAACCAAACCAAAAACCCAACGGAATTCGACGGATCAGTTGTTGCATGGAATCTCATCATGTGTTGGGGGTAAAAAGTAAAAAAGGACTTCCCCTCCTCCCCTGTTGTTAAGGCCAAAAAGGAGGGGGGGGGGGGGGGGGGGGGGGGGGGGGGATGGAAGGATTGATTTGGTCGGGATGTAATAAGGGAGGGATTCAAATGTTGGTTTCCGCGGATCAAACAGACGAGGCCTCGCTTTCTTTCACAACGGCCACCATCGCAACCCATTTCTCTTTTCTTCTATTACTTCCTTTTAGCAGCGGATGAAGTGAAGCTGCTTCTGTCGTCTGTGGATGGGACGAGAAATGTGATGCCTACAACAACCAATTTACCTCGTATTTGACGCTCTTCTTATTTCTTAATTATTCATGTGTGGGGGGAATGAAACAAGGTGGGAGAGAGAAGGCAGCTGCCGTCCGAAGAAGAAGGAGAAGGAGATACAACTGGTGTGGCAATAGAAAGCATAGCTTGAGTGCGTGAAGAAACAACACTTGATTATTAATGGAAGGAGGGTGGGGAGGCAAGTCGGCCAAAAGATTGCCATCATACTCGGATAGCGCGTGGACTTGTTCCTGTTTGTCAAAAATTGATTAAATAAGTCAACCCCCCACAAACCCACTACACTACACACTTCCTCCTTCGAAAAGTCAGCGCATATATTTGTCTCCTCTCCTCTCCTCTTTTTCCCTTATCTTCCAAACAAGGAGGCAGCTTTTCCCCTTCTCCCCATCAACAGAGAACAGAAGCACCGCCCCCATGGAGGCCGACTGGGATCTGCATGCCGTCGTCAGAGGCTCCTCCTCCTCTCATGCCCACCTCCCTCATCAACCTCTCCCTCCTTTCCCTCCCCCTGGGTCTTCTCACCTTCCCTTGGACCAACAATCTCCCCTCCTTGATTGGCAACTGCCCTTTGAGTCCTCCAGGAGGAGCTCATTCCAGGAGGAACTCCAAGACCTCTACAAGCCCTTCTTCCGGAAACCCCTACCCCTTTCCCTGCAGGACCACCACCCACCTCTCTTGTCCTCTTCCTCCTCCTCCTCCCTTTCCTCCACCTTGTTCCACAGAACAAAGAATGAACCGTCGAGCTTAAGTCGCTCGCACACCCCTTCTTCCGTCTGCCAAAGCCTGAGGCCTGCCTCCCAATCTTCCAAATCCAAAAAGAGGTGAAGGACGAGGGCCAACCACCCCTTAATCATCTCCGGTTATGTTTGTGGTTGGATTTGGCTGTCGCTAGCTGTTCTCCTGATTTCATATTTGCCCCAATATTTACAGGAAGAATACGCTGAAGAAGGTCTGCGAGGTCCCGGCCGAGAACGTCTCTTCCGATGTTTGGGCTTGGCGCAAGTACGGCCAGAAACCCATCAAGGGCTCTCCTTTTCCCAGGTGACTGACTGTTCCGCTCCCTCCCTCAAAAGATTACCCCCCATTTCTTGTTTTCGTTTGGTTTATTTTTTTGTACAAGTAGGGGGATTGACGGTTGTTCATTGTTTCATGCTCTGTTCGTATTTTTTTTTGGGGGGGGGGGGGGGGGGGCGCAGGAGCTACTACAGATGCAGCAGCTCAAAGGGGTGTTTGGCCAGGAAACAGGTGGAGCGCAACAGATCTGACCCCGGAATGTTCATCGTCACCTACACGGGGGAGCACAACCACCCGGCCCCGACCCACCGTAACTCCCTCGCGGGCGTCTCCCGCCAGAAGCAACCCTCCCCAACCTCGACTGCCATGGGCGAAATCACAACCAGCGAGTCCAATGGTCAACAAGCGACGTCCTGCTCCTCCCCGGGGGAGGAGGAGAAAGAGGAGAGCGCAGGGGAGCAGGAGATGGAGGACGAGTGGGAGGTGTTACCGGGGGACGACTTCTTTGCGGGGTTGGAGGGGTTGATGGGTTGGGGTGGTGGTGGATCCGGAGATAAGGAGGAGGAACAGGGGAGATGGGATCCGTGTCAGACATGCTTTAGCTTTCCATGGACAGCAAACAATACGGCAGCTGCAGCTGCTGGTGGGAGCTGATTTTCCTCTTTTTTGTTGCCTTTCTAAAAGTCAACTGTCGGAGGGGTTTGGGAGTTCACATTACGTTGGAGAGAACAAGTCAACCCCTGATGGGTGGGGTTGGGGTGGTTGGTTTTGGTTTGGACTCCATATGTATATCCTCTCAATCTCAAGTGGGCTTTTGGACTTCCAACCCAAAAAAATTTCATTTCTGTTTTGCTCCCGGGGACAGGCATTGTCCGAAGGCATGGTAAGTTTAGGGCTGATCTGATCCGATCCCATGTTTCCGCAATCTGTCGGCTTGATCTGATCTGATCTGATCCGATCCCTTCACGCGGGAGAAAAGGGCGCCGCCCCCCCCCCCCCTCCCCCCAAACAAAAAAAAAAATCCCCCATTTTTGTACAGAGATGACGGCGTCGCCACTCCCTCCTAGCCGCCGGTCAAAACATTAAATGGGGATGTGCCCCCTCAAACCTCGGATATATATATATATATATATATAAACACTGTCCGTCTCGTCACCCCGCTGTCATTCCTTCCTCGGAAACAAAAACAAAACATGTCGGAATTGCTGGAGAAGGCCAAGAACTTGGTGGCGGAGAAGATCGCCGACATACCAACCCCGGAGGCCAACGTAGACGACGTCGATCTCAAGACCTTCACCCGCGAGTGCATCGAGTTCAACGCCAAGGTCTCTGTATCCAACCCTTACAGCCATCCCCTCCCCATCTGCGCCATCTCCTACTCCCTCAAAAGCGCTGGCAGGTGGTTTTATCATTCATCGTGTATTGTTGGTATTGGATGTTGAGAGTGATGTGTGCGCGTTTCTCTTTTTGTTTCGGATCACGTACATGATCATGGATGGGATGGATAGGGAGATAGCGACGGGGAAGATCCCGGATCCGGGGTCGCTGAAGGGGAGGGGGATAACGAACCTGGAGGTGCCGGTGAAGGTGCCGTACAACATACTGATAAGCCTGGCGAGGGACATAGGAGCGGATTGGGACATAGACTACGAACTGAACCTGGGGCTCATAATAGACCTGCCGGTAGTTGGGGACATCACCATACCCATCTCCAGCAAGGGGGAGATCAAGCTGCCAACACTCAAGGACATGATGTTCTAGGCTTGATTGGTCTGGTCCCTACTAACCATGTCTCCCATCATCATCATCAATTCAGTTTAAATGCATGCACACCCATCTATCTCCCAAACCTGTATAACCCCATTACATGCACCAAAACAGACTTTTGTCACTTTACTATCTTACTTAACCTTTGTTCTTCTTCTTTCTCCTTGTTATTATTGTCCTCCCCTCCCCTCACGCTCCCCTCCTTATTCAGTAGAGAGATTGAACGCTGGGTTTGGTTTGTGTAAGGAGGGGAGGGGGAGGAGGAGGAGGGCAGCATTCCTTTCTTATTAACATTTTAATATTATCAAATCATCCTTGGGGATTTTGGTTTTCCAACATCTCAAAGACGACACAGAGAAGATACAATGAACATCTCAAACGTCCTCCCTTCTTTGACACGTGTCTGCTACCCAGACGTGCTAAGATGTCGACACGTCCGAGAGAATCCGTTCAAGCCCTCTCCGACGACGGCCTGAGTCTTCATAATGTGCGTGCTTATTCCGGAAAGGATGACTTGCATCGTCTGCCCGGTTCCCAGTCGTGGGAACAACCAACCACTCCCACTCCTACTCCCTGAATATGAAATGCATCATTGTGAATGCCTCTCTCTAATTGGGACAACAATTTCCCTGTTGTTTAGTTAACTCAACGAGCTTTTGTTCCTAAATTTCCAATTATTCTTAAAATAATTTTGGGGACAATTAATCTCCCAAAACCAGGGTTAAACAAACCTAGCGGGAATGAACCGAGTAGACAAACGTTATCCACTTCCCTAGGAGGAAGGGAGCTTTTTGGTTCAACCCCTTACCCTCCAAATTCACCTCAAAACGAGCAAAACCACGGATGGCCTTCGTGTCGACCGTGCCCTTGTCGTCGTCGTCGTCGTCGATCCAGGGCCAGTCTCTGTACACTCCCCTGCCCTCCTCGCTTCCTCTCCGAATCACCCGCCCAAGGTATGACGGCAGAGGAGTCGTCAGGGCATCGGGAGCGGTGGCGCTGGTGGAGAAAACCGAGGCCGAGAAGGTTAACAGGCTCAAAGGGGTTTACTTGGACAAGATTGTTCCTTTGCTCAAGGACGAGTTCTCCTACACCAACATTCACCAGGTATATTGGGTGGTTCTGGAGGGTTTTTATTCATGGGTTCATCCCCGTTATTCGGGTCGTGGAAAACTTGTTTAATTCTATGGCGTTTTTGCTGGATCCCTACCCCCTGCCTGGTTGGTTAAATTTTATTCCTTTGGCCCATGGGTGGCGATTTTTTATTTGTTTCCTCTTGTGCATCACAATGAGTCGAATGGATGAGTTTCCAGTTCGTTGATTGGAGCGTTCAATGTTAAACTTGTAGGTTCCTAAATTAGAGAAGATTGTGGTGAACTGTGGCATCGGAGATGCCGCTCAGAATGCTAAGGGCTTGGATGCCGCCATGAATGACATGGCGCTTATAACGGGGCAGAGGCCCGTGAAGACGCGGGCGAAGAATTCAGTTGCCACGTTTAAGATCAGGGAAGGCCAACCGCTTGGCATTGCCGTAACTCTCCGTGGAAATGTGAGTCTTTGATTCTCTTTCGGACCTTTTTGCTGACAATCCTTTTGAAGTTTAACAGCAGTTATGGAATGGCATTGTGGAATCCTGTTGATCCATTGTGATTCTTGGCTGAGCATTGTGGAATACTTCCCTGGGATTATCTTCTTCCCTTGGTTTACTATGTTGTCCGCTGCTCTTCCATGTTCTTCGATTTATTAATCCATAGCTTCATGACGGTATGCCGGGAAAATTGCTTTCTGATTGAATGTATACCTCATCTCCAATTTTGTCCTGGATCTGCTACTTCCTGCTTTCATCGCATTGTTTTGCCCTTGATAGCCATTTTTATAGCCTCTAGCTGAACAACTCTGGATCTATGGCCATACTTCCAGTAAACAACTATTGCCTGGGCTGGTTTTACCCCGCTGCATAATTTTCTTTTTGATTAGTTCATGATGAGTTGGGCTCCTCTTGCGTATCAAGAGTGACTCATTCTACCTGAAATTCCAAGTCGGTTTATCTTTGTGCTTCGTATTAGATTCGACAGGATGTTTTTTAGCTAGTTTTTCATCCCAGTGAGATGCATTCCTTCTGTTCCTGTAGCCTCTTTGATAATCTCATGAATTTTTGCGCAGTTCAATCAAATAACTGTGAAAACTGAACCTGAGCAATTATTAATTGTGACAGCTAATGTACTCATTCCTGGACCGGTTGATCAACTTGGGGCTTCCAAGAACTAGAGACTTCCAAGGCGTCAATTCAAGCAGCTTTGACGGGCATGGGAATTACAGCATCGGGGTGAGGGACCAAGGTGTATTCCCAGAACTTAGCTACGATGTATTAGGAAAACCAAGGGGGATGGATGTCTGCATAACTACGACCGCGAGGACGGACAAGGAAGGTCAGAGGTTGCTAGCCCTCATGGGGATGCCATTTAGGGAAGCTACAGGTGGTTCGACCCTAATTCGCAAGAAGAAGCTGAAGTCCCATCACTTTGATTCAAAATCAAAGGGGAGGTCCAGAAGATGAGGCTGCAATATCTTTTTCCTTTTGCACTATTATAAACAACCAGAAAAGATGCAACGATTGCAGAGGTTGGTGGTGGTACTTTTTGATTTATGTCATCTGATATTTGTCCTTAGTTGTGTCGACACAAAGACATCACAACCCACAATAAGAAACAACGCCGGTAAAGTGAAAGCAGAATAGTTTCTTTTGAAAGTGAATTCCTGTCTCTTGTCGATCCGACTAAATATAACGTTGACAGCAGTATCATGATATAAATAGGACGAAAACGGGGCCATTTGTTCAAGTTTTGTTCTTTAATGACGTCATTTGACGAAATATTTCGCCAAATGACGCATTAACGAAAATAATTCGCGAACTAATCCATCAAAGTCGGTCTTACAAAGGCTGACTTTGGTCCTCAAGGAAGTCGGCCTTACCTCGGTTTTGGCGAAGGCCGACTTCGGTTTTGGATAATGAAAGTCAGTCTTACAAAGACCGACTTCCTCAATTTTTTTTTTTATTAAAAAAAGAAAAAAAATAAAGAAGCCTAAGCGAGGGAAGTAGCGGGACCGAAGTCGGCCTTTATAAAACCGAAGGCCGATTGGTGGGTTAATTGACTTAATATTTTCTAAAATACGTAATTTGACGAAATATTTCGCCTTAGGTGATTACGGAACAAAACTCCCATTTGTTCCCCCCCTCTTCTGTTTTACCTTCCGGTCAGTCTGGGCTTGAGACCCGGTTACTTACTGTCTTCGTTGTCCGGTCCTCGTCCATCCCTTAAACCCCTCTCTCCCTCCAAGGCTCAACACCGCAACCAACCATGGCGTTCCCATACATGGAAGCCGTCGTGGGTATTGCCCCCCGCGTCTTCTCTTTTCATTTCTATGTTATCTTTCGGTGGTTGGGTCCGTGATTAGGTTTGCACTTCCTCGATTCGTTATTGTCGCTGGGATTCCCTGGATTTGTTGTCAAGTTTCATCTTTTCTTCTTGGGTTTGACTGCGGAATACGCAAAAACTGGTGGTGCAATCTGGGCGCGTCGTTTCTTGAGCACCGTAATGTAATTTATTGTTGTGTTCTTGTGGCTTTAGTTTAATAGGATTCTTCTTGGCCTTCCTAGGGTTTATGGCAGGTGTTTGAGTTCTTTGAGTTTTGTTATCAGTACTGATCACTGGAGATTTAGACGATTAATCTGCTTGAATCGGTGTTCTTGACTGCTTCTTTCTTTCCTGATCTGAAATTTTGCATTTTGTATTCCTGGTAGGTTTCATGATATTGATGTACCTGTTCGAAACTTACCTCGACCTTCGACAGCACCGGGCGCTCCAACTTCCGACCCTTCCAAAGCCTCTGGAAGGAGTGATCGGCCCAGAGAAGTTTCTCAAGTCTCGGGCCTACAGTCTTGATAAAAGGTTGTTCTTGCGCGTCTTAGTATCTTATGCTAAGAGAGCTTCAACAGCAATAAGCTTAATACTAGTATCTTTGTTCATGGGTGAAAATGTTTGACCCACTACTTCCTTTTTTCTTTTGTTTCTTTTCAGCCACTTCCATTTTATTCACGAGTTTGTGACCATTTTGATGGATTCGGCGATTTTGCTCTTCGGCATATTGCCTTGGTTTTGGAAGGTATTTTGCCATCACTTCACTGGCAATATGAATCTCCTTTTCATTGCTGTTTTTTAGAGTCCTGAATTCCGCCCATGATTCAGGAATCTGGAGATTTCCTAGTACTAGCTGGTCTAAATGCTGAGAATGAGATACTGCACACACTCTCTTTTTTGGCTGGTGTCACTATATGGTCACAGGTATGCCCCTGGCTTTCTCCTTGATGCGTACACTAGTCGGAAACATGCAGATTTATTGACATGTTAAAATTTCTTGCTAATTAATTTGTATGGACGATCTGTGACTGATCATTAGTGGGAAGAGATGTTGAGATTTGTCCTGCAAGCCCTGTGTTGGCTGATTTGTGAAGATTTATAAGTGTCTTTTGGATTGAGACTTTTATATGCACTGATATTTTGTAGGGTTGCGGCTAATTTATTTCTTCAGTGTGCGATGACATAATCCTGCGTGTCAAATCATGAATATTTATATGCATTCTCCTTTATCTTGGTGCAGATTACAGACTTGCCATTTTCTCTATACTCAACGTTTGTTATTGAGGCCCGCCATGGTTTTAATAAGGTCAGTTACAGAAAGTGACTCCTTTTCATTTTAACATCGAGATTAGATGATTTTTTTTTCTAATTAATAATAAAGGACGCTTGACTTTGTAATGCACAAAGGTCACTCTTGGTTTGGTTCTATTTGGCAGCAAACAATCTGGTTATTCTTTTGGGATACTATCAAGGGAATATGTCTCACAGCCTTAATCGGTCCGCCGATTGTAGCTGCCATCATTGTAATTGTGCAGGTCGAGCAAGTTATCCGACAAATGTTTTTCCTTAGACCTTCTAATCTCATGGTGCAATCATTAAGTTAAGTGTTGATGTTGGCTTGTGCAGAACGGTGGTCCATATCTGGCTATCTATCTTTGGGGATTCATGTTTGTGCTGTCATTGGTGATGATGACGATCTATCCTATTTTGATTGCCCCACTTTTTAACAAGTTTACTCCTGTAAGTATCTTAGATTGTAGGATAGCACTGACTTCATTTATTTCAGTTGGTTTGTTGATGTCAACTCCTTGTTTCCTGTACTTTTGTGAAAGCTCCCAGATGGAGAACTCAGGGAGAAAATTGAGAAGCTTGCTTCTTCACTTAAGTTTCCTCTCAAGAAGTTGTTTGTTGTTGATGGATCAACGAGATCTAGCCATAGCAATGTGAGTTATCGACATGCTCATATGCGTATCAGAGAATGCCTTTATGTTTTGACTTATCTGACTGTTCTTTAATTGATTTGCGAAGAGTTGTTTTCCTAGATCTCCATTTTTCTCGTTCATGGTTCTGGTTGTCGATTGTCTGCAACTAGTCATTACAGAATTTGCATTATTTCTCAAGCTGTTTTTGAAGCTGTATGCTCTATGAGATGTTAAATTACGATATGATTATGTCTCCGAGACTTGTTATGAAAGCCCCGTTGAAGCTTTTATAGGTGTAGTAATCTTGTTCCCATGTCTTGACAATATCCCTTGAGTATTGTTCTTGTCTCTACCGATTTAGGTGCTGTTTAATTCTTTCCCAACTAGCTTAGTGAGAGAAGAGGGTTAGGGAATGCCAAAGTTGACTGTGGAGTAACTCAGGCCTCTCTTTGACGCGCATGCACATGTTGTACTTCCTGATCATTTTTCTTTTCATGAATAGAATCTTACTCATTAGGAGCAAAACGCATAAAACAATAATAGATGAAAAGAACAGGCTGAAGCCACTGAATGTTTTAATGGTCGCCTGACTGGTGTTTTTGGCTGTCCCCTGAGCTTGATAATCATTTCTCTTTGGCTGCTTCTTTGAGGGACATGTTAACATTTCTTTTGGTTGCTGCAGTGATATCTCTTTTCCTGCTGACTTGAGTATATATGCAGGCCTATATGTATGGATTTTTCAAGAATAAGCGAATTGTCTTGTATGACACTCTTATTCAGCAGGTAAGGAGACATTTCCTGTCGAGTTGGTTTATTTGTTTGGTTGCTACAGGGGCATAATGTTTGCATGTTTTAGTCATGGGCTCAGCGACGTAATTTATACCTCATAAGTTATAGCACATCAGTTTCCTCTCCTCATTGGCTGTTGTAGAAGGCTATGCCTGTGGTGTATTACTAGCATGAAGGCTTTTTCGAGCCTAAAAGAAAAGTCCAGTACATGATACCTATGACGGATCGTTGTTGCAATGTACACACTAATTAAACAGAAGTGAACTATCACAAGGAAGTTTTCATTCTGGTCTAAAAGATACAAAATCCATATGGCTGTTCTGATGTGGAATAAAAATATATAATACCGTCTTTCCATCCTTTTTGTTATGATGCTTGTATATTTGGTGCAGTGCAAGACTGAGGAGGTTGTGGCCGTGATTGCTCACGAACTTGGACACTGGAAACTCAACCATACCATGTATACATTCATTACAGTGCAGGTAGGACTGGGAAAGAATTTATACTTATGAATTCCCCATATAACTCGTCCTAGGCTTTATATAACAAGGATTCTGTGCCAGTAGTACTTATAACTTTATTTTCAGTTTAATCCTTCTGCTAAGTCCATCAAAATAATATATTCAGTCAACAAATATGTTTTAGATGAACGGTTGTTGAAACTCCTTGGCTGTTGATTGGTAGCATTATCTGTAATGAAAGCGAATGGTGTTCTCCATTAGCCCGGTTGAAAGCTAGTTAATTGAGTTTTAGGTATGGTTTGGCTGATCTATCTCTTCCGTGGAAGAGGAACTGTAAAAAATAAGGGGAAGACTTGTGGCTTCAACAATATTTCATTAGATGTGTGGGAAGGGAGAGGGACGTTATAAATGCTTATGGTTCTTCTGATGTTACAGAAATATGGATAATTGGTTCTCCATTTTTTTTTTTTTTTGTGTTTTTTTGGTGGTAGGAAGGTGATTGTGATTGTGATCTACTATAGTGCTGCTACAGTTAGCTGATTATAATCTAACTTGCTAGCTTCCAAGTATGAATTTTATTAGAAGTGCTGCTTGCTTGATGAAACTTGAAGCAAGGTCACTGCTCTTAATATCATAATTTTGCTAAACCCCTGGCAGTGGAAACCTTCCCACTGTTCCTCTTATTTCATGTAAAATCAAATAAATTCAAATTAGTGAGGATCAGAATTATATATATGTATAATTGTCATTTTCAGATTTATTCTAGTTAAGAAAGGCCTATGAATTTTGATAATCAGTCATCCACTTCTTGCAGATTCTCACATTTTTGCAATTTGGGGGATATACTCTCGTGAGGAACTCGAAGGTTCTTTTTGAAAGTTTCGGGTTTGATACCCAGCCAGTTCTAATTGGACTCATAATATTTCAGGTGAATAGTTGGACTGGATTAAATTTTTGCTGCTTCCGACACCTCAGTTGTTCCTTGTAGAGTGTGATCAATTGAAAAGAAATTTTAGCTACCATTATGCAATGGGCATTCACGTTCTCTGGTTGGCTTGCAGCACACGGTAATACCTCTTCAGCACCTTGTAAGCTTTGGCCTGAACCTTGTGAGCCGGTCCTTTGAATTCCAGGTAACTCATTATTCAATTGCACGCGTGTCTAGTGGTCATGGCCTTTTCCTTTAGATTGAGGTGGCTGAAATCACTTGCCTTACGCACAGGCGGATGCTTTTGCTAAAAAACTGGGCTATTCCACGGAACTTAGAGCTGGTCTTGTGAAGCTGCAGGTGAGTGACAGATTGATTTCTTTGTCTAACCTAGCTCTCTGACCTGGATGACTATAACTGTTTCTTTTTTTCATACTGAGGAAAATTAAACAGTAGGATTTAGTCCTAAAATTGCTTTTATAATATATTGTCTTTGTAAGACATGTTTCCCATTGTATAAATCTTCCGCGATTGAGACTGTTCCATTCAGTTTGTAATATACTGGTTATTCGTGGGCAATATATTATGAACGGACAGAAATTTAAGGAAACCCGTGACTAATTATTGGTATGGGGTAGTTCGTAATAGGGATTGTGTGTTTATTCTTGTGGCCGATCAATCAAACTTATTATTGCTTGGATTGATATTCTGCTATAACTTTGGTTTCTTTTTTTAAAACAGGAAGAGAACTTGTCCGCGATGAATACGGATCCTTGGTACTCGGCGTATCACTATTCTCATCCTCCCCTGGTTGAGAGATTGGCTGCTATAGATGCATCAGACAAGAAATCGGACTGATCTATATACCGTTGGATGAAGTGGGAGGCTCAGAAACTTGGTCATTTCTAGTCCTGCTTTATAGTCTTCAATAGGGGCATGCCATGCAGCAATCATCCCTTACTGTCTTTAGAATGTTGTTTAATCCAAGACCCGAACAAGCAAACAGAAAACGAAATGCAGGGGACAGGATTGACAGATGAAATCGAATCTATAAACGGGGAGGGTCCAAAAAATTTTGAAATTTCCAAAAGGTTGATGGGATCCCTGTGCTACTCTGTGGGTCATGAGTGGAATTTAGTCTTATCAGATGAATGGGAGAGTGTGGTTCATGATCCCTCGAAAAAGGAGGTGTTAAGTAGACATTCCTCCTAAATTTGAGTGATGAGGGTAGGGTGGATCCTCATGTATTGTAAAAGAGAGGAGGAAAGCAGAGGTGGCCAGTAGGGGGGGGGGGGGGGGGGTGTTTCTTTTTCAGCTTTTTTGCTGATTGTGAAGGGATGGATGGATAATCGTGGGTGGGTTGGGTAAGACCTTGGATTGGTGGGTTTGTGTGACCTTTCCGTGTCTCCAACACTCAACTCTTTTCCTTACATCAATAAAACCAAAACACCAGGACAAAAGCTGAATTATTATGGGGTGATCCCCCCCCCCCCCCCCCCCCCACCCACCACCTGTAGTTTTGGATGATATGATTAACAATTGATTTTGGTGAGGGGGTTGCTAAGCTGTCACTAATTTATATTAGAAAAGAAAAGGGTGTGAGGAGTAGTAAATAATGCACGGGAATCTTTGCCGGCTTTCTCATTCATTTATTTGACGAGGCTCTCTCTCTCTCCCCTGTCTCCATCCCCGTGACTTCCTTCAAAATGAAATGAATGAATCGTGTTTTCATTTGACAAGGGATGAGGGAGGGGGCAAAGCCGGCATGGCAATAAAACCTCCACTGTCCGAACCATCCGATCCTCATCTCTCTCTCTCTCTCTACATATCACTGACTAACTCCAGGTGGCAGAGTCGCATTGTCACATGCCCGATGAAAGTGCCACCATCCACCTAATCTACAACCGGTTCCAGTTCCTCTTCCTCATGACCATCCCCCGCCTTTACATCCATTTGGCATTTTGGCAAAAAGCAATCAGATGGGAGGGGGGGGGGACCATTCCCCCCCATTCCTCTTCATCTCATCTTCATCGTCCCTTTTGCCATTCCCCCCACCCAACAGCTAATTATTATTATTTCTTTATTACACAAACAAAAAGGAAAAGGGAAGAAGAAGAACACTCCCATCCCAACAGAAGAGACCACTGGCTGCAGTGTTCCCTCCCTCCTCTTTCTTTCTTACCAGGAGTTGTGTAAGAAAAGGAGCATGCCCATATACAACTCCACCTTTGTTAACACCGAGCTTTCCAAGCAGACCTCCATCTTCGGCCTCCGTCTCTGGGTTGTCATCGGTGTCTTCCTCGGCTCCCTCTTCGTCCTCACCCTCTTCCTCCTCTCCATCTGCCTCACCGCCCGACGCCGACGCCGACGCCTCCCCCAACTCCCCAAGAACAACCTCAAGTACTACCCCACCCCCACCCCTCCCTTCTCCAAGGAGATCCAAGAAGTCGTCGTCGTCCTCCCCCGGGATGGCGACCCCTCTGCCAAGCCCGGTCTTCCCGAAGCCGACGGCGATCCTGCTCGGACCCACCATGCTAACAGCAGTGGAGGTGGAGGTGGAGCGAATACCTCCTCCCTTTCCGGTACCGGGAATAATAGCTGCGGGAGCAGCGGAAGGATGGTGGAGGTTTCCCATCTGGGTTGGGGGAGGTGGTACACCCTCAGGGAAGTGGAGGAGGCCACCTCCAGATTCTCCCCAGATAATGTGATTGGGGATGGAAGCTATGGGATTGTCTACTCCGGCGTTCTTGCCGATGGGACCAAGGTTGCTGTTAAGAACTTGCTCAACAACAGGTGATGATGTTTATGCTGATTTTATTCGCCTCGCCCTCGACGTTTCAGTTCCTCTTGTTGCTGTTGCCTTCTCCAGCTTTTTGTTTGAATTTTCAAATCCATCCAAATGTTCGCTTTTTAGGGGCGAAGCAGAGAAGGAGTTTAAGGTGGAAGTCGAAGCAATTGGTCGTGTGCGGCACAAGAATCTCGTCAGGCTGCTCGGTTACTGTGTCGAGGGTGCTTACAGGTATAATGCAGCCGCTTGTTATTTTCTCAAAGGGGTGGTGATTTGCGTCTCTCTCGCCCACCGGATGGAAACGCTTCACTTCTTCATTTTTTTTACTATTGTTAGGATGCTAGTCTATGAGTATGTCGACAATGGAAATCTGGATCAGTGGCTTCACGGCGATGTTGGGGACGTGAGCCCTCTCAGTTGGAACATCCGCATCAACATAATACTTGGAACCGCAAAAGGGTTGGGCTTTCTATGACGTATCATGAGATCTATCTCTTCATACTCCAACTCATCAGAGGCTAATCTTATAGATTGTCCTGTCTTGCAGATTGGCCTATCTCCACGAGGGTCTTGAGCCAAAGGTTGTGCATCGAGATGTGAAATCCAGCAACATACTACTCGATCGGCAATGGAATCCCAAGGTGTCTGATTTCGGTCTTGCAAAACTCCTGTGTTCTGAGACAAGTTACGTGAGCACCCGGATCATGGGAACGTTTGGGTTAGTTCAAGGAATCTTTTCCCTTTTTCTTGTCAGACCACCCTTTCATCTACACAAGGATCCTTTCTTTAGAAGGCAGTTTATGTCCTGCAAAAGGGTGATGTTTGGTTGTGAACACCCTCAGGTATGTAGCACCGGAATATGCATGCACAGGGATGCTCAATGAGAAGAGTGATGTTTATAGCTTCGGGATCCTTGTCATGGAGATAATTACTGGGAGAAATCCCGTCGACTACAGTCGACCGGAAGGAGAGGTGGGTGATTTCCCCGACCCGTGATTATGCCGAGTATCTTCGTTTAGCTTGTTGTGTGGCCAACCTTTTGATTTTGCTGAAATCCCTGTAGGTGAATTTGGTCGATTGGTTGAAAACTATGGTAGCTGATAGAAAAGCAGAGGAGGTGGTCGACCCGAAGCTGCCGGAAACGCCCACTCCCAAGGCACTCAAAAGGATTCTCCTGGTGGCCCTCAGGTGCGTCGACCCAGAAGGTTCAAAGAGGCCGAAGATGGGACATGTCGTCCACATGCTGGAGGCCGACAACCTCCTGTTTAACAATGTAAGGAATTTTTTTTTCCCTTTATCCCATTAACGCAGCCGAATGCCAACAATATGTACTCACCTCGCCACCTCTGTTGTTCATCGACAACAAAATAAAAAACTGTAGGGAGGTGGTCAGAGCTTCGAAACAGAGGCCTCAAATCCAAACAGGAGTCACGGGGAGGAGAGGGCGCGCAGCCTGGTTCACGACCCAAGTCGCAGCGACAGCGAAAGGGAATATCAGCCACTGACGACGACGAGGATGGGATGGAGGTGAAGAGGGAAGGGGGAAGCATAAAATGTTTTGCTGCCCCTCTCTCTTTGTAACGCAAGTGATTTTTCTAATGCAACATTTCCAGATTTATGTCAAAGATTTCATTCAACTTTAGGCCGTGTTTTGTTTTGTCTTTGTATGAAATTTCCTTCTGTTTACCAAAAGAAAAGCGCCGTTATCGTTAAGTTTTAAAAAAATTACGCTTAACTTTCTTAATATTGTTCATATATTATAGTTAGAAAATGCGAGACTCACAACCCTCAATTTAAAAAAAATGACGCGATTAATCTAAATTAGTATGACAAATCTATCTTCATAATTTCAGTATATTTTTTAAATGAAATCTGTAAGAAGCGGGTGATTTTGCATTTATTACCGAGACCTTTTTAAATTACTACTTAGCTAACTATTTTTCAACGAATTAATTCCCAAAATGCCTTTTGGAGGATGAAGCGCGAAAAGTCTAGAATGTCCCTGACCTTCCCCGTGATATTAACAACGTTATCAATCGTCCCGTCTCTCCTCGTCCTCACAATTTTCAACGATTAGGTTTTCATCTCTCTCTCTCTCTCTCTCTCTCTAGCACTTCGTTTTCCCACCCGATCCCCTTCGTTCCTTTCCCCTCCAGGTGAGAGAGTCGACGCCAACCCCTTTCGCCCCTTTGTTAGGGTTTCGATTTTGCTTTGATTTTGGCTGTTCTGATCCAATCGACTTCCAGATCTGGTAGATGTTCCGTCGCCATCCGTTTGCTTTCTTGTCATTTTTTTTTCTGTGTAATTGGGCGGTCTGCTTCCATCTGCTGCTCTTTGTTGAAGATGTCTTCTAGGTGTCGAGATTCGTGGGATCCCGGGGGTTTGTTATGGTCCGTTCCCGGGATGTCTGAAGATTTCATGAATAGAAAGCTTGATTAGATTGGGTCATGAGTTCTTCTTGCGTTGACTTTTTTACTTTCCTTGTTGTACAGTAAATAATCTGAGAAAATGAGCAAGCCACAGGAGGTGCATAGGCCTCTCTTCCCTTTCGGGAACCCTTTTCGTTCCATCTCACCCAAGGGTTCTCAGCTACCTCAGAAACTTTCCTTGGCCTTGAATGACTTCGAGGAGTCCTTAGCTAGGAGGCTAAGAGCGCTCGAGCCCAAGGTCGCCGACGACGTGCTTACCTTTTCCTGGTTGATCTTGGCCATGAACTCGCTGTGTGAAACCCACAAAGACGTGAAGAATCTCATCGCTGCCCTTGAGCTTCCGGTCTGTGATTGGGAGGACAAGTGGATTGATGTATACCTTGACATCAGTGTGAAGCTGCTGGATATCTGCATCGCCTTTAGTTCTGAGCTCTCTCGCCTGAACCACGGTCGCCTTTTGGTCCAGTGCGGACTTTATAACTTGGAGTCTCATTCCCCTAAGCAGTTTATCCGTGCCCGGTCTTCCCTTGATGGCTGGATGAATCAGACCACTTCAAAGAACCCAAGAATCGAGAACTGCTGCAGCCTCTTGGACAGTCTGATGGGATCTCTGGATTTACCCAAAGTCAAGAACTCTTCCAAAGGGAATGTCTTGATGCGTGCGATGTACGGGGTTAAGGTCCAGACTGTCCTTTGTCTGCAGCGTGTTCCATGCTGCCCTATCTGGATCTACCAAGAAATTGGTATCGGTTAATGTTGCTGATAGCTTTCTGTGGGCTAGTACCTTTACTAATCTGCTGACTAGTGTTAACAGTGGAATTAGAAGTCGTCTTGCAAGCGGCAGGGCAATCGTCTGCAAGGAGCTGGAGGCAGTCGACGCGAACGTGAAGAAGTTGTATCCCATGATTCAGGATGGGGTGAATGCTGGTGAGGAAGGTGGATTCAGCCAGACAGTTGCTCAGTTATCCAAGAGCATTGAGACTCTCTCCCAGGGGCTTGACCTTCTCACCAATGGTGTTGACAGCTTCTTCCAGACAGTCTTGGCAGGACGTGATGCCTTGCTCTGTAATCTGAGAGCAAACAGTACAGCTTCTGACCTGAAGGTAGGACCTAACCTAAGGCAGCGGTCAGTAGTCTAACATAATTTTTAGGCCATATGTTTTATGTTTCCTCTATATACCAGTCGAAATTATATGTAATGAGTCCTTAATATCGGGGCTTAAGTGTCATGATGCCGTAGGTCAGAGTTTGGTTTACTGTTCGTGTGCTTTGTGGAACTATGTTCGGTGTGGGGGTGTATGTAAAGCGGTCGTGTTACATATATATATGTATGAAAGGTCTTTTACATGGTGGTGATGAATTCTAATGCTTTATGTTCATCTTGCAAAGCCTTGGTGCACGCCATCCCTTCAGGAAAGGATCATTTTGTTCTGGACCCTGTAAGTGGTCCACAACGAGCTAAGCTTAGGAACGATGGGGCACTTTCTGACTCTGGAGTGGTTGCACCATTTTCTTCCTTGGATTTAAGAAGGAAAAAGGAAAGGAAGCAAAGCAGGTAGAGCTCAATCATGCCATAACAGGATATGTCGCCCTAGATGGTTTCCTTTTCCTAACTTTGCTCCTGCAGCTCATCAAGCCAACCAAATCCTACCCCGAGAGCAATTTCATGCCAAAACAACTTGTTGCCTATAATTCTGATTGCATGATGTGATTTTTCAACCTCGGAAGAACGCTCTGTCGATGCTCAATTTCGTCATGGTGTTCCTTCTCTCAAGCCGACAATTTCGTCAAACGCTTTATATTATGTGTTCCGCCTTACTCAGCCCATTTACCCATGACTTGTGACATGATTCTCTCATGTCATGTATTATATCGTGTCATGTATCCTGGGAAAATTCGCTAGAATCAATTCGCATTCACAGGTAGTGGTTACTGGTTGGTGTGTTTTGGCATGGTATGAGTAATATTCTCCCCCTTGCAGTATACAGATCAGCTACACTCTGGTTGAGTTTCGGGCTGCCCTGTAAGAACAAATTGCAAATATTGCATAGCAAATGGTTCCTCGGCCAAAAAGGGTATGGCCTCAAACTATTTTACGGTCTCAAGCAGTTCTAAATTTCTCTTCATGTGTGTTTCTTTCCGAGTCTTGATTGTTCATCTCACCATCAGCATATTAGTCTACCAACGATACATACCAGAGGACAACAATAAAAGCTAACAACATGCTACTTCTTAACCGGCAAGACTGCAAAGGAGGTCTAAAGTTCTGAAATTTTACAACTCAATGGCACACCTCTCGGGATGCCAAAACAAGCAGTTGGTGGTATGATCGTCTGAAATGCACAGAACTACCATCTGTAGAGTCACAAATGGCTGGGTCGCTCCTTGTGGAATCCGTCCTCAGCCTCTTAACAGGATTTGCCCACTTGCATCACCTCTGCTGCTGCTGTCTGAGAGCCCAGAATTGTTGATACGCCCCTTGATGATGGATGCCTGGCATTGTTGATCTTAAATCCTTCAAATCATGTTTACAACAGAAATTTCACCATACTTGCAACCATGCAGCAGCTGCAGCAGAATTTGCAGCCTCTTCAACTTCCTGCTGATTCTTGGCCTTCGTAATTTTTCCCCCAAGCTTCTCAAGGTATTCTTCTGTCTGGGTAAGAAAAGATGACAGGACAGCATACCTCTCAGCAGCATCACCTGGAACTGCGGTCTGCTGCTCCAGTAACATCTCTCGACCTTTCAACATCATTGTTCTTCAAAGCCTCCATCCTCCTGTCATGATCATCATCCTTTCTTTTGGATAAATCTCTCAGCATTTTCTCGTGATACTTTGCAACACCTCGGTTGCGTGCAGCAGTTCGAGCATCACGGATGGCCCAATGAGCCTCAAGAAGCTTCTTACGCCATTGGAATATTGATTTTAGTTGTCTTTCTCTGGAAGCTCTTTGAGACCCCTTGTACTTGCCGTTTAAGCTCAATTCTTTCACGTTCGCACAAGCTGACAAATTTACGATCTGGTCTTTCAGGCATCGCCATAATCTCTTGTTGCTGCTTGTCAACTTCTTCCCGCAATATTGCCTGTAAATCTACGAGCTTGAGTTGTTTCCAGCTTAGTTTGTTTACGGGGCGCGTTTTTTTAACGAAACACGAACTGTATTTCGCAAATTTTTTAAAAAAAACTAACTGTTTTTCCGTACAAAACTATGTAATTATTAGATCGTATCTAATCAATTTTCTCCTAACTAACACTAATAATGTAGTAGCATCAACCGAACTGTCGGAGTCTCCAATTGGTCATATTGCCAAAAATAGACCACAAATTCATGACCAACAATATCGGAGGCTCTCTTGCACTAATTCCCCACGGAGTCTATGTTAAAGAATCACATTTGACATATTCACCACCACCTTAGTTTTCGAGTATCATTTCTTAGTGTTTAAAACGAGTTGTATCACGTATATTGCATTTCACATTAAAACACTCAATTCAGGTGACATCGAGGCAAATCATGCATGGTGAGTCCCGAGACACGTTTTTAATCAAGAGGCAAGATGAATTTTATTCTAAATGGGCCGACCTTATTATATTTTTCAGCCCGGTAGCCGGTTTCTGATTCCTTGTCCCTTCCCTCTTTCTCTTCTTCTTTCCCTTCGCAACACTGCTGCGCCCATTCTCTCGCGGTTTCTTCCTCGCTTCCCCATCATCGACAGCTCTGCATCCCACTGCCAACTGTAGCGTGTACGGAATCTGATTTCTTTAGGTTTGTAGCCTCGTGGGACTTGGGTCTGGATTGGTTGACCCTTCTGGTCGTTTTGATTGATGGGGGACCGCCGTTTATTTTTCTGATCCGTCCTGATTGTGGTCCGCAGTGGGTTTCGGATTACTTTCTTTACGTGGGTTTCGTTTTTTTAACCTTGTGATGTCAGATGTTTGGTTGGCTCTCTCGGCTTGTTCAGGGCAATTGGTCTACTTGACAGCAGTCGGGACGTTTTTGTTTGTTCCGTTTGTTTCAGAAGCCAATTGAGCTATCTGCTTATGATCAAATGTTCTTGCGTATTCTCCCTATCTGCTCTCTTCATGCTTGTGATTATCATGATTTTGTTAGATGTGGGGCATTTGGAGAATTTAGGAATGCACTATTTGGTTATTTATGACTTGCTTTGGTCAAATCAACACTTGGTCATGTAATCTACTGGATATTCTTCATATTAGATATGTCACGTACTTGAATAAACTGAGATTCCATTCTGGTTAGACCTATCTTTCTTACTGTTTCTAATGTCTCGGTATCGTGGTAATGTAATATACATTGAATAAAAGCTAAACAAATTTCTAAATCGTGTAGATTTTACCTGTTTGTTTTTATTTTCTGAACACTGATACCTTACCTTATGGATCCCATGGTCAGCCGACAATGGCGCATAAGGAGGAGTTGGAGGAAGCTGGTTCTCGTAAAAATGAATGGGAAGTCGTTTCTCTTTCTGCTTCTGCTTATGCTGCTTCCCCTGATCCAGAGATAGCGGGGATTAAAGGCAATGAAACCGAGGGTGCATACAACGCAGACACTGAAATTTCTCGTGCCCTGTTTATGTCTAGCCATTTTGTGTTTCCCCCTGGTCAGCACGAGAATCTTCCCTTAGAACCTGAGGCCATTGAAACTCGTGAGGATGATAGCGTCAAAGGTGATGCTAGTGAAATAGTCCCTGAAGGAAGTGCAACTAGTGGAAAAGATGACGTTGGTGGCAGCTTTGGGGCTTCCCCCATTATTTACTCTAAATCTCGGCTGCTTGGTGACAATGACCACAGATCCACTCATACCAAGGACTTTGAAGGAGGCATGAATCTAGATGGTTTCAATCCAACCGAGGACATGCCTGCATATAGTGGTTATGGTATTAGTTCCTTTCTCAGTGAAGCAGTACCTGGTGGCGCAAACCAGATCCCAACACAGATTCAGCTTCAGATATGTCAAATTCATCCATGCAGAGAAAAGGTGATAATTATGATTCTGACATTCCTTCTGGAGCTTGGTGGAAAAAGGCAGCTACTTCATGGTATACACATGCAAAGGAGGCCAACACCTTTTGGTCTGTATTTATCGCTGCTGCTGTTATGGGCCTTGTGATTCTTGGCCAATCCTGGCAGCAAGAAAGATGGAGAGTTTTGCAAGTAAAGTGGCAAATGACTGTGAACAACGAGGTCTGTGAATAGCTCCTGTTGCTTGGCTTTTCGGCATGCATTTGCTGTGCCTTAGTTTGTTTTGGTGGACTATGGGACCTGCCCGACTTTGTTGACCAGAACAGATTGTTTCATTGCATGCTTTCTTCACAAGTTTGATCCGCATCGTCTTTAGGCCTGCCTGATGGTTGCAGTTCTTATAATTTTGACACTCGATGTGAAATTGCTATGCTGAATTACTTATTGTGGATCACAAAGCATTGATTGCCTGAAATTATATAGTTATGTGGTTTTAAACACGTCCTGCATAGTTATTTATTTATTTTGCTTCGGCGCCTCGTGCTGTACTTTATAAGAGGTAACAGCGGCCAAGTTTAACCAGATCTAAATGATCTACTCGAGAAGATTGGAAATATGTTATCCTATCTATTTGTTGCCACAAGATAAGGTAATCAGCCTGCTTATTGTCTTTTCCTGCAGAAGATGGGAAGGATGTTGGCTCCAATCTATCGATTTAAAGATGCACTGGCGAGGAGCCATCGACATGGCTCTCTGATTAGGGCCAGCTCCTCAACCGAGAATTAAGACGACGATGACGATAAATGGACGAAGTTCCCTGTGTGCTAGGATGTTAAATCGGCAAGCTACTGGCGGGTGATTCAGCAGTATTTAAAGGTCTCCAACTCTCCATGGACCTAGCTACTCTGAGTACCGTTAAAATCTTGTCATGTTGTGTTTAGTGCAAAGGTACTGTATTTCTTGTACAGTTATAAGGCATCTAGAGAACTCTAGGCATGATTTATGTGGATCTTTGATCAACTGCCGGTTAAACATGTATCTGCCTTCGTCTAGGGTATTCAACCTGGCAATTCGCCAGCCACCGAGGATTTCAGACTGTCCTGTGCTGTAAGTCCATGCTTGAATTTCAGTGTGCTGTGATGACATCCATATTGATTCCATTATCATCTTTGATTCAACAATCAGTGGCTTGTTCCGCTCTCGTGGGGTCCCGGGTGGTTGGTGGCAAGTTCCACATTGAAGTCGGCACGCGGAAACCTTAATATAGTATATGTACCCACTGGGATAGAGTTATTGCCTTTCACGGGAACAGGTTGAAGGATGCCAATGTCTCTTACAATTTGATACTTGGGAGCTCCAAATGATCTTTTTGGTAGCCGGGATTGTCTTTTTTTTTTTGGGTTGAGGCGTTCATAGAGCATCAGCATTATCTCCTGCAAGTATGCCTTCCTCTGTTTTTTCCTACCGTAAAATGCTCTCGCTTCGTGGGGTTGATTAGCCATTTCGGGGAGTCGTCGCTCATTTCCGGCCTGTGTGTCTCTCTGCACTGAACAGAGTAGAATCATGGTGGTGCATTACATTTGGATGGATAGTATGGCCTTAGATATGGACACTTGACTTAAGGACTGCACCACACAGCAATGCACGGTTCCTCCCTCCGCCGCGCCCTTCTCTGATCTCCGACATCCAATCCAACAACCACCTAAGGGCTGCCTTTAATACAAGAGTAGCGTGAGATAACTCCATCACGGCAAGAACCCTTTCTTCTCCCTCCTCCTCCTCCTTCATAAACTCTCTCACCAAAAAGTCACCAATCCTATCCCTTATCAAAATGTGTGCACTCCTTTAATTAGTTTCAACCCCTCCCCCCTCAACTATAAAAAAAAACAATGAAACGAAACTGGGAAATTCATGAATCGGTGGGCGAGTCATGCATTGGGATGGTGGTGAAGGCAGAAGCATTGGGCCATGGCTGAGAATGACTGGGAAATGAGGAAAGGGCAATATCCTTTGCATGACATAACATCGCCATCTAATTATCCCTGTCATAAGAAAAAAGGCCAAGAAGAAGCTCATTCTCTTTTGCCTGCCTTTTTTTGGGTTAATTCGGCCAACCAGAACGAACTAATTGCTTTGTTAGTTGTGTTGGTAACAGGAGGGGAGGTGGCCTCTCTCGGACAACCGTCAACGCATACACTGTCTTAATTATATTTTGGCTGTCCTAACCTCCTCTGCCTTCGTTGCTTTGTCAAACCCAACTCCCGCCCTCCCCCTCTGCTTACAACAAAAACTATAGCCAACTACATTATCCAATCAGTTCATCATTCCTTGGCCTCCTACCCTACATCCCCCATGAGGAACATCATGAGTTCTTCGGATATGTGAAAACGACACAAGAACCAATTCTTCCCTTTCTGGGTCGAGTCATCAACACCTTCTGGGGTTCAGGAAACTTGATGACATCTGTTTTTGACCCCGTGAGACAACTCAAATCCCCGGGAGGCACTGCCGGAAAACAACCATGACCTCAATTCCAGTACCCTGGTTTCTTTTTATTATTATTATCACTATTTTCCTGGGTGAGGCATTAACTTCTGAGTCTGATCCTCTCTAGGAGTCAAAACAGTGTGAGGGACAGCACAGACAGACAGACACCAAGAAACCATCCATCTCTCTTGCATTTGGTATTTTTCATTTCTTAAAATTATTTCTCCCTCGTAGTAAATGTTGTAAATTGTTGGCAGTTCGCTCACCGACCCGCTCTAACCAAGGCCACATGATCAACCCATCTTCATTTATGGCACCATATACCACAACCCCACAAGAGAAAGAGAGGAAAAAATTACTCCATCTGCTAATAGTCCAATTCTTTTAATCTCAAAGCATAAAGCATCACCCTCCTCACACACATTCATGGAACAGAGAGAGGGATGGAGTTGGGTTTAAAGAAGACTCTTTAGTGATCAAAGTTTAAATCCTTTGGCTAATTGTGGATTGGGGGGGGGGGTGGTGGGGGGTAGGGTGGGGGGGGGGGGGTGGGGGGAGGGGGAAGGAGAATAGAGTAGAGTTTTATTGTCACCCTGTTCTTGTCCTTGTTCTTCCTCAACTAATCTCATTAAATCCCCCCACACCCTCTTTGTTTCGGGGGGGAATTTAAGACCCTTAGCTCTTTGTTTCTTTCTTGTATGCAGAAAGAAGAATGGAGGCGTCTCTCTGCATAATGCCGCAATTGTCCACAAAGGGCGAGAGAGGAGATGTTCCTGATTATTCATGATCCACACGGCATCAATGTCGCAGCCATATTAGCGTTGGCATTAGGGGGAGGTGGGTTTTTGTATGCTCTCCCCGGCGTATCGCTGTTCCATGAGTGAGGCTCAACGACTTTCTCAGTGAGCATTTAAGGTCCTTTTGCTCCCGATATAGCCAGCCAGAAAGAAGATGAAGATAGATTAGAGAGAGGGAGTGTTTGTCTGTGGCATTGCTTTGCCATTACCAATTTCCATTACATGCAAAATAAGTGAGAAAGTGATGGTACGACCGCCTCATGCAACAGTCTGTCCTCTTTAATTTGCCTCTTCAGCTTTTCTTAACTATAAAAATACCCTCCCATCTTCTTCTTCTACCTCTTGATCATTTTCTCCCTCAGTATTATTACCGCTGTTTCTCCTTCTCTTCTCCCCCCTCCCCCCACCCCCTCTTTCTTATTCTTCTTCTTCTTCCTTACTGGAATTCGAGAAAAGGGTAGTGGTTGGTTTGCATTTGTGGCGTTATAGTCATAAGCAGAAGAAAACAGAGCAGAAACAGGGGCAGCCTAGATGGACGTGTCTACTGCTCTGTTTTTTCTAACGGCTATAACTGCTTACCTGATTTGGTTCACGTTCATCTCACGCACGCTCAAGGGCCCTAGAGTCTGGCCTCTACTGGGGAGCCTCCCAGGCTTGGTTGAGAACTCAGAGCGCATGCACGACTGGATTGCCGACAACCTCAGGGCATGTGGTGGCACCTACCAGACCTGCATCTGCGCCATCCCCTGGCTTGCCAGGAAGCAGGGCCTCGTCACCGTCACCTGCGACCCGAAGAACCTCGAGCACATCCTCAAGATCCGGTTCGATAATTATCCGAAAGGCCCGACATGGCAGGCGGTCTTCCACGAGCTGCTTGTGAGGGGATCTTAATTCAGACGGCGACACGTGGCTTTTCCAGAGGAAGACGGCTGCGCTGGAGTTCACGACGAGGACTCTGCGCCAGGCCATGGCTAGGTGGGTAAGCAGGGCCATCAAGCTTAGGTTCTGCCCCATCCTGAAGTCTGCTGAGCTGAGTGCCGAGCCTGTCGACCTCCAGGACCTGCTCCTCCGGCTCACCTTCGACAACATCTGCGCCTGACATTTGGGAAGGACCCCCAGACATGCGCCCCCGGGTTTCCCGAGAATGGCTTCGCCTCAGCCTTTGACAGGGCCACTGAGGCCTCCCTCCAGCGTTTCATCCTTCCAGAGGTGTTGTGGAGGTTCAAGAAATGGCTCCAGCTTGGCATGGAAGTTAGCCTCAGCAGAAGCCTGGTACACATTGACCAATATCTGTCAGACATCATCGCCGCGCGCAAGCAGGAGCTGATGGGTCAGCAGAAGGATGGGAACCCACACGACGACTTGCTCTCCAGGTTTATGAAGAAGAAGGATTCCTACTCAGACTCTTTCCTTCAACACGTGGCGCTGAACTTCATCCTAGCAGGACGTGACACATCATCAGTGGCGCTGAGCTGGTTCTTCTGGCTGGTAATCCAGAACCCCCCATGTAGAGGAGAAGATCTTGAAGGAAACCTGCAGGGTCCTAATGGAGACACGTGGCGACAACGTGGCAAAGTGGTCCGACGAGCCCCTAGGGTTCGAGGAGGTTGATCGCCTGGTATACCTGAAGGCGGCATTGTCGGAGACGTTGCGGCTATATCCATCAGTGCCAGAGGACTCGAAGCATGTGGTGGCCGACGACGTGTTGCCAGACGGAACATTTGTGCCAGCTGGTTCATCGGTTACATATTCAATATACTCCGCAGGTAGGTTGAAGTCCACATGGGGAGACGATTGCCTAGAATTCAGGCCCGAGAGGTGGCTGTCGCCAGACGGCAAGAAGTTCATCATGCATGACTCGTACAGATTCGTGTCCTTAATGCTGGGCCAAGGATCTGCCTAGGGAAGGACCTGGCTTACCTACAGATGAAATCAATTGCTGCTGCCGTCCTTCTGAGGCACAAGTTGTCAATTGCACAAGGCCACAGGGTCGAGCAGAAGATGTCGCTGACACTCTTCATGAAGCACGGTCTTAAAGTGAATGTCCGTGAGAGGGATCTGTTGCCAATTATGGAGCTCATAAGGAAAGAAAGTGCAGGGAAGTGGGTGACAAATGCAAGGATCGACTGCACAAGCGAGATGGATGGCGAGTTGAACTGTGCGATCAAGCTGAATGGAAGTGAAGGAAGAGACAACATGGTGGTTGCTGTTGCTTGAATTGATGAGCCGGTACTATCGGAGTATTTCCCGGATTGTGAATGAAGTCTCAAACGAGTTAGGAGCAGGGCGTTTTCTGGATGATTTGACATTTGATAAATGTTACATTAAGTTTTTACGATGCATAATTATGCAGGTAAAAATGGGGCCAGCATTCAATCAATTTGGTAAGAAGGAGCTGGCAACGTTGGCAGATAATGGAGTTAAAGAGGGTTCTGCCTCCAGGAGCTTGTTTTATCACTGTCTTTCCTTGTATTTTTGTGAAAAGGTCTTTAGTGGGGGGGGGAGGGTTCGCTCATTTGATTCATTTGTTTCTTCTCTTCACTCTGTGTTTCGTCCATTAATATTTTATGTCCAATGAAAGGGTCTTGATTTGGAACGCGTCTCTGTGATCTCGCCGTATCCTGTACTCGGCATTGTCCTCTGAAGGTGGTATGCATGTCTGAATTGCCTCAGCACTGTGGATGGTGAAAGACGATCCTTCACCGGTCATGTCCACTCTGATGAGTGGCATTGATGCATATCTGAGGAGAAAGAATGGCCGAATCTAAAGCGGCTTTCGTTTGGTTGCTGGCGGGGCTGCTGTCGTCCATGGACTTGACCTTGTTGTCGTTCATACCCAACATCATGTACTTGTCCTTCCTCGTCAGGTTCGTCCTCTCAAACCCCAGCAACGCCCCAAGCATCCTAAGAACATGCTCAACTTGCTGTTCACTGTCATCGGCACGATCCTGTTGCTCAGCTCCCAGGTGTGGAATTTCAGCAGGAATGTTTCCCAGAAAGTAGCACTTACCAATCACAGGAGATATTGCAGGTATGCCGATGCTTTCTACAATGAAAACCTCTTGATATATTGAGATCGATTGTAGCGATGTATAAAGTTCCAAGAGGAAAACCTTCTGCTCGGGTAAGGTACAGTATTCAGGCTGGTTGGCCACGACAACCCTAGTGCCATTTTGCATGGTTTTCTTTCGAAGCTAAGGTAGGGCCAAAAACCGAGCGCTGATGCCGACATATTCAATGTCTTCAACCGCATCAACCCATGTTGGAACTTTTACCTGTCAAATAAGTACAGTCGAGTTACAAACATAAATCCAAAGGAAAGCAAAAGAACAATGTCCGTGCAGTAAATCACGAAGAAATCATAATTACTTGTCTTCACGAAGCTCTCATAGAAAGAGCAGCTACAAAGGAACTGATTTCAAAACTATTGGCGATGTTCTCGTTTATTCAACAAACTATGATCTTAAGCGGTGAAGCAGCATATATGCTGCCAATGCGAAGATTCAGACTCGTGATCTTTTTCTTAAACTGCCCCTGCATCTTAAGAGAGGATGCAACCACCATACGGATCAGTTCGGTTGGATTAAAAGGCCGAGCCCGTAAGCCCAATTCTTCAAGACCCAAGCCCAAATACTCCTCCAGCGAAAGCGCGCGGTTTCCTCGTCGTCATAGGTCTCGTCGAGCCTGCGTCACGGCCATGAAGATGAAAGATCAACAGAGCGTGCGACCTCAGTTCCATCTCCGTCCTTCCTCCTCACTGCAGGTCTGACTTCCGACCTTCTCTTCTTCCTCAGCTTTTCTTCCATCTTCATCCGTTATTTTTCTGTCAATCCACGTTTCTTGATTGTTCGTGAGACCTTTTGAGGATCTCGGCGGCGTCGTCGTCGTCGTGACGCGTACTCTCTCGAGTTCTTGGTTATCTTGGCTGGCGGCCTTAATTGGAATTCCATTCTTCGTTCTTTCTCTGGCGCTTTTTTTTTTTTTTTGCGAGAGCTCGTAGTTGATTTGACTCGAAAAATGTGGATTGATGACTGTTCCTCACTGCTGTTGGTGTTTTGATTGATCGAATCGAATAAAGAGTTACTCAGTCGCTTGAATAGCATTAGGTTTAGGAAGCACCCGACGCTTCTGAAACCCCGAGACTGTTTCCATTGTTCCAGTCTCCATTCACCTGCAGTTTTTAGTTTCCTAATAAACTGACCAGAAGCAACATCTGGTTAAACCTTTCTTCCTGTCTCTTCATATTAAGCAGGCCTAGCAATGTGCCGCTTAGACCACAGTTGTTGCAGATTCAGTCGCAGCAGCATTCTCAGCATTCCTTTTCGCAGGGATTTTCGTCACAGCAAGGCATCTGTTCTCAACTCTCTCAGAGCCAGAATCCCCTTGATGATGGCCTGATAAACGATCAGGTCTAGTCTCCTTCAATTTCTTGCTATATCACAGGGATGCGTTATCATGTGTGAAAAAATTTTCAGGTTCACACCAGCATATCCCTTCGTGTAATCTAAAACACAACGAGGAATAAAGAAGTATAAGTACATATACCACTTTGGATTTGCTGTTTTGTAGACAGCACCTAACACTGCCTTTGATGATTGACATATTGCGCGAGTTGAAATTACTGACTATTATTTTCACTGCAGAGGTTTGGTTCTCGGAGCGAGAGAGCACTGCTATGAAAAATTCTTCCGTGCCTCCTATGAGCCACAGCAAGGATGGGAATCATATGCCCATTTCAGCATATTCCACCAACTGTATGAGGAAATGGGGTCCTGCTGCTTCATCCGAAAGTAGATGTAAGCTTTGAAAGGAGATGAATTATCTGTTACTGGTCCCTTTAAAATTTTTTCCTGCTATTATCTCTCACCTTATAATAATTCCTATTCTTTAAAATTCTCAATTGCTTCAAAGGCTGAGTAAAGAACATTGAGAAGTTCCTGATTACTCCTATTGTATCTTCTTTACCTTTGCCTTTTTATTTCACCCTCATGCCATCACTAGCACCTCATCTGGAACAAGTTTTTCCTTCATACAGGTCAGGTAAGCGAAGACCTAGAGCATAAATTGGATCACTGGAAGCTTCCCTAATTAGATTTGGGATGACACTGGACTCAATTCAGAGTGATGTCATGCAATTGAACAAAAAGAACTCACTCTGGAAGGTGTTTACACCTGTCTTCTATTTTTTTTAATGAAATCTATGCATAGTGCTTCTTGGGGAAGACGACTACTACTATTCATATATGGTGATTTTGATCTGGTTCACTTGATTTATCAAGAACCTTAATGAACCTTGCATTTAGCTTTGAAGTTTACCATTGTTGTAATTTAGCTTTGAAGTTTACCATTGTTGTAATTTAGAAATAATGCTACATATAAGACTGATTAATTTCTCTGAGCTTGGTTTGATATCATATTTTCTTTTTCAGTGGAAAATGTGCAGCAGAAATTAATTAATCAAGATAGCTCACTTCAGCTGCTGGTGTGATAACTTATTTTTTTTCTTTTACCATCAGTAGAAATTGTACATCCCTAATTATTCTGCCTGTATCAGCAAAAAACACAGGCTGATGTGAAAGTTGGAGGTTGATGGCTGCTTGAGATCAATTTCCGATCAGCCAGGTGATGGATCGGTCGAGAACAAAGTTACAGGAGGTTTTGTCACGCCTTTCATTCTTACCTGCTTAATTTGAGGAATTATGATGCCAAAGTTGGGAAAATCAGATTGCCTATGCCTTCACTAAGGAAATGCAAGCATCAGTGGGTACATAACCAATCATACATTTGTTGTACTCCTTACCTCCCCACACACCAAAAAGAAAAAGAGAAAAAAAAAGAGCGAAATGGAGCCATTTCAAAACTGCATATGTTCCTGGGTGTAATTATCACAAAATGAGCTAGCCCGATCATGCATTTTATACAGATGAATTGTAACATTGTCAGTGATTCGGGTCATCTGTTTAAGTTCTGAGCAAACACGTCTCATTTTGGTGTTCTTTTCACTGGAAGAACTCTCCATTCTGGGAAAATTGACCAGTGGCTTGCAGGCACTTGTTTTTGTCCTTCTAAGGTGCCGGCCTTCTTTGAAACTAAAAATGACAGCCCATTAATTTATGTCGTAATAAGTTTCGAAACAAGCAATGCAGGTTATGCTCATTCGGCAACTACAGCGAGAAGGTCCCCGAGATTTGAGGGAGTATGCAATTTTTGCTTCTATTAATCATCCTTGAATACCTTTATGACAGAGAAAATCCTTTTTCTGAGAAATACTCGTGTGCTGCTAGCACGAATGGGATGTGAATGTAGTTTGAAAGGTTTCTATTGACTTTTGATCGTCTCAGTTCAGCTGTAAATGCTACAGTGCCCACAGAAGGAAACTTAGAACCAGACGTGGAAATGATGGGTTGGAAGTCAGTGAAGAAGCGAGGAGGGCTGCACCTACCATGAATATGTCACCCAGGCCGCCAGAGAGGTTTCTTAATCTATCTATGATTGATGAGGAGGTTTTTTATTGAAAAACATATATCCTTTTATGATTTCTAAGGATAAAGTTCCAATCACTGTAGTGGGATCTATCAATCGGTTACGCTCTAAATTTGCTTTAGACCTAATGGATATCGGCCTCTCTCTCTGATCACTTGAGAAAAGGGGGTTTTACTAGTTATTTCCTGCATAACGTCCCATGCATGACTAAGCAAACCAAGTTTAACACCATTTTCCATAATTTTGCAGGTTGAGGGTCCAATGGATAGATCATGCAGCCATCATTGAATGTGATGAGGAAATAAATTCTGGCTTTTTCTGGTTGCTTGATGGCACTCAGACGGGTACTTACGCTGTTGGAGAACTTCCCACTCTCTTCCCTTAGAAACTTAGCTTTCATGAGGTTACTAGTTCTGGATATTAATACATAAGTGTCCATTACTTGATGTGATCGCACCTTGTGAAAATTTGAAACTGGAGTGGCTACATGCTTAGCATTAAAGGATCAGTGGGTTTTGACATAAATCATGCGCGCTTATTCAAATGATTATTGCATGTTCGCAAAACAATGCTAATGTTATGGGTTATGATTAGTTTGCTTTGTTTTCAGTAATCTGTATACCAAAACAGATCATCACTGACAATCTTCTTGATCAGATATGCCTAGCTCAACTAGCAATGATATTAAGTTAGAGACAGCGCAAATTCTGAGAAAGGGCACGGAAGCGAAAGAGGGAAATTCTCCAAAATCATATTGCATAGACTGATGGAATGTCCCATGATATTTCACTGATTGTTGCAAGTAGCTTTGCCTCATTAGCACATTCACAATGAACTGCTTTTGTTTTGTTCTGAAACGCACAAGGAGCTACTAGCTGATCGATACTTTTTGTACCTCTCATTGTCTTGGGAGTGACTCTGTTGTTTTTTTTAATTCCTGAAACATGAACAATAGCCACTGACGTACCCCCCCCCCCCCCCCCGAAGTAGTTCAGGTATATAATCAATTATATTTCCATTTTCAGTTATCTGTTATGATCACTCATTTTGCTGGCACTTGCAGGGTCAGGTTTGCTTCTTTGATATTCGTTGCTTGTCCGGTCCGCATCAGGTTTGGATCGTGCATTCTTTTTCACTTTGATGGCCTAACGATACTTACCCATTATTGAACCGTACATTAGAAGCTAATAACCATCTGTGCACATATGTGGGACGGCTCTTAGTTACTAATTGGGCTATAAATTGGGTGCCACGCCATGTGCTATGATTGCATGTGATATCATGCGGTGAAAGTGACTTTTGCCGTTTGCTTTATGAATTACCCCCACTGTGAAATCCCTATTTCTCGATGAAAGTGAATTTGGCGTGATTTCCATTAGAAAATGTTCTTCTTCTAGAGAACCATAAGAATGTGACGTGATGTTAGGTTTACCAACAGAATGCATGGTAGGAGACAGGAGATAAGGATTCCTAGCTTGGTTGTGGCAGTATTGGACTGGGTTGTTTCGTGATGTTCTCGGACACCTAATTTAGGTGGAGGGCTGTAGGTGGAGTGGTCAGGCCCCGATTTAGTTTGGCATCTTTCTTAGGGTTGGGATTAGTAGGGAATCCTGGCGGTTGGCACCACATTTGGACAAAACCTGTGCATCTGCAAGGCAGACCCCGCTTCTGATTAAATCAAAAGTTGGTGCTCCAACTCATGATTGTAATAGCTGAATTTGCTCTCCGAGCTTTATATTTGGATAGGATAACCCCCAAACAGGGAGAAGGGGATTGATTAGTTGAAACCTTGAACAGGGAAGTAAAATAGGAACTACCACCTGTGTCGAAGTCATTACGCTGTTTTGCCGACCTAACAGCAGGAAAAGAATAATTGGTGCCTGGGAACACGGACCGAACATGACTTAATCTGAGACTAAAAAAGTAATGTTATACACTATTTTGCCTTGTAGTGAACACTCATTTTTTTGGGATGACCAGAGAATTCATACAACTCCAAAGAAGATGGTACTCGAAGGAAGTGCTTGAGGTGAGCTGCGGGGCCCTATGAGGAAGCCGGTATTTTTCGCCTTATCATAAATATGATCGGCACTTGGCATCATTTGACCCCCCCCCCTCCCAAAAAAAAAAGAGAAATCTTTAAGAATGTTTGTATCACAAGGAAGTGAAAATATCTTTCAAATCTACTTACTTTTTTTCTTGGTTAAAAAAGGGAGATTGATTGATGGATGCGCATTCGATGCATTGTTACATACTACAATTCAATTCAGATACACGGATATTCCGATGTATTAAGTTCAGAACGTAATCATGAGCGGTTAAAAGAATGTGGTTGATTGCTGCTCCTCCCTGTAGTAGTGTCTCTTTCGCCAGTTTGTCCGCCACCCTTGTTTTTCTCTCTTTACGATTTGGGATATGGTGTAATCCTTAAGCTCACAGCCAACGGTCTGCATTTTGCCCCAATAGGGACAATTAGTGAGTTAGGATGTTGTTTCCCCTGTAAGGTAGTGGAAAAGAACTTTGCATCTATCTGGATGGCCAAGGTAGGTAATTCCTAAGCGTCTTTGCAAGGTCAATTCCTCATATAGGGGATAAAGCTTCAGCTATGAGGGCTAGATTTGTGCTTGGGTTGTCTGATGTTGTAGCCTCCGATCCACTCTCCCTTTCTGGTTTTTTATGACGCCTCTAGCCCTACATTTGATCTCCTTATGCCCGGTTGCCGCATCTGTGTTAGTGTATATGGTAGGAGTCTTTGAAGGGTTCCCATGCGTCCTTTATTATGTTCACTCCTCTAGGGATCGTTGTTCATCCGGTTGTCACTTCTTCACTAGAATGCTTGTTTTGTAGGATGTTTTGAATGACTTGGTAGTTGATTATTTGATGTTCTGCATTTGCGTTTGCTACGTCCGAGTAGTGTCTGCATCTCTGAGGCCCTCTGTAAGTAAAATAATTAATAATAAATACTCGTCTTTATTAATTATTTATCTACAAATATAATAAAGTAGTTTGACACAAAAGTACACACACTAATCAAATACATCACAGGATTAACGGGGTTCCAAGTGTGTATTACGGGGGGAGAGGTGGTCAAAAAATCGAAACAGCCCCACATTCACGTGTCGTTGTCTTTCATCTTCATGGTAAAGAATAGCGATGGATATTCCATGTCGTATGCTTTAGTCATGAGACAATTCCATGCTCCAAACTCATCACGTAGAACTCCAACAATGGGTTTTCCTAGTCAGCCTTAATGTTCTTTTATCCCCCTTCCCTCAATGGTTGGTCCCTTGGTGCAGCTCAGCTGTCCTCCCTCCCCTTCTGCTGTTTCCTCCAAACCCACTACGATATCCCCAACTCAATGACCAATCAAACGGCTGTCATAATCCGTAAACATCATCATGCCCCCTCTCAATTTACACTAACGATGGTTTTTCCTCGTACCCCCCCTCCATCATTCCTCACTAAATGACCAACTTAACTATCACTGGTGGTATTAGGACAACTCCCCCCCTGTCCCAAACCACGTTTCCTTACTCTTTCCTTAGGCAATACGAGTCGAGCTGTCATTACGCATTAAATGAATCGCTTTTTGGTAGATATTGACCAAATGGGGTTGGGGTCCCAAATAAAAGGCCCATATTAGACAATGTGTCCCCGACGGTCACAAACTCTACGAAAGTGACGATGTTGCTATTTTTGTCCTGCTCTTTCCTTCTAACTATAAAGAAAAAGAAAGAAATTAATAAAAAAGGCTTCCACAGTAACCAATGCACAGGATACTCTTTTCATCGGGTAGGACATATTTAATTTCATTCACCATAAGCTTCGGGTGGATTAGTAGTACCCCAATGAGGGGGAGGGGGGAGTTGGCAATTGATTGGGTGGGTAGGCCTACCCAGAATAACCCTTGGGAAACACACATAAAACAGACAAACCATAGAATACATTTTGATGGCAGGCACCCCCCTTCCTCTGTTTGGACACTTCTCTTCTATTCTTTCTTTCCTTTATCAAAGGCCTTCCATTTGTTTTACTTCTTCCTCCAATATGCAGGGACAAAGAAGAAGGAAAAAAAAAAAAGGATTTCCATCATGAAAACCCCTCGTAGTAGAGTATCGTCCCCAGTCCCAAATTAATAAAATTAAAACGCAGTAAAATCATATCTTCACAAAGAGATGAGAGGGGGGGTAAATGTGGAGGAGTGAGTGTGAGAGCATTGGGAATTGGGTCCCATTCCAACTCTTACAACTGTCAAAATGTCCTTTCCCCTTCTTCCTCTGTCAGAAACCCACAAACAACTACATATTGGAACCCTCGTCCCTGCAATCGTGGAGTTCCCAGCTTTTTGCCGACTTTCCAACTCCTCCGCGTCTTCCATCCTAAAGAGAGAGAGAGAGGAAAAAAGAAAAAAAGGAGAGGATAGATGATGTAATGGGTCGGTGGCGGCGTTGATTTTGGTGGACTCTCCGGACGAGGGATGAGGAGTGGAACCCCCCCTACCTATACACCTTCCCACCCCCCCCTCCCTTTATCGCTGTCTAGAAAGAGAAAAAAACCCGATAAAGGTTGCGACTGCAGTAAATAGCCTCCCCCCAACAACCAAAGTCTTCCCGATCAAGTGTTTGTTTTGTTCCCCTGCCAAAAAGTTACCTAAAAGAAAAAGAAAAGCTTTTTAAAGTTTTGCTGCTACTGCCTTCGTCCATGGAAATGGAATGGGGTTGAAGTTTCTTGTCCCTTAGCGTGCAGGGAAAGCTTCCCTTCCCCGGAGAATATGAGCTGGAGGGAGGAGGGATTCTTTTCCCCTTTCCTTTACGACGACGGGGGATGCTGTATCCCATTAGCTCTGGGGAACAAAAAAAATCTGAGAGTTCTTTGTGGGGTAACTTGTTTTGTGTTAGTTTCTTTCAGTATCTGGGGTTGTGCCGTTTTGGTTGGGAGGGTGTTGTTTGCATTTGCTTCCTGACTGTCACCACTCACGAGTGTCTGAAGCCAGTGTGGTGGGAAAAGCGAGTCAGTGATTACTTGCTGATTGAGGTTTAACATCGGTTTTCGAAAAGGAGACGGGATTCCCCTGATTAAGCAAGGTAAATTCTCTTGATTCTTGTCCTACGATCCTTGTGATGAATAATGGCCGGATGGACTGCTGTGTGCAGATGAATCACTTGCTTCCCACATCGGGTCTGCATCGTGATTCTAGTTAATTACTGTTTTGATGGATTATGTTTTAAGCTGCATGCGGAAGGTACCACAAATCTTATTAGCAGCAGGCTACTGAAATTGAATTCTGAAGTCTCTAAAATGTTCAGCAGATCAGTCCTGTTTACCGCATTGGCGGTCTCCTTCAGAACTTGAATGTTTAAATCTGAAGGTCGTTGAAATCCAAGATTGGTCCTGCCATGACAAAGACAAGACAGAGGCGTCCCCGCCAGTATGAGATTATCAGGCGGGTTGCATGTGGGGCATACTTAGCATGTTGGATTTCCGTGGCAGATCGAATCAGAGGTTCCTGTCTGATAAGAAGAGTGAACTCATGAGTTAATGCCGGTGAGTGAGCTTGCAATGGGGTTGGACACTATAGATTATGGTCGTCCATCGTAGTTGAACGTGTAAATGGCAGATGACTGGATGACTACTACATCTAGAATTGCAAAAGGTTGGATTTATCATGCCGCTTAACCAGACTCATTTTCTCGGTCTTGGCTGCAGGAGATTCAGGAAATAGGTTTGAAGTGCTGGCTGCTCTTGATGAGAACCTTCAAACCACTCTCGTAAGTAGTGCAATTGACAGAAAAAGTTCTTACTATTTAATTGTATATGAAAGTAGAAATTGTAGGAGTTATTTCATCATAGGTGTAACTAACGTACTGATGATTCAGCAGCAATGGAAAGGGTGGATCCGCAGTAAAAGCAGTCAATAGCAAGCCTAGTGTGAAGAAACTGATCGAGAGGGAAGTTGGTCGGAGAGCAAGATTCTAAGATTAAAAAGTGGTGATGCTAAATCAACTCCTAAACATGCTGAAAAGGCTATCAAGGATGAAAGCAAGAAAAATAGAAGAAAAACAGAAGATCGTCCAAGGGGCAGCCATGACTTTGAACTTGATAGGTTGAATATCTCTGAGGGCCTTCCCGAGGTTGATGGGCACACCGACCCACATAATCCCAAGATTATAGCAGAGGGCAGATTTGTGGTGAGATCTGTCAGAAAAGTATCCTGAGTGGCCAGAAAGATGGGCATCTCGATTCAGTGGACTCCAAGAACTTCTGACATCAAAGAGAAACTGGGAGAAGCTATAAGGGAGTTCATAAATCAACAGCTTACAAGTGGGAAGCATCTTGGAGAGGACGGGACCATTCTTTTCCCGGAAGAACTGGTGAATGTACTTCAGGTTCCAAACTTGGATGAGGAGTCGTTCCTCAAACATATGCATGATCCAAACTCTATACTGATGAAGTACGTACAAGCCTGCAAGATATTAATCTAGAAGGAGACGACATTTCAGCGTTGCGACGAGAGCTCGACAAATCAAATGAAAATGAAGTGCTTCTGACTGATAACGCCAGGTCCTTTGACAGGGATGTTGATTCTCAGGGTAAAAGGGGATCCAAAAGAAGGGAGAAATCTAGTCGAATAATTATTTTGAAGCCAGGGCTGGCAGAGGGAAAACATTCTAGCATGGACAGCCTGGACTTATCTGCCCATCATATCGCTCAAAGCAATCAGAAGTACAAAGCTAGTGCTCCATTCTCTGTTGCATCTATCAAGAGAAAGCTTAAAAATGTTATGGGAAGAGAACAGTCCGGTGTTAGTCCAGGTGGACTAATAAAGAAAAATCCCAATCAATGGGGCAGTTACAAAGCAAACCTGGGGGATAGTTCTGGGAAGAAGTTTCTCCCGGAAAAGAGCACTTTTATTTGGAGAAAATGGCCAAACCTTCTCCGGGGACATAAAAGAGAAGATAAGTTCATTAAGTCGGGAGAATTAGGATGCCATATTCAAACGTGAGAATATGAATGATTCAAAAAGAAGGGAAGCCAACATCTATGTCGAGGCCAAGAGACACCTAGTTGAAATGCTGAGCACCACCGATGAAATGAAGAAATTTTCCAGGCCGACAGTTTCCAAAGTCGCTGGGCAGAATTCTCTCTCTGCCTGATTACAATTCACCCCTTGCCAGCCCCCGAATGGATATTGGCCATAATTTGGTAACTGCACAAATGAGATTTACTTCACAAAATAGTCCGAGCAAGCTGTTGGCGAGGCAGCTGGGCCACAAGAAGAAGAAGATCATGACAGTCCAGATACTTACATCCATAGAATCAATGCAAAATGAGATTGTGGTCCTCGAGACGTGACCTGCACCTCGACCACAACGTTAGGCGGGCTGTCAAGTCTCAATGAGTCGGAAGAAGTCTCCGATCCTTGTCAAGAATCTCCAATTGTTGAAGGTGAATTTCAATCTTGTTTTAACTCGCTACTTTCTATACAACGGGACAGCTATTCTTGTTTGTTTCGTGCCAATCCTAAACAATTTGCAGGTGAGGGGGACATTCTGGACACAACTGATGATCTTGAGAAGGAATTTTGTGATGTTGATGTCGAAATAACCATATCATTATGATAGCCATGTCTGAGGATCAAAACGAATCATTTGCAACTGGGTGTTAATGAGTGCCAAACAGAGGTAAAAATTGTAGTGATGTCATCTCCATCTTTTTTTTTAAATTAATTTCAGACTGAGTATCGAAAATGAAGAAATCGATTAATACCGTAAGTCCTTTAAGTAGGAGACAAGTCATCCTCTTTAGCTGTATATAACCATGACATCCTCTGATCTAGCTAGATCAATCAGCCCAGGGAGTGTCAAACACTACCCTCCCCAAGGAGTGTTCCTAGCATTAGCTTTGAAATCATGAAAGTCTAGCTTATATTCATCATTAACTGTTCTTAGGAAGGCACTTTTGCCCAGTTGCCTGCTTGCACTGGATTGTTTTTGTTGAAAGGTTTGCTATATGGGTTTGCTATATAGCAAACCTTTCAACACGCCCCCTCAAACCCAAGCCCACATACGGGCTTACAAGCCGGCACTCTTTTTTTTGGTTGAACCGGACCACACACGCGACCCACATACGGGCCCACAAGCCAGCACCCTTTTTTGGGTTGAACTGGTCCACACACACGGGCACCCTTTTATTTGGGTTGCACCGCACCACACGGGCGAGGGGGCCCACCATCGGTTTTACTGGGCTTAACCGGGCTCTGATACCATGTTAGAATATCGGACCGGCCCATATGCCGAGCTCAACATATAAGCCCAGCGGGGTTCCTCTCTAAAACCAATTGGCTTTAGAGGGCTGTAGCCCCGCTAGGCTATATATACTAGACCGGCAACTCTTTTCTCTATCCGATTGGGAATTGGGTTTGCTATATAGCAACCTTTCAACAGTTTTCATCAAATCATGTGTTAATTGAGTTTTGGGTGTCCAGGAACATTGCTGCGGGTGACAGATTATCTTCTACTCTTCAAACATCACCCGCGAAGTTTCTCAACAATAAAGAAAGAAGGAGGATTTCATTATGGTCATTGACAGACTCGAGAGGACCTAGTCCTGTATCAGTCTCTCGACCCATCATTTATGGAGGATGACATCAGCCCGGCTAAAGTTTCACGTCGCACTGGTAGTCCCTTTACTGGCTTTATTGTTTCATTGAGTTAAGGTCATCACTAGTCTTACTTATCATTGTCTTCTTCAGATTTATCAGTAAAGCTACAAATTCAGCCCCTGCAAAATAAAATTTGACGACGAAGTGCCTTCTCCATTGCATGGACAGGCCAGCCGAAACCGAGATTTTAGAAAGACTACTCAGTGGTTAAGGAGTATGTAAGGATGGTGTGGCTTCAAGCCGCTGGTTTAAAGTGGAGGCGAACATTATTTGAGGTCTGAACACTCTGACCAGCTCATCGACCCCCTTGTTATTTGACACAGTATATTTCTCACTTGACCATCTCCAATTACGATCAAAAGCTCATGTTTGATTGTATCAATGAGGTGCTTTTTGAGGTATGTGAGGATCACTTTGGCTGTTGTCCTTGGGTAGCATTCATTAAACCCGGCATCAGACCTGAACTTAACCAGGAATGCGGTCTTCGGAAGGTATGGGAAGGCTTTCGTTGGCATTTACGACCTCTCCCTCGCCCTTGTACATTAGATCACATTGTCAGCAAGGACATTGCAAACTCTGGATATTGGATGGATTTTACGTTCTGATGCCGAAATAATTGGGGTTCGAGATGGGCGACCCTGATTTTCTCGGAGATAATTGAAGAGGACCCTCTCTTGCTTTTGCTGATATTAGCAAGTGGAAGACTTTACGGAGGCCTGATCTCTCCATACTGGTTTAGAGGCTTTCGGTGAGTTTGGCCTTTTCGAGGACGGAAAATCTGAGGTGGACAACTTATTGGGAGAATTACGTTTCTATTTCCTCTAGGACGCGGAAGATTCTCGAGCAACGGGGAGAAAGGGATATTCCCAACTCTATTGAGACTTCTCATGTAAAGTTAGTGAGTGCTTCATGACGAGCACCCAGTTCCAGTTTTCCATGACTTGTGAGGAAGTTATCTTTCAGAAGTCGAAGGCTGATTCCAACAGTTTAGATTTAGGTGCTCCAGCATCCATCAGAGAAGCAGAGCATAATAATTTCCTCGAGGTGTTGTGTGCTCTTTCTGGGTTGTTTTGCCCTCTTTTTCCATTTTGTATGTATGTAACCTCCTTGTGGCAGCCTGCTGCATTTTAGCTTGTTTGGAGAATTCTTCTGATGATGGTCCAACTAATATTGTATTAAAAAGCAATAATAGTGATTACCGGATTTTCTTGCATCAAATGCATAGTCAATACCAAGGCAGGGGCGGATCAGATTGTGAATATTAAACCTAATTCCTTACAAAGACCACTAATCCTCAATTACACCAGCTTCTTCACTCAAGAATGTTTGAAATGTATGTGTATTACGTGGAAACTAACCTAATATGCAAACCCACTAAAAACCAATTGGTTGATTCCGACAAACATAACAATTAATTCCAGCCCCCCCATTTAAAACGATTTTACAAGAATCAATCAATCATTGGGAGGTGCCTGGATTCATTTTGTTGCCTAAGCCCACCACCACATTTTTAATTTCATGATGATGAAGGTTGAAATCCCTCACACAAACAAACAGGGGGTGGATTTTGGGATTGGATCCATCAAAATATGACAGTGAGGTACAAGAACAAGATTGTCATGGGATACAACTTAAATCTTTTCACCCATAGGAACTTGATGCGATGAAGAACAAAGCCAAATTCCCAAGGAAGAGGCTGATCATTTATTTGAAATTTGAACATTAGGTGCTACTTCACTAAGGAATTCTTACATCCTCAACATTTACATGTTATCTTCAAAGGGCTTGCTTGATCATCTCCCACCGGAGACGCCGCTCCTCCCCTAAACTGAAGACCAGCCAGAGATATATGATCAATGAAATTTGGGGCAGAGATGTATTCGACTAGTATGCAGGAGAGTGAATAGATAGTTACCTTTGATTTGAGTGCTAACGATAGGATGCCATCCAGCGTCGAGGATTGGACAGAGTAACGCGTCCAGTTGCAAGTTGTTGATCACCTCTAGTAATGTCGACCAGCAGGTACTCCCTGTACGGGACAATTAATCTCGATCACAACCTCCTGATCCTTGGTGTGGATCTTGACTTCCGATACGACTCCGTCCCTCACGACGATCTTTCCGAGCTCCGGGATTGGTTTCGGTCGATGTCGGAGGCCTTCCTCTTGTTGATCCAGCGCTTTGTTCGCGTTGGACTGTGATCGGATGTTTTCCTCAACCCAGGTCCGGGAAAGGTCCTCCTGTTTCGACCTTCCAACTCGGCTGATTCCATGCAGGTCTCCAGCTCCTCAACCCTCGCCTCAAGCTCCTTCAGGTACAGGATAGTGTCGTCAAGGATTGATGCCTTATCTATCTGAAAGAAAAGCATCGCCACGATTTCCCCTTAGTTCTCTTACCCTTTCAGGAATGTAATGAGATACCAAAGAACAGTAGAATCACCTTTTCAAGGGAAGGTATCATAGATCGGAGGACCGAAAACTTGTCGTGTTCCCCCTTCTTCGCGGGCACAGCATGTTCATGGCCACAATCCTCATCTCCTGTCTTCCAAACCAATTGATTTTCATGCCTTGGTTTCGTTGCCGGCATGGTATGCAACAGCGGGACTTTAAATAGGATCTTCTTCAGCATGTCTTGTCGTCCATGTGGTCTGTGAACTTCGACCACCCTCCAGCTCACAAAGTCGGATTACGACTGCGGCAGCAAATACACAGGGAGTCTGGTACTCGGTCTGAGTTTTTCAGAACAGAGGAAACTGTCCGTTTGTAATGTGAGATATCATCAGCTCCAAGATCAAGGCAGCTCAGTTTTGAGTGGTTGCAATCTTCCATTTGTTTCAGACGAGGGTGTCCAGTATTTTCAGGCTTTGGGGAGATCCTGGCTTCTCGTGGTTTGCAATGGCTTGGGATATGCAATCACTAGAGTTGATCGAACCTTGAAATCCATTGCTGAAGTCATCGTCGACAAAATGCCAACTTTGAACCTGGGATGCCGCCCCTCCATTGGTATGATCGACCATGAAAGAGTCCTCCGTCTGGTGATTATGATCGCACATCGTTGGAACAGTCATCCGGGCGAATCCATTTCGAGCTCCCTTTCATCTACGTACTTCCTCTTTCAGAACCGTATCCTAATTCCTCTCGGAAGGCGAGTAGAGAGTCTCCAAAACCATTGCACCGACTTTCGTGCCCATGGGGTCCTCCGCGATCATCTCCATAATTATCAGAAGACTTTTCAGTAACAGATAGGCTTGGAGAAATCCAGCAAAGAATACTTTGATATGCTGCAGGAGGCTGTGGTCCTCGGGAACCTGTCGTAGACCAATTGAGAGGGACAAATCTCCTATTTTTCCAGGAGCAGTACATGATATACACTTCAGAGATTACCAGGTCAGTCACCCCTAGCTCAATCACGCCACCGAGATAAGGAAAGCACACCACAGTCTGTCAAATGAGAACGAAAACCCCTGATCAGATGGATTCATATTCATGAACAATGTGCACACATCTTCAGGCTGTTACGTGCGGGTCACGTGATCAACGTGCTTCTGTCCGTGTCATAAGAGTCATAGAAAGAGACATGTACCTGAATGGATGCGCTCTGGAGGAGAGAAATCAACGGAGGGCCCCAGTCAGAAAAAATTCGCCGACCAAACGAAAAGCAACGAGTCAGTAACGTTAATAACCAATGGGACTAGTGAGGGGGGGGGGGAGGCGGGGGGGGGGGGACACTTAAATCAATTAGTACCTTTGGCGAGGAGCGAGCGAGCGGGAACACTTTGCTGTCTGCATGCTGTGCATCGCACAACCAGATGGTTTGATTGTATAACCAGAGATCTTCTGGAAGCCTGAAATCACCACTTCCCAGTAGTCATCACAAAGCGTTCTGTACACTGAATTTCCAGGAAACAAAAATAGTTTCATGCCTCAAATCTCACCCTTCCCCGGCATTGAACGTGAGATGACATACAAACCAAGTAATACCACTCCTCATCTGTAAGATCCTCAGGAGACAATAGCCGTGGAAGGCCGTTTCATTGAGTGGGTCGGGCTCGCCTTCCAGTAAATTCTCGTAGAGTTCTCTTAATTGCTTGCTCCTCATGTAACCCAATCTTATCCGGTTTGTTAATGTTCGCCGCCTGGACTGTCTTCCTAGTCTTGATGTCGCCATTGTAGTAGCCGTCACGCCACTCCAAATGCACTTCACAGCGGAAATGGAGAAACGTGACCATGTACCGGTCCATATCAAAGCATTTAAAAGTCCAAATGGCATTCATCAGCAGGACACACAAATAGGGCAATAGCTGTTGTAACTAACAATCACCCAGTTTCTAATTATGGAAGCATGCACAGCAGTTGAAAGGAAGAACATAAAAAGGATCGAAACGGGAAAAAGAGATCGCCGCCTTACCCATGTTGGGTAGCTGATAATGACCAGAAAATGGCATAGCTCCACTGGATGCTCCTCACAGCTACGGCGAGCTGCTTCCTCAGATTCTCAGGCACGCCTCTTCCGGAACCTCCATCCCATGACAATCTGGCCTATCCATTCCTCACCGAATTCCTACCCAAGAATCAACTGCACAGAGCCATATGGACTGATAAACAATTAACATCTACTCAGCTACCCATTTTCAAGAAAGAGGAGGACCCTTTAAACCTTAACTACTACTACTATCTTTGATACACACTAACACCACTTTACTCTATTCATCCCTTGAAAAAAACTAGAGAGAGAGGGGGATCCTCACTCATGTTCATTTCATCTTGGATATCCACGCAGAAGAAAACGATGAGAAAAAACAAGAAGGAAAAAGTGGAATAATTGAAATGAAGAAAAGAAAAAACTTAGAAAATAAAAAGGGTGGGGGAACTCCAACTGGGTTTGGGAGGGGGGATAGGGATGATGATGATGAGGATGACAACAACTGTGAGAAGACAAAGGTTTTGTGCTCCGACCAGACCCAACTCCTTTCACTGCAATCACCTTTGATGGCCTCTCATTAAGATGTAGAGATGAGAGACAACACAAACACACACCCACACCCACCAACTTACAAAAAAAAAAGAGAGGACAGACCAAACACATTAACCTCAATCCTATACATTAATTAATTTAACCCTACAGGCAACTCAAGGAATCATCAAAACGACTTCCTCCATGCCATCTTGGGGGGGGTGGGTGGATGATATCAGTCAAGAGGAAGAATCCAAAAGGGTCGTGATTGGTGAGAGGGGGGAATATATGCACGCCGTTGCTGTACAAAGAGTAAGCCCCCAAGACTACGACGACAACAACAACAAAAGGAAATTTTAAAATGAGGGGGGGGTGACCACCACCACCACCACCTCATAGACCAGAGGAAAACTGACAACGAAAACACGAAATTGGCGTGGCGTTTCTCACATGAATGTAACGGACAATCAACAGTAGTCGTAGTAGTAACATCGAGGGGAAGGGGCCTGTCCCAGTTGCTCCTCCCCCTCACCACCACCCTTACTTGCATGATGCATCATCCCATTCTTCAATCAATGGAAAGAAAAAGGGAAATGAAATGAAGGAAAGGTACATCCGTTACGTGATATTTTGGACACATTAGAGGCCTCGGAGGGGAGAAGACAAGTGGAATATTGTCAAAGTGTAAAGACAGTGGAAGGTGGGGGGTTGGTTTTGCCTGACTTTGCCCCACTCACCTTTCCGTCTCCCTCATCATTCCCGAACTTTATATTGAAATAACTTGTCTTGTTTTGTCCCCCTTAATTGCATCATATAGGTAAACCCCCTATGGAATGCTTGGCAGTGAGGTGTGGCATTCATTGTGGAAAGTTGTCAGCAACTTTTGTGCTACTAACTACTAGCTAAATTGCAGGGGGAAAGAATGGACGAGTGGGATTTCTCAGCAGAAGGGGAAAGTACTCTTCTGGGATGGGTTCATGTTAGTTTTGAAGGTGGTGGGGCTAAACTAAAGTTGGGCATCTGGGCATGATAATAGAGAAAAAGGGTCTGGGTAAGGGAATTATTGGAGAGGTGGTGGGGGTGGGGGGGTCCAAACTTTTCTGCATACCACCAACAGTTCTATCTTGTTTTGTCCTCATGTTATTTGTTAGCTACCCACCAAAATGGGAAATTCTATTCGCCCCCACTCCCACCCCCCTTCTTCCGTACAAGTCTTATCTTAGAGGATGAAGTAAAGAAAACCAAAATGACAGAATTTGTGACATGGTGGAAAAATGGGAAAGGCAGACCTTCAGCTGAGGACACTGAACATTTTCTTTATACTTGTCATTGGAAAGACCCATCTCATGTTTACCGAACATGTTTGACTGGGTTTTTCCACTACAGTCACCAGAATATAAGTGGCTGATTCAAGATTGGGGCATTCCGTGGATGAATGCAAAGAGTGATGGATGCATCCTTTTGCCTTCACTTTTGTCTCCAAAAATTGGGCGAAAAGTTTGTAGATTTGGGTAGGCAATGGGGGGGGGGCACATGCAATGGGAATGGCATAGAGACGCAAGAAGATTGTGGGGTCATGTTCAACATGCCGTCACGCCACCTGCAAACCAAGAAAAACTAATAAATTGACAAGAATCTATTTATGTACATCCATTCAAATCTAATGAAGGGCATCCCCACCACGACACACAGAGAGACTATTGCTAATACCAACCATGTCTCGACTCATTTCTCTGGTCCGTCTCCCCTCACTCGTCGTACAACCCTTTTTTCCTTTCCACGTGGTTATTATGTGAGGACACTGAAGGAGAGGAAAGGGGCAGAAGCAGAACCCAAAGACCAACAACACTCACTGACACGGGTTTGGGAGGCAACATCACATGGCCTTCTTATTCTATCGCTTAATTATTGGGTGGTCCCCTGACTTCATTTACCAGCTACTCTCTGTACAACCTGTGATGGCATTCTTCCACTAGAGAGAGAGAGAGAGAGAGAGAGAGTGAGAGACCCCATTGACCCAACAACAAATACAACATCCTTTGAACATGACAAGAGAACGGTTTCTGACCCCATCTATCATACGCCATTCCCATCCACCATCTTCCCTCGTTATATGAACTTAGTAAATGGGTTTTGAGGGGTGGGTATCTTCTCAGACATGACTTTGAACGGGGATTGGGCTCACCTGGGAGGGGGGCCGACTGCTTGAACATCGACCTTCCTTTTGTTCGTTGGACTCCAGGGGAGTGGGCCGAGCCCCTGGTTCTCTGATGCCAATTTGGTGGGTGTGGGTGTGGGTCGTGACTGAGGCAAATATCCTGTTCTTCTGCTCTCCTCTCATCCAACAGTGGAAGTTCCTTTCAATGGAGGTGGATAATTGAGTGGAGATATTTTCCACCAACCCCAAATGCAAATTGGTCACGGGCCACCATCAAAAACCCCCCAACGAAAGAAATGGGACGTGAAACTGATACTGATATGATATTTCATGTCGCCTGTGGTCTGCTTCTTGTTTCAAACCAAACTCTGATGGAAAGAAAAAATATCACAAACAAAGAAGAGTATACAATATTTTGAGAATCTGCTGTCCAAAAGAAGCCACTTTCTCCGGGTGTCTCCGCCATTTTAGGAAATGGGCAGCTGAGGATGATGATGATGTTCTTGTCCTGTCTCTCTTTTCTATTAACCCGAGTTCAATTCAGACAGAGCAGTTAGTCAGTCTTCTTCTTTTTTGTTTTTTAACTCATGATAGATGAGGGAGTGTGATCATGTTCCCAACCCCATACTTTCATACTTAGGACTTTGTCTCCTATCGAAGGGATTGAAGGTGATCGTTTAAGTGGGGTTTTGGCTTGATGGTGGTAAGGGTGAGGGGTGGACCTCATCAATGGTACAAGTCACTATTCTGAGTTTTTATCTTATCCACCAAGTCCCCCTCCCTCCCTCCCTTTCTCTTTTTTTTTTTGGTTATGGTTGGTTCCCTTTTTGTCTTTTTAAGTCTGGGTTACATCTCCAACCCCCTTTCTCTTCGTTTGTCTCAAGGGATTGTAGGGATTTGGGTTTTGTTTGAAATGCATGGATCGGAGAGAAGCAATCTCTGCTTCTTATCATCCCCAAAGGGGCGTTGAGGATTCGTGTCTGGAGCTCAACAGCCTGTGTTACATGCCTCCCAAGGGATGTCCATGTCCTATCATGGTGTAGGAACTACCATTGGCTCGCCCTTGCCCGCCGAAGCATCTCCTCTTTCTCCCCGCACGCT
>CM042886.1:1985616-2172942 GCA_023653495.1 Melastoma candidum
CAGTTGAAAACCCGAGGGCAAGACCAAGGGATAGGCAACTCGTCCAGGATAGGGTAAAGGAACTTCGTGAACTCGTCCCGAATGGATCAAAGGTGCGTTTCTGGAGCTGTCTTTGCTGACTTGTGCGACTAGGCGACATAACCTGTTGTTGTACTCTTCTGTTTCATCGATTTCAGTGTAGCATCGACTCTCTTCTAGCACAAACAGTTAAGCACATGATGTTCCTGAGGAGCGTGACCAGCCGAGCCGAAAAACTGAGGAAGTGTGCTCCCTCCGAGGGAAGTGGATGGAACCGATGGACAGACTTGGGCATCACCGCCGAACACCAGAGTGGCTCGAACTGGGCTGTTGACATCAGGGGGGAGATGCAAGTCTGCCCAATAGTGGTAGAAGATCTCGAATATCCAGGACTGATGCTCATCGAGGTCCGTCGTCCCCTCCTCCCGACTAGAATTAAAACTCCTCACCGGTTTGTGTAAGTAACGTCAACTGACTGGGTTGTGATACAGATGATGTGCAACGAACATGGGCTATTCCTTGAGATCGTCGAGGTGCTTCGACGGCTGGAGCTGAACATCGTAAGGGGATCGACAGAGGCCCGTGCCAACGTAACCTGGGCTTCGTTCGTAGTGGAGGCCTCAAAGGGGTTCAACAGGGTCGACATATTCTGGCCACTGATGCAGCTGTTGCAGCGCACCAGGAAGAATACTTCCTCCTCCTCATAGTGATCTGCTTCAAGGGATGGAGTTGAGTTGGATTTCGGAGACATTTTCGCAGCACTCAGAGCATCGCCCATCCATTCCCCTGTCCTTTTAGTTGGGGAAGTCATGGTCCTGATCTACTTTCCTATTATGGGCCTCGGGGGCCCGATAGCATGTTTGTAAAATGGGCCTGGGCCTAAATAAGGCCGCGGCGACTTCGACTTCTGTTGACGACGCCAGGTTGTGTACCGGCCCGGCCCAATAATACTTCCCCATTCAGAGGGAAATCGGAAGAAGATTATTTGGATCTAGACTTAAACCATATTTTAATTTGCCGTGACTGATTACTACTCCTTGTGTCCATTCTCACGACCCTAAGCCACGCTGTCGTTGACTAGTGGCCGTTTCAGCGTGGGTTTTCCGTGTCTGGGAAGCAACAAGACTTGAAGAAGACTACAAATGCTCGCAGCCACAACAAGGATCAGAAGTCAAGATCAGATTAGGGGTCACGGTCGACCGTTGTTAAGAACAATGGCTGGTATGAAAGGATACGATTGATCGAGTAATTCACGTATACCTTTTCCTTTCCTGTGTTAAGATTTCGTAGGTAGGTTGTTGAGATCGGTGAGCAGGGATCGCCAGGCACCGTGATGGGACTTAGTTCGGGAAGTTTTTGAATCGGAAAATGTTAATGTTAATACATGTCCACAACAACCGCATGCATAATTCTTTGGTAGCAACGACGATGACCATTAACGCGGGCGTGGAAAACCTTGCGACGGGGGAGTCATACGTCCAGGAATTTGACCTATTACGGATTCCGCGTCAACCATGATACTCAACGCCCTTTCGGGGTCAGAGAAGGGAGGGCGTAAAATAATGTAAGAAACATTTACACGCGACAGCAAAGCTATAGTCCAAAAAAGAAGGGTTCATATGGGATGACTTTGCATAAAATTGTAACTGTCCGACAACAATCTTCACTAATCTTTATGTACTCATCTTGATGAAACCGGACTCACATTTCCACCGAATTGAATGAAATTTGATCTGAGGGAAACGTAAACTTGGTCATCCGTCCATTACCGAGACATGAGTCCCGAGTCGATAAATTTTAATTTCGTGTTCAGTCTGTTAACCTCGGCCAAGCATTTGCTGTGCAGTTGTGTATTACTAATCGAACTTTGAGAGAGAAACAGCGGCAAGACCTGTGTAAGAAAACAATGAAAGAATATGAGTTCCCCTTGAAATATGTGTTCCATGGGCTATTCTTTTTATTAAGATGAACTTATGTCCATGGAACAAAAACTAAGGTCGGAAAACATTGTCTGTGGCGTGACGTTTGGTTCACACAAGTCCCTTTTGTCATTTACCTGACTTGCTAAACCAAGCGCAACACGCTACGTGTACGGGGATACTGCGAGTGAGTCCCGAAAACGACGAGGATGGAAGAGCCTTCCCCTCGGGCACGAATTCCGCTCCTTATGTTTTAACGATCAACCACCGGCAAAGAAAATTGACCGCATTGCTCGAGGAATATGGACAATCCTTGTTAACATCTAAGAAGCAACGTCAGTAGTGATCCAACAAGGAAAAGAAAATCTTCGATGTAATTAATTCGTTACTTGGCAAAGGACATTCGAGCTTTCCAAACACATGAGAGGAATTCTTAAAAGAAGTCGTCGCGGTGTTTCTATTTTTTTTTTATGTGCATTTGGTCGTATTTATATTGTTCATACCCTACGAGGAAAGAGAGTTTGGATTTGATTTCGTTTCGTTTCGTTTTGTTTCCACTACCATTAGCTCCTTCCCAATCTTCACTACAGTATTTCATTTCGGAAAACCTTAGCTTCAATCTGGAATGGATCGAGCTCAATTCATGATGTGGTCGAAATCAAGGTCGGGAGCGACCAACAACGTCTGCGATGATTCCTGGGAGGAGCTGGCTTTTGCGGAGGATGCAGCGAGAGTTCATGGAGGGTGCGCATGGCCGCCGAGATCTTACACTTGCAGCTTCTGCCGGAGGGAGTTTAGGTCTGCTCAGGCACTTGGCGGTCACATGAATGCGCACCGGAGAGACAGGGCCAGGTTGAAGCAGTCACCGGATCCTCCTCCTGGAGTTTTTCATCGGGTGGCCCGTCCGAATCTAATCAGCCAAGATTCATTACCGCCACAGATCCGTCGATTCTTCCTCAACCCTAGCCCTAACACAGCCGCAGACGATTCAGCCATGCCTATTTCGTCATCCGTGGTTTTGTTCCAATCGGAGGGAGGTTGTCACTTTGATCTTGAAAAGTTCCTTCCTCATCTTCCCACTTCCCTAAATGAATCAAGGGATAGAACATCGGCCGGAGTTATTCTCTTTCCACTGGGGTCAAACCAGTTCAGTGGAAGTACATCCGAGAAGAACGGCAAAATCCCTTTGAATAGGAAGGGCGATTTTAGGAATCAATCCTGGTCGAATCCGGCGGAAACGGATTTCCCGATGAGCATGAGTTTAGCTATGAAGACTCGCTCCTTTTCATCGGAAGAAGACGACGAGGATGAAACAGTGATCTTAACCACCACTTGTAAAAGAAGGCGAAGGGACGAACCCTCCCCACCCTTTATCTTGAAGCCAAGGCACCGACCAACTGTCAGCATCGACGAATTAAGCTATAGCCCAGGGGAAGGGCTGGATCTCGAGCTTCGACTCGGAGAAAGGCCAAAAGTAAAGTTGTAGCGGAAGCGCTTAGAGTTGGAATCATCTGAAAAATACCTTTCCCTCGAAAGTCTTCATGAGAGCCAAAAACCACCTGGTACTTTCTCTGACCGGATCGATTTTTTGCTCTCAATTTCAACACTAAATAGATTAAACTTGAGGATTGTTTACTACAATCTTTGTTATCCCGATTATGTAATCAGAATCATCATCATGTTTAACACGATTTTCCTCTTGTCCCTTTCATTCATTTATGAGCTGATGACATGCTCTCAAATGATTCCATTTTTGACTGGGAATCAGCCAAAAAACCACCCGTCGAGTTATCATCTTAGAGATTGTTCTCGTTAAAAATATCACATTAAACAAGTCAGGAGTAATAATAAAAAAAGCAAGAGTATCGAACAAAAATCCATTCGATAAAATCACACCCTCTATTCATTTTTATTTATCAAGTCCCTTGGGAATCATCCCATTTTTAGGAATTGGCGCTGGCCAATTATTGATTAGTGTTGGCACAAAAACAACTCATGTGGCCGCATCGAGAGCATCTTCACGTTTCTGTATAGTTTTGTATCGATTTCCCGAATTACACTGATAAAAACTTATTGGTGCATTTGGCTTGCAGGAACTAAGGAGGGAACTGAATGTAAATGGGGATGGAGTGAAATTCGGGAAGGGAATTGATGGAATTATGTTGCACTCCAACGCATTCATTTATTAGATTAATAAAAAAATATGTCATATGAAATAGAATCGTCATTCTATTATGTTTCATTCAAGTTAGCATGCGGTGGTTTGTCATTGAAGATTTATGATAATTATTGGTTTCTCTTTCGCGAATATTGTTACTCAGTGAGATGAATTTGGCATTTTACAGGACAGAGGAACTGAATTCAAGCAAGTATTAGCTGGTTATTTGTCTCATCTAGGGTTCTTTCTAATATATAAAAAGAGAAAAAAAAAAACTTAGATCAGATGGGTGTTTGTTTTAGGTGGGGAGGGCACATGCATTGGAGTGACTTCAATGTTGTCGTTTATCATTTGGGGCATGACATGAAGATAACACAGTGTCGTCGGAGTTTGAGCTCAAAGGAATTGGACAATTATTCTCATGTAACACGTGAAAGGGAATATCTGCAATTCCTCAAATTAACTGGGAATGCTTGCTTTTTTTTTTCTAGTCATTTGGAAGTGTTGGAGTGCCTGATATTGAATTCCTTTTTAGTAAAGTAATCAAAAAAATAAATAATTAAACATTACGAGAAGTTTACCTTACTTATGAATGGCTCAACTCGAATTTAGATTTCATTAAGATCCAAAATAACTGTCGGATGTCTAGACTTGTGTGTATGTAAATATATATAATATATGAGCGACAGCTTGGGGAGGGTGGGGTGTCTGATTTGCATGGGAAACTGCTAACCACGTTCACGATGTTTATCTACAATTTATAAATTCTCTCCTCTGTGCTGGGGTTTTACTGCCCGATTCCAATCTCACTGAAAGCGAGTATTAGCCGGAGGGGAGAGGCCCAATTTTTATTATGGGCTTCGGCGAGGAAGACCCACTTTTGGGCCTTTTACTCTCCCTAGAGAGAATTTGGCTTATAAAGGCCCGTGTTCACTTCTAAACCAACAACAAACACCATGGAGGTCCTAGTCGGGCTGAGCTGCATGTGTAGGAACCACACCAACTATTTTATTTTATTTTTTTGTAAAAGGAGAGGAAAAGGTTGTGTTTTGGGTTGGGAAGTAAACACGGATTGGGCTTACGCTGTCCTGTCGTGCTCGGACAAGAGAAATGGGCTTCAAAGTTTCTCATCGTGTATTTTCTATCTAACAAGGCCGATAAAGCTTAAACAAAAGGAACAATAATAGCGTACAGGGCATGAACCTAAATGATTGGCTTATTTGGTGCAACCAGAGGTTTGTTAAGTTTTTGCGAAAAGATGATGGATGATCCATCATATGGACCGATCTATTATTTCGCCTTCATCATGCCATTAAGAAAAAAAGCGACCTCTGTTGTTCTGCCCGAGTTTGCTTGAGTTCAAAGGATGAGACCGACAAGGATCGGCACATCGTGTACTAATAAAAACTTCCAAACCATGGTAGGGTGTTTCTTTCGGTCCGAATCTCACCATCAGTTCGTTGAGCGTTGAAAATGTTCATCGACTAGGTACTTTAGATAGAGCACGCAATTCCATATAGGATTTTAACTAACTCCCAAGTCCACCCGATTCTTAGACACGAGGTTAATGACAATATGGGTAAGATCTCTAGTTAAACTACAATTGTCATACCAAAGCCTTGAAGGTTACGAATCCCCCCCCACCACCCAAACACCTAACGATTCTACTCCCTAAACTGGGGCTCCTTCCTGCTGATGACCTCTTATCTTATATATGAAGTGGGCATAAGACTTCGGACACTACCACATCATCATCATCATCCTCTCCTCGTCTTCCGACAATTCCTTTGGTTTTGTGTTAGTCCCGAGAAACATCGCATTCAGACTGAGAGATGGCTCCCCCTGTTAATGTGGTCATTATGACTATGACCATGGCTCTGGCTGTTCTTGCTCCTGCTTTGGTCGACTGCCGCGTTCGCAACTTCAAGTTCAACGTAAGTTGTAGGGGTTTGCGCTCGGCTTTGCGGCGCGTCTTTCGTGACTGCTCATGTTCCTGCACGTGGCGTGATTGATCTGCAGATTGTGATGACGAACACGACAAGGATATGCTCCAGCAAGCCGATCGTGACGGTCAACGGGATGTTCCCGGGCCCGACGATCCACGCGAGGGAGGGCGACAACGTGCTTGTCACGGTCACCAACAATGTCAAGGACAATGTCTCCATCCACTGGTATAGGCGACCACCCCTGACGGAGCCAGGATGAGTGAGTGAGTGATCGAGTATTGTGTTGTGATGGAAACCTGACACTTTGCGAAATATCTTACAGGCATGGGATCAGGCAACTCCGGACAGGGTGGGCAGACGGACCGGCCTACATAACCCAGTGTCCAATCCAGACAGGGCAGAACTACATCTACAACTTCACGATTACCGGACAGAGGGGGACCCTACTGTGGCACGCACACATCCTCTGGCTTAGGGCCACTGTCCACGGAGCCATTGTGATCCTCCCAAAGTCGGGCGTCCCGTATCCCTTCCCGAAGCCGCACAGGGAAGTCGTTGTCGTTCTCGGTAAATCTCATCCCTGCAATGTCGACTGCAACACGAACGCACTCAAATCAACACATCAAATGCCTAAAATGCTTTGAATGTACAGGTGAATGGTGGAAGTCGGACACCGAGGCAGTGATCAATGAAGCACTCAAATCAGGATTAGCTCCAAATGTATCAGATGCCCATACCATCAATGGCCATCCCGGAGCCGTCAACAGTTGCCCTTCGCAAGGTACTTCCTGATAATCCCGCATTTTAAAAGTTTACAGTCCGTCTTTGTCTAGTATCTTAATCCTCGAGAAATGAGTCTTTCGGACTGTGGTTTTCCAGGCGGATTCACTTTGCCGGTCCAAAGCGGGAAGACCTACATGCTCCGGATAATCAACGCCGCCCTGAACGATGAGCTCTTCTTCAAGATCGCTGGCCATAAGCTTACTGTGGTCGAGGTCGATGCCAGCTACGTCAAGCCCTTTTCAACAGACACCGTGCTCATTGCGCCTGGACAGACAACTAACGTCCTAGTCAACGCTGACCAAGGCAGCGGAAAGTACATGGTTGCCACCTCACCCTTCATGGACGCCCCCATTGCTGTCGACAATTTTACGGCAACTGCCACGTTGCACTACTCGGGTACCCTGGCAAATGTTGCAACGACACTCACTCTGCCACCTCCCCAGAATGCTACAGCGGTGGCCAACCAATTCGTGAACTCCCTCCGAAGCCTCAACTCTCAGAAATTCCCCGCCCAGGTCCCACTAACCGTCGACAACAGCCTGTTTTTCACTGTTGGATTGGGCATCAATCCTTGCCCCAGTTGCAAGGCCGGAAATGGCAGCAGGATAGTGGCTGACATCAACAACGTGACATTCGTCATGCCGACGACGGCCCTCCTTCAGGCACATTTCTTCAACATAAGTGGAGTCTTCACAACTGACTTCCCTGGGAATCCACCAAATTCATTCGACTACACCGGCAACCCGCCATCAAATTTGCAGACAGACAGCGGGACTAAAGTCTATAGGCTGAAGTACAACTCAACTGTCCAACTTGTGCTGCAGGACACCGGGATCATTGCTGCAGAGAACCACCCGGTCCATCTACACGGGTTCAATTTCTTCGCGGTAGGTAAAGGACTGGGAAACTACAACCCGAAAACCGACCCTAAGAAGTTCAATCTAGTCGACCCTGTCGAAAGGAACACCATCGGCGTTCCATCAGGTGGTTGGGTGGCCATTCGATTTCGAGCAGATAACCCAGGTAACCAGCCCAAACTCAATCATATCCCGATCCTGAAAACTCACCTTCTGAGCATTGATCGACACCGCGTCTAACTGACCAATCCCATTTGCAGGGGTCTGGTTCATGCATTGTCATCTGGAGGTCCACACAACATGGGGACTGAAGATGGCATTCCTGGTCGACAACGGCAAGGGCCCGAATCAGTCGCTCCTGCCGCCGCCTAGTGATCTGCCCAAGTGCTGATAAAAAAATCTGCTATTACAGCATATAGCAAGTAAAGGCATTGTTTGATAAAAACTCTGTTATTACAGCATAGCAAGTAAAGGCATTGTTTGTTGCTTGAGCCGAAAGTGGGGCATTCAAGCATTGTTTAAAATAAAGGAAGAAGAAAATAAGTTCAGACTTTTTTCTTTCCAGAGAATCGACTCAAGCCTACATAACTTTTCGAATTTGTCGATATGACTTGGATCCAAACATCTGACCCTGAATCTCAGAATTCATGGTCCGAAGATGTACAGCAATATAATTAAGCAAGAGCAGCGAGTCAATACAACAGTAGTAATAATAATACAAGGCATCGACCAGAAACCTTAAAAAGAACAAAGACCCTTTTACTTGGTTTGATAAGGAAGCACACTAAAGCCAAAAAAAAAAAAGAAAGAAAAAGGAATTCTGAAGCAGACCATCAGCACCACCATCATGGTCTATACGTCACCCTCGGTGCAGCCCACGGGAATATTCTCTCCGCCAGCCACTGGATAGGTCTCAGCAGCTGTGCCCTCTTCTCCCTCCAGAACCATATGGCCGCGTTGTACTGCTCGTTCCTTATCTTCCTCGTGGCAGCCTTCCAGTCATACTTCTCCACCTCCTCGCGGGCTGCCTCCCCGATGGCTTCCCTGTACTTGCGGTCTCGGAGGAGCGGCTCCAGCTTGCTCAGGCAGTCCTCGACGTCACCTGGGGTGAAGAGGAAACCGAACTTGCCATCGTCCTCAGGAGGGATGATGTCGATGAGTCCTCCTGCACGTGCAGCCACTACGGGGATCCCGGAGGACATCGCCTCCAGGACGACGAGGCCGAGTGTCTCAGATTCGGATGGCATCACAAAGACGTCGCCGCTCGCATAGGCCTGCGATAGCTCTTCACCCGACAGCATCCCAGTGAACACAGCTGGCATTCCAGTGAACATCCTCTCCAGTTCAGGCCTATTATATGAGGGAAAGAATAAAGTCTCATTGGCCGTGCCAGAGGTCGAACTAAACATCAATTAGGCCATTAGATTATCACAAGGAGAGCAAGCTTCGGAGCAATACCTAAATGGTCCGTCGCCGATGAAAGCAATTCGTACATCAGGAAGCCTATCCATCAAACTGCAAAAGGAAAGGACAAAGCATTAAAAAAACTTATGAGCACTAACCCAAACTGGAAGAGGGCAGCATCTCGCCCACTTTCATTTTCAAAGAGAAATAACGGTTGATAGATTTTTTTTCCATCTGTCACATTATGAGGAGGACACGAGACCAACCTTTTGAACATTTCCAGACTCTTTTCAACTCCAAGCCGACCGACGTGGACAATCAACGGTTTGTCAATCTCGCCATCACTGATAGACAAAAAGGAATTGAGGATTTAGTAAAATCACCTCCGATGAAACAATACAGGTAGGAGTTAAAAGAGGTCTCAGAAGTTCATACCTCAGCCTGTAACGCATTTCCGCGGAACGGAAGCGGGGGTGGAAGCTTTCTGAATCGACACCCTTGTTCCAAAGGCGGATCGTGTTTGCTAAAACAAGAAAAAAGCCACATCAGAATTTAACAGAGGCCTCCACGGAAAAGGATCCCAACCTATTGGATCATAATAAAGACAGTTCACCTGAGGCAACTTTTGCGTCTTGTAGCTCTTTCACTAAGGCAGCTGATGGCACCAGCGTGAGATCAGCAGCTCTGTGAAGGAATTCTGCCAGAAAGTAACAAAACCAAACAATTTGGTCCCGAGACTCGTAAATTGTCACAAAGCTTATACAAATGAAGCAATCGATATAACTTACTTATAACGAGCCACATAGGTTGCACCAGCCAGCTGAATGTATACCTCGGAATGTATCTGCCACGTGTAAACGCATACATTAGCCTAACAATAAATGTAATATCTTCGACCAGCAGATCTGAAAGAAACAAAAAATTAAACTTACACTGGCACATGAGTATGATAGGACATCACTATCGGTACATTTAACATTTTTGCAATGGCAAGTGCGCCAAAAACCTGCATCACCCAAAAAGTTCACAAACTCAAGAAGGATGACTGTGCGAGGCAATTATAATCAGAAAATTGCAACACACAAGAACTTACCATAACTCCAGGAGAAGATGCATGGATTATGTCCGGCTTGAACCTCGCAACCTCGGAAATTATTCTTGGGCTGAGAGCTAGAGAAAGAGGGACCTTCTGATACCAGGGACAAGGGAAACTGCAGAAAGCCAATGTTTAAGGAAACTGAGTAGCCGAATCAGCTCGAAATAGACCACATGGAGAACAAAAGGAGCATTAACAAACCAAAACGAATTCCAAAAGTGAAGGAAATCTAAGCAAGGGGACGTAAATACCTCCTCGAGCCTATAACTCTAGCTCCATAAAATTCATCTGGGACTCCCTCGTGAGTGGTAATCACCAGAACCTGAAATGCGGATTATCACGCATCTTAGGCAAAAAAATAAAGCGAAAACAAACGACCTTTGGTTCACCAAAAGAGAATTATGCAGCATCAGGATGGCCGAATTAATGCAGCACAAAACTTAGATAAGAATAATCTAAAAAAGAAAAAGGTTTTGTACACTACGTTATATACAAGACCAACGGAGGAACTCTGGCATTACCTCATCGCCCATTTCTCGCAAATACTTGATGAAGTTCTGGAAGCGATTTTTGTAACCAGATACATACCTGCAACAAACAAACAAACAAATAAATAAAACTAACTACAGCTTGTTCCTTGTTGTACATGACTCCCGGTTTCATCATATGGAACAGTGTGTTTCGATTTTGTCGCATCAATACAGGCGACGAGCCACGGAAAAACAATTAAGCTGCAGGAAGACCACTTTTGCCTACTAGTAACAATAACTTTGAAAGGCGTCTTCATACAGAAAGAAGTGTTGTTGGCGACGATCATCGCATCAGGCGTAACACAATCCAGTCCCCCAAAAAACGACCGGCCACCATTACTCATGACTCCACCAAATGCCAAGTCCAAAACATTCAAACACGCTCTTTCATCAAACACGAGAAACACCGCTCCACCCCTCAAAACCCAGAACATCTCCCAATACCAACGAATACATCAAAAAAACCGCAAAGCCTTTTCCTTGCAAGGAAACAACAGAAAATCCAACTCACGCGAATGGGGACGGCTCAACGAAGAGGGCGATTCTGCGTGTGCGGGAGCTGCTCTCGGATTCTAGAAGCAGAGGGGCGACCTCCTCCTGGATCTCCGACCCATTCCCGACACCATCCTCCACCTTCCTATACTCGGTGATGATTGTCATCTTAGGACAAGCGGGCGGCGCGAGATTCTCCCACCCCCGACGAAAGTCCCCTCCTTTGGGTCCACCCGGTAAACTTCGGCTTCTGGGTAGCGCAAAAAAACCCAGAAAACGAACAGGGTGGTCACCCTCCAAAACGAGCGTCGATCAGGAAGTATTGAAGGGAAGGCTGACAAGAATTCGGGGGGATGGAGAGGGGGGGGGGGGGGAGTTATAAGAGGAAGACAAAAGGAGACGCGGACATGACGGCTTTTTTCGTGGGGGTGGTGTTTTTATATGAACTGGTCGGAGGGGCCCATTGATCGGTAACTTCAAAATGGGAGAATCTTTTTGGGAAATTGGAATCGGATATTCCAATTTTATTATTTTATTTAATAAAAAATTATATCTTTTTTTAGCATAATAAAAATAACCACTCGATTCCGTGAGTCATTACAAAAAAACTTACTTTAATATTTGTGTAGTCGTCCTAATTTTGTTTTAGTTCAATGGGAAAGTCTACGTGTCACTAAAAAGTTATGAAATTTATTTTTAATAAACTTCAATAGAAAAGTTTTGGCATTAAAGAAAAGCACCCATTTTTATTTAGATGGCCCTTTTTATGGTAATTAAGGCAGTAATTAATTTTCTTGGACCTATTTTCCTAGTAGAGTCACTTGAGAACCCAATATTTTCTTTTTTTTTTCTTTTTTAGGTAATTAACTAATAACTTATTTAGGAATAAGGTCGGTTAAGATGGAATCATCCAAAACTGATATTAACCTATTTATAAAAAAATAAAATAAACAGCGTTCTATCCGGGGGAGGGGCATCTCTTTGGTTTGGCTGTCCGAATTTGGGATTGCCCCTCCCGAAAATACTGGAAATGTCTCCATTTTCGTGGTACGAGAATGGTGCTACGACAGGACTGCGTAGTGTCGGTTTTTAAGGCGAGCTTATCGACAGGGAGGGGCAAAGGTTGTCTCTTTAAGCAAACCACGAGGGGAAATGAATTAGTTTTGCGTATTCTTTTTGTTTGTTATCAGTTATTTGGAAGTTAGATGTCCAAACGACAACGATCGAGGAATCGTCATTGAAACTTCTAACGCAGTGGAAGGGGCGTTTTCGAATTCCGTCCTCTTTTTTAACAAGTCATGCATGACGAATATTTATTATTTTGTTTTGTTAAATACATTTTCCTTTTAAATCGAGAAGTTAAAATTATTTCTAATGTTAGCTCCAATTATATCACCAACATCGCCTTTTTAATTCGATTTAATACATGACGGTAGTCAAATGTTTGATACATTTCCTCTCCTCTGCTTTAAATTTTCATCACATCAAAACATTGAACGTCAGCAAGATGCCATGAACGCAATCCAGAATGGGTCGGAATATTCCTTCATTTATTAAAAAAATACGAGCATTGAGTTCTTGATTAAGACTTGAATTTCCAGGGAAGCGTGCACGAATATTTTAGCAGTGTTCATTACGATCACGATTTCCAAAGGCCCGTATTTTCAACCATATCTTTTTATTTTGGAGTTGATATTCCATTACCAATGAGCATCGATTCCATTCATCCCCCTCCTATGATACAAATATTGCTTCCATTCTTCATGAAATAGAATAAATCCCAATCCCCATTGAATCTCTGGAAGCCGTGAGACTTTCTCGAGACTGACACGTCCTCACTACTCACGCACGTAAATCATTCAATACTAACTCCCACGGGACAAGCATTAAGAATGTATCAATCTTTACGCAATCCACCCAAATATATCCACCGACACAACACAATGCCCCTTCCCTTTCTCTCCTCTCCTCTCCTCTTTCCCCGGTTTACTGATACGTGTGAAGGGAATCCGAATATAAATAATAATAATTTGGTCGGCTCGGACATGGCCTTTTATTTTCCCCTATAAAGTCATAAACCGTGGAACCCGAGGCCTTTTACTTTTACTTAGTCCCCACTTTAAGAATCGGAATATATGCTCTCATTCTTACCTTTCGGAAAGTGTAATAACCCAAGATTTTATCGACACGTCTAGTTCTTTCCTTAGAGGCATCAAATCATTCACTTGTGGAAGTCCATCATAATCTCATAAACCATGACATTTCGACGTTGTGTAGTAAGCTCGAACTGTATCCCGTTGCACGACAATCGATCGAGTAAGAAAATATAGAGTTTTGTTATTTGATTGCTAATGATTAGATTTCTTCACTTTGACAAAACAAATGTGGCATGATTAGGGTTAGGTTAGGATTACCAATGATTAGATTGTCCAAAATCCATTAATATTAAAAAATAAAAAGGAGAATGGGATCGAAAGAAAATATTCCGATTGGATGTCCAGTGATGTTATAATGATTCATTTAGGAGGACCAATCATATGAAATCACATATTAAATGCAACCTTGTCATTACACAAGCAACATCTCGACTAAAATATTGGAAAAACTTAAGATAATAGGATATCTCTTGATGAATGGCCGAAGCCCAATATCTCCACCAGAATTTATTTTTTACGGGTCCATCAGAACTTAAAAAGGATCCGACAAGATTTTATTTAGCACGCATGGACGATGGAATCGAAACCGGTATAGCTTTGTGCATCTCCGGTATCAAAAATATTTCATCATAGTTAATTTCAAATTTCGACGAATAATATTTTAAAATTAGAGTTAGTAACACTATTGTTTAAGAAAGTCGTAACTTCGATTTTCACTAACAAAATTTGAAGTGAAAAGCTTCATTAAAAAAAATTGTATCTGCCAAAACCGACTTCCTCCGATTAACTTCGTTAGGGAAATTAGATTTATTAAAATAGACTTCACCACACTTAGAAACATTAAGCAGTATAGTCGGTGTTTATAACTCTACCAGAATTTAACAAATTTTAAATTAACTTCCTTATTTTGCGACTAAACGGAACAAAACTCGTATGGTAATATGGTATGGTCACCAACACAACCACATGCATGGGGTCGCCTGTATTGCTAAACCATCGAACAAGAGCCTATATTCATGATCATCATCTACTCGGGTTTTGTGGTTGAAGGGATATCATAAGGACAACATTGGCATTCAATTCATTTATTACTTTTTCCCCCACACCCCCCACCAAACTTATGTGTAATAAATGGGAAAACACATAATTGAAATCGAATCAATTCATCTATCGCAACAATTCTTCTTCTTCTTTACCATGCCAAAGAAAGCTGAATCTGGGTTCTCCGGACAACTCTGTGTTGGGATGACCGGGCGAAAGTTAATGCAGAACTAGGGATGGGGAATGTGATGTAGTTACCTTGCAAATGGACACGAATTCATCGTCGCTTTTGCTGTCTCCAAGCCCCATATCCGGGAGATTGTCCATGCCGAATTCCCTCGCTATAGCATCCCTCTTATGTTCCCCGACAAGGATCCTGGGACTGGCCGCAAACCCGGTCGCCCATCCCGACTTAGTCGCCTCCAGTTCGGTTCCGATGACCTTGTCTGCCCCGAGGAACGTCTTGTCGAAATGCTCCGCCATGATCCTCGGGCTCACGGTCACGATGTACCTCCTCCGGAACGAGCTGAACACCCTCCAGGTGTCCGGGTGGACGTCCTCGGAGTAGAACTTGGGAAGCACCGACCGGCACACGAGCTCCACGTCCCTTATCTTCAGTGCCGCGAAGGTAATGAAGACTAGGATATTGATCGCGACCGCCTCAGAGAAAAATATGTAGGCAACGTACATGAATGGGACAAACAACAGTAGGACCAGAGCCCTTAGGAGGCTCCCGGCCTCGAGGGCGACGAGCATGTAGTAGGGAAAGGCGCTTCGGGATCTTTGAATTGTGCCTTCCTGGTCGGACGCCACGGTCTTGCTACCATGCTGATGAAACGACGACGTATGACTACGTTCGAGGAATTTTGTGGGTGTTGAAAGAAGAGAAAAAAGTGTTAGGGAGAACAAGAAGAAGAAGGGAGAGGAGACTTCTTAAACTGTTTGTTCCGGGTTCATGGTATATATATATAAAAGATTGCGTCTTTTGATTTAGAAGATGCAGTTGGTAAATAGAATAGCGGACCCCTTTTATAGATAATCCTACCAAGGTTCTGGTGGGAAGCAATATTTAATATGTATGTATGTACGTCCCTAGAAATTCATCACGTTAGTCCCGCCGCGACCTTCGTGTTAATGGGCTGGGCCAAGTGAAATTATGGTCGAAGCCCAAAATCGTGATCTAGGGAGGCCCAATTATTGGCCCATCAAGACTTTTTCCCCTTATTGCTCATGACTTTTTTCCCCTAAACCGAGTGAAGTGGAAGGGTCCCCAACAAACTATGGGACTTTGGAGAGGGGGATACAATGTATGAAGGAAACGACTACGACGATGCGCGAAGAGGACGACAACTCTGGAAGAAGAGGGGGCTTGGATGGAAAGTCCGACAAGGTGGACACGGTGTAATTGGACAAGAGAGAGGGGGTCAGTCCAACTCGGAAAATTCGTGTGACCCCCACGAAGGAAGAATCGGCCGGCATGGTGCCTCAACTCCCAACATGTCCACGAAGCTGTGAGTACGGGTGTGGGAGAGAAGATGACGGGAGGGGAAGATGAGTGGTCTTGTCCTGGGAAGAAAATGGCACGTGAATTGCACTCCTCGAATGTCTGTCCAAAACCACAGATTTGATTTCCATCACATTGTCGGTTACGGCCTGGACTTGAGGGTACAAAAGACTCTCCTTTAATCCGATGAAACCATGGCCTTCTCAACATGACAACAAAGGCAAGGAGTTTCGACCTTTTTCAGGCGACAACCCTCCATTGGCAGCCTAACTCAAAGTGGATTGGAAGTAGAAGCTTGACACGAGTTTGGTTACGATAACATAAGTCAGCTTCATAGCTGGCCATAATTAAGTGATGGAAACAATATTATGTGCTTTGTGTGCCCTTTCCTCGTATAGCTGGCAAATCCTTTATATTTCTTCCATCCATTCTTTTATTACACCAGAAACCTCAACCTCAACATCAATTCCTTCCCGCTCATCCAAGTTGTTGTTGTATTCTTGTGGCTGGCTGTCGTAAGAGGAGTTGGGTGTGCTTTCAATCTCAACAATTCCTCACGCGTAAAGGTGGGGGTCCAGTCAAGCAGAATTAAAAGGAGGAGACTCTTCCCCACTTCAAATAACATTTCGGAGGACTGACTAGTGTGTGTGCGTGTCCGTGTGTTACCCTCTCAACATTAACTCGAGTCGAGTGATGATGTTTACAGGATTTGGCCCTCAAATCTTAAATTAGACCACGATGAAGGTTCTAATATTATTTTCTCAAGTCCAACCCCATTTTCATGATTTTTTTTAGATAAATTACATTGTCTATTACAATTTTATTTGACTTTTATCCTATGAAATTTAGAACGAGTCAAAATTAATTTTAAAATAAAAGTTAATTATAAAATTATATAATAAATTAGAAGAGTAAAAATAAAAAGTTAGTATAAGGTCGAAGGGTGAGGATTGGGGTGGGGAAGGGTTAATCATGAAAACAAAAGGTGAAAAGGAAACCAGTAATAATAATAATAATAGTATCTGATGTGTAATAATAATAATAATAGTATCTACTCATAATATTACTCACCCTATCTTTAGTCGAATTTCATGTCACACTGTTATTTTATTAAGAAATAATTTGGGCAAATTTTCCGAGAATAAGCAAAAACGCACGAGAAAGTTTCCACCTCCGGGGGATAATATCAGGATGACGTTGTGGTGACGTATTTTCACATGGGCTGCTTCCAATTTCAATCGTGTTAATAAATTTGGACGGGGATTAATATTCCTTTCCCATGATTTGACAATCTGATTTTTATCTTATAGTTCACCTCTGGGAAACCAAGTATTTTGAATCGAAGGGGCGACAGTCGGGATTGGGATGGTTGCTTCCACGCTACGCTCTCTCGCTCTGCTTTCTTTTCAGAAATATCAATCTCTGACCAATCCGAGTTTATTACACAGAAACGTGGGCCAGTTCTCCCATCCATACCACTTCCCCCTTTGTAATTAACTGTTCATGTTCCGGGGCAACTAGATCCACAAGCAAAGGATTCTCATATTGGGTCAATATGCAAAGTCCCCCCTCGAGATTAGTACTTGAATGAAACGAGGTATAATTATTATATTAAAATGCCAATTAGGGATCATGATCTTCTAGTCGTGCATTACTCGGACCATTTCCCATGTATTAATATATCAAGGATTAAGCCCCTGATACATCTAATTCCCGTATTCCTAATTATAACAATATAAATAAATTCTTCTCTTTCATAGACAAATACCCCAGTGAGTTAAATCTCACGTGATATCGTGTAATGGCGTAATTAAACATCGAGAAAAAGAAAGATGTTACTATTATTTTTCGTAATTTTTATACACCTATTTAATTACATATATACGTAGGAATACGAGTATATGAAATGCATTTTAACCGTAGGTGTACCTCAAATTGATCTTTATAAAATGGTCAAAATGAGCACGGTCCAAGTCAAAATTTGTGATTAAATTGAATCCTGACATAGGTCATAGACTAACCATATTATTTTGGTCTTGGAAAAGCATTAAGGTAGACACACTGATTGATTTAAACTTATGTATAATCATCGCGTAGGTTAATGGACTTGGAATTTAAGTTAAGACCACCAATAAGAGGGAGATTCATAATGCCGAAAAGATTGCATGGCCCCTGTCCCATTTATTTCCCATTATGAAGGATTTGTTTGGCATCATGGGTTGTTCTATAGCATAGGGGAGGAGGGGGTCGTCATATCTCGACATCAGGATTATAACAACATGCTAAAAAATGTCGTAGCAAAGAAATAATTTTCATCTTCAGGTGTGGGAATTTACCAAACCAAAAAGGGGACACGCCATGCCTATAAATTTTAGCTACGAGGGAGGGCTATGTCTAATGATGGGGTTGTCCTCCAATGAAGACAGGAAGGTTGTCCCAAAAATGATTGGGGCAACAAATGGGAAAGGAATATATATCGAGTAAAGAGATTGGGTTTTGATGAGCAGCGAGTGGATGGAGGGAGGAAGGGGGAGGAATCAAATTCTTCTCTAGTTTGGAACTCCATGGAGAAAATAAATATTTTAGGAGTAGTACCACGATTCGTAAAAGTATGATCGCCTTGCTGACAATACGATAAAATATATGATTACGTTAAATTTATCTCCGAGTCGATTCTTGTAATGGATGTGTGTCCCTATTCCAGATGCCCCTGATGTCATAATAGGATTTGATACGATGGGATTGGCATCCCCAGCGATATCACTCAGATCGAGCCCAAGTCTTCTTCTTCATCGTCTTTCGTTGAGCATGGTGTAATAGTAGTGGAGACAGGTTCCATCATCAATATTTCTGGATTTTGACCGATGCTTTCTTGGTGGGAGAGTAGGGGCGATGACCATACACAACTTATTGATCATGCGCATTCAAATCCTCAATGGATAATTATTCAAAGCGTGACCAGGCTTTAGCAAACAGTCCCCTCCGACACCGAATGTTCCGTTCTTTCTCCTGTAATCCCTATTACCAAATTCCGCCATGATCTTTCATGGAAGGTTCCTCCGGAAGTGCATGTAATTTCGTCTATGAATGTATAGTTAGCTGGTCCTCATCATCCCATAGTTTCTACGAACTACGACCGACAATTACTTCACGATGCACCTCAAAAGAAGAATAGATTATTCATTTTGTTTTACCTAGTCTGGGTGGTGAAGCTCCTTCAGGTGTATAGACTACAATAATAACCAATAATGGTATGAAATGAAATCCCCCCACCCCACCCCAAATCACCACAAAAAAAAAAATGAAATTAAAAGACGTGGTGTGTGAGTGGGTCGGGGATGATGTTTGTGAAATGTCCCATGTGAAAGAGCACAAAGTGGAACATCGCTCCGAGATTTCTTCTTTGGTGCCAAAGCTTGGAAACATTAGTGGTGTCAAAATCCATTCACTAATCATTACTCATCCCACTACAAAAAGAAGAGAGGGGTTAATCCTCTCTTTGGAGATTGATTATACCCTTTTGATGAGCTTGAAGGAGATAATGTGATTTGTTTTCACTCAATTTCGTTGGAATAGAAGGCCAAGTGGGGAGGAGTGTTTAAGTCAAAAAGATTTAGGGAGGAAATGAGATGGCTAGTTATTAGAGGGATTTGGGGGGTGCTCCTCTTTTTTTTACACTTTAATTTATACAAAAGAGAGTTTTGTAAAACATTCTTTTGTATTATTTAATTGTTTTTTAGTGGCTGAAAAAATGGGAGTTTGGGGGAATTCGGGTTGCCAATTAATTGGTCATCAGTTCCGGATTGGAGTGAAGTGCCGCTTTTATAAATAAAATTAAAACCCTGCGACCAAGCACTTGGACTAATATCTGCTTAATCATACCTGGATTAGTCTAGAAAAGTTGTATTTGGTCAAATAGTTCTAGCTAATTATTGTCTTGGCTGTCCACAAATTTTGGTTAATTTCAGTTATGCGGACTAATCTTTTTTGCTTTATTTTGGATACAGATATTCATCCCCGTTGCTAAGTATTAAGATTAGCATTATCTGCTCATTTTGCAACACCACTGACCGCGGAGTGATCTCGTCGTCACATCCGGGAGGCGCGATCGCAATCAATAGCCTACGATGCCACTCTTGAAAATATTCGATCTAATCTGGGATAGCTTTAAGGTTTGTCGAAAAGATATGAATACTTGAGAGAATCGTGAAAGTAACGATTTTCTTAGGACAACCCCTGGACGCAGTTTCCTTTTGTTCGTCGCAGCTTAAATAAAGAGGTTTGGTGGTGGCCGTGATGAATGGACTGATCCGGGAGCAACCGATTTGATCCGAGCACGGCACGGCATATAAGGCGATCCTTACCACCAGTCTCTTTTGTTATGAATATGGATCACATCACGGTTTTGGGATGATCATCTAAAAACAAGTCTAGAGGAATCCTGCCTGATCATTCCAAAACTCCTCGGATCCCATGTCATCTTCGTGGCGATAGAGAATTCTTTTGCAAGGTGCGGTAAAAAGAAGCTACTTTTGATTTGTTAATGTAATCGAAGTCCTTTTGTTCTTTTGCGAGTTAAGACAACGCTATGATAATTGTAGCCTGAATGGAGGCATCGTTCGATGTAGTAATTATTCCAAGTGTGAATCGACTAAATGATGTTGCTTCTCTCCACTCTATGTCCACCCCAATAACAGTTTCTGGGAGGAACAATTGCTACTCTCCCCAAGGATAATGAATCATCAGTCGTATGATGTTAGGAAGCTATCCTCCTCCGACGGGAAATATGACCTGGTGATCGAGCGACAGGCGCTTCAAAACCGTAGGGTAAAAGACATTCCTTACGATCGTATAAGATTTCGAGAAATCGAAGCTTTCGAACCCAACAGTTGGTCGCATGCATTCATCATGTGTGCGGGGTGTATATGGTGGGCTGGGACGAATTGAATTGTTTCACGACAAGGAATGATAGCCACGGGCGGTGGTACACAGGGAGGGGCACGACGAGGCATAACAGGAGGGAAAATGTACGGACACCCCCGAAATATGTATATAATAAAAGGAAAAGAGAAGAAATTCTAACATCAAGGAATTGATGAATTTGATTGATGTGATTTCGGAATCGATATTTATCTGCTTACCAAATTTACTACATTAATATCTCTCTCTCTCTCTCAGTCACTCTCTGTGTGTATGGGTGTGTGGGGATTAATAATAATAGATAGAAAACAATCTCAATCCCGAGGCGAAGAGGGGGAAGGGAAGGGAAGGGGAGAGTGTGTGTGTGTGTGTACAAAAGCTGGATAAATTCCCACTCTCTCCACACCCCCAAATCGCTCTCTTGTCCGAAGAAGAAGCAGACTCCTTAAAAAGGCAGATCAACTGTGTCTGAAAAGGAGGTTCTCCTTCCCCAACTCTCTTTCACCAACGCCGTCTCTGCAGGACGGCTGCTCAGTCCTCCCCCCCCCCCCCCCTCCTTTTCCTCCATTTAAGGCATTCATATCCCCTTCCCCCTGTTTTTTTCCTCATACTTTAGTAATTACAAGGCAGCCCCTTTGATTTCCATTATTTTGATCCCTCCTACTTGTGGTTTGTTACCCAGATCTTTTTAGTCGGATCGGGGAAAGCTTGTTCAGGAAATGTTGCCTCAGAAGCAGGCGGAGGAAGCCATCGTCCCCAGCTTGGCTGAGGCGGACACTGACGGCAAGGACGAACGGCTCAGGGACGGCGACGGCGGCAACGCCTCTGACCACTCCGGGTTTAGCGTCAAGAGCATCCTCTGGCACGGCGGCTCCGCCTGGGATGCCTGGTTCAGCTGCGCCTCCAATCAAGTGAGTACTCGTGTCCCGCCGCGGTTTATGAGATCGTCAGGGGATGGGTTGATGGAGCTTCGGTGTTGTCCCCTTTGCAGGTGGCGCAGGTGCTGTTGACTCTCCCCTACTCGTTCTCGCAGCTCGGGTTGTTGTCCGGGATCATCCTCCAGGTGTTCTACGGCCTCCTGGGGAGCTGGACGGCCTACCTCATCAGTGTCCTCTACGTCGAGTACCGGGCCCGGAAGGAGAAGGAGAACGTGAGCTTCAAGAACCACGTGATCCAGTGGTTCGAGGTACTCGACGGGCTCCTCGGCCCCTACTGGAAGGCCGCGGGTCTCGCCTTCAACTGCACGTTCCTCCTCTTTGGTTCCGTCATCCAGCTCATTGCCTGCGCGAGCAACATCTACTACATCAACGACCGCCTCGACAAGCGGACGTGGACTTACATCTTCGGCGCATGCTGTGCCACCACCGTGTTCATTCCCTCATTCCACAACTACCGCATTTGGTCCTTCCTCGGGCTGGGGATGACCACGTACACCGCATGGTACCTCACAATCGCTGCCCTGGTCCATGGCCAGGTACGTACGCATCACACCCTCTGTTCCATCTGCGTTAGTTTCTCTCGAAACCGTCGATGGGTAGCGTACGATCAATCGTGATCGGGCGGCCGCAGGCGGAAGGCGTGACGCACTCTGGTCCGACGAAGCCGGTGCTGTACTTCACCGGCGCCACCAACATTCTCTACACCTTCGGCGGCCATGCTGTCACTGTGTAAAGCTTCGCCTTTTCTCCCCTAACTATTTTTATTTATATAAATATCATTTACTCGTAAATTTTAAATTACAAAAAATCGCCTTTTTTTTTTCTTTTTTTATTTAAACATTTTTTGGGCGGCTTTTTGCCTGCCTGCCTGCCTAGTGACTACGCACACAATAATTGAAAAGGAATTGCTTTTTCTTAAGAAAAAGAAAATCAATTTACCCTCTTATCTTATTTTACTAAATTAGAAAATGAAATATCACGAAAATAAAGCTGCGAATAAAAAATTTTAAATTGATGTGTTTGTTTTTGTTTTTTTTTTTTTTTTGTAGGGAAATTATGCATGCTATGTGGAAACCACGGACGTTCAAGTACATATACCTAATGGCCACGCTCTACGTGTTCACCTTGACCATCCCGTCTGCGTCGGCTGTGTACTGGGCGTTCGGCGACCAGCTCCTCAATCACTCCAACGCCTTCTCGCTCCTTCCCAAGTCGGGATTCCGTGACGCGGCCGTCATCCTCATGCTCATCCATCAGGTGCCATTCCCGCGGTTCGATCCGTCTGCACACGCGGAACAACCCCTCCCTCGGGAATTAACCTTCAGTTTCTATCTCATGCAGTTCATAACATTCGGGTTCGCGTGTACGCCGCTCTACTTCGTGTGGGAGAAGGTGATCGGGATGCACGACACGAGGAGCATATGCCTGAGGGCTCTGGCGAGGCTGCCGGTCGTGATCCCGATCTGGTTCCTGGCCATAATCTTCCCGTTTTTTGGGCCTATCAACTCCGCCGTGGGGGCGCTCCTCGTGAGCTTCACGGTGTACATCATCCCGGCCCTCGCCCACATGGTCACGTATCGGAACGCCTCCGCCCGCCAGGTAAAAAACTATTAAAACCTTACGTCCATGGTGTGAAAAAGCCGAAAAGACTTAACTACGGGCAAATTGCATAGCCAGTGAGAGCATTTAAGACACGGGGGGATGTTCGGACAACATTTGAAACTGACTCTACTGAGATAGCTTGGACTATAGCATGATTTTTTTTAATTAATTATAAATAATTTTAACTTGGGAATCTGATTTGACTTGCTTCAAAATTTCAAATTTAGATAGATACCGAACCATGTTTATGATTGGGGTTGGGATGTGTCCCTTTCCATTGTTGGTTTGGCCAACAATTCTTTCAATTTCTGATGGCGTGTCGTACTGCCACCCTTACTTGGGATGAGCTGGATGAAGATGACAGATTTCAGTAGGAAAAGAAAAACACTTAAATCCTGATCGTGTTTTTTGTTCTCACAGAACGCTGCCGAGAAGCCGCCGTTCTTCTTACCGAGCTGGACGGGGATGTTCGTGCTGAACGCTTTCGTGGTTGGGTGGGTGTTCGTGGTGGGGTTTGGGTTCGGCGGGTGGGCAAGCATGACCAACTTCGTCAGGCAGGTCGATACCTTTGGCCTCTTCGCCAAGTGCTACCAGTGCAAGCCCCCAGCCCCTCCCGCGGCAGCCGCTCCAATCCACTGATGAATAATTAACACTTCGTCAACCCAGCAAAGGGATGCGCTAATCCCCCCCCCCCCCTTCGCTCAATACTACATTCGATGTGTGGTTTGGACCTGTCAGAATCTTAATTTAATTCTTAAATCTTCAATTATCTCCCCTCCTCCTCCTTCTTGGGTTGTTTAGGAATTAAATTAGGGACCAAAAGAAAAACAGTAGTGTGATGAAATTGTGAAGATTCCCACTTCTTGTTCACTAAAGAAAGCAATAGGCTTATAGATCTATTCCCCCTCTACTATATCTAATATGTGATGGAGTGTACTAAATATTTGAATGATGGTTGATAAAAATTTATAGTTTATTTTATGATTTGCATATTCCCACTCTCATAATAGGGCTGGGTTTGGGGTGTCGGCCCCCTCGTAGCTGAAAGTTTGGCAAAATCCCATTATTACAAGCATGTTCCCAACCCATCCACGAAAGTATGGCCCTTTCTTTAACATTTTACATTAAAAGGAAGGAAACAATCAAGTTATGCGTTTTTGCTAATTTGGGTTTTACATTTCCATACATTATCTAAAAAGGGTTAATGTTTCCTCTAGGAAAAAAGAATTAAAAAAGATTGGGGAGGAATGATGGATGAGGTTTGGTTTGGAGGGATGGATGTGGACATTATTATTATTATTTCATCTTCATCTTTTGACCTGCCGTCCACCTCTCACATGGCCTAAAAGCACAGGAAGTCACGTGCCCTGCACATGCCCAACATACATGAACCATCCCCCTTAGGAAAGACACTGGGGGGCAGGGGCATGGAGAGCCTCCCCGGCCCGACCCCAGGTCGATGTCTTCTTCGGGTACCTACTTATTGAGCAATTATTGAGCCGTCCGCGAGAATCCCCTCTCTGTTGAGAGATAAAGAGAGACCCTAAATCATATGACATGGTGGTGCGGTGGATGGTATTTGGTGCCCACTTTTGACTAAAGAGTCATGGGGATGGATGGATAGATGTTCAACAAAAGGTTGGGGGGCTTCTACCAACATCTGAGGGGGAGAGCGATGTTCTTCTCTTTCTTGTAGTTGAGTCCGGATCCGATGAATGGAAGGTTCTTTCTTTCCAACCATGGGGATTGCTTTTGATCTTCACCAACTTTGGCTTACTTCAGTCTGGCAACACAGTCTTGCTTACTTTGTGACCGCCCCCCCCCCCCCCCCCCCCCCACCTGTTATAGTAAGGTTTCAAGGAACACTGTGAGATTCGATCTTACTTTAATATTAATATGACATGACCACGAAATTCAACCAAAAAAAGTCAGAGATCCACCCCTTTACATTTATAATGAAGAAACATGATCACATTAATTGATTTAAGAGATCCCAATGAACATTGCCGCGATGCCATTTGAGCTGACAACTGAATTCATCGGCGGCGACAGGCTCACGAAGCCAGAGCCCTTGCAGCAGCAATAACATATGCCTTGGGCTGGCCTCTACCGTCTCCAGTGAGAATCCAGTTACAAAAATTTAAGTATACTCTACTCAAACGTGGTGGGTGGGGGGGGGGGGGGAGTCATCGATGGGCGGGAGAATAATATCATCGTCTCCTTTCTGGATCCTTCAATTAAAGTTAGCTTCACTTCCACACTGTCAGAAAATTTTTTGTTATTACCTCCACTGTTTTTTGGAGAGCAATTTATTATTATTATTTTCTTAAAAGTCAATGATTCCGCAACGGTTTGCTTAGCCAGAAGACTTTTCCAAGTAAACCCCCGAATCACAAGGAAATTAATTACTTCGAAATAAAATAAGGATAAATAAAAATGTACAGCTGTAGAAATTCTCAATCTTTTTAGAGTTAAAAAAAAAAAAACTTTAATGTGCTTGACGTATGGGAAGCTTCGTGGGCCCTACTTTGGTCCAAACCAGTTTAAAGTTTCATATCTCATTGGTTTCAATGGAATCACGAATGTTGCTGTGCCCTTACTAGACTTGTATAGACCAAATACAAGTGCCCGGATCCGCTTGAGCTTCCTTAGTCTTAGGCAAAGGGGCTAGGTATAATGCACGCAGGCAGGCCAAGTCAAGAAAAGGACTTCCTTACTTTTCTTAAATGCAATATTGCCATAAAACTCTCGTTACATCAGAGTTAGTTTAGCATACAAGTGGTCCTAAAAAGCCTTATGGGCTTTGTAATATGTTCAATTAATAATATTTGGTCAATATTAGGCCCATGAAAATCGTATCAAGACCCATTCAAAATGGGCCTAGGCCCGCTTAAGGAGGAACAACCTTTCCCATTGCCACGTCAGCGATCCGCGGCTCGAATCCGCGGATCATCAACTCCCGACTGTAGATTGGATATGGATCCAACGCCCAGAAACTCCCCAACGGAGAAAAACAAAACAATGCGGACGCCTCAATTCCCCCAAGGTTCCTCTATATATTGAGGTTGTCCGCTGGGGAGGCGACGCCACCAACACCGTCCCAAATCTAGACGACAAGAGTTCCGTCCGGGTGATCCCAACAAGGAATAGGAGGAGGGTGCGACGATGTCCGGCCGGGGGAAGGGAGGGAAGGGTCTGGGAAAGGGAGGGGCGAAGAGGCACAGGAAGGTGCTGAGGGACAACATCCAGGGCATCACGAAGCCAGCTATCCGGCGACTCGCCCGGAGGGGAGGGGTGAAGCGTATCAGCGGGCTCATCTACGAGGAGACCCGCGGTGTCCTCAAGATATTCCTTGAGAACGTTATCCGGGACGCCGTCACCTACACTGAGCACGCCAGGAGGAAGACGGTCACGGCTATGGACGTCGTGTACGCCCTCAAGAGGCAGGGGAGGACCCTCTACGGCTTCGGCGGCTGAGGGACGGGGAGGGTTTCGTTTTCTCGGTGTCGCAATTCCGGGATGTTGTAAATGCTTGGTAGTGATTGTCTGGCCGTGTCGGGTTTTGGGTTTGGAATGAAATGGGATTCTGGGTCTTGCATTCAGTGATTTTCTCTAATGTCAAGATCACCCAGAAATATCTTAAGTCTTTTCTGCTGCTCAGGCCATCTTCAAGAGAAGAGTGTGTCACATTAATTATTCGACTTGTTACCTTTCACGCGAAAATTCTGATTCTGACAAGTACTAACAGCCTTGGGGAGGTGGATTTTCGATCGTCAGCTGATTCAATTCAGCAATTTGCACGAAAATGTTCTTTAAAGGGAAAACTGGCCCTGTCTCAGAACTGCTTTCAAGTTCGACATTGCAAATGGGGTTAAGATTCCAGAACTTCGCTTGGTCTTTTTTCCCCATGTTTGGTCAAAAGGGATCAATAGAATTTGCCAAGACCCCAAGATCATAAACGAAATGGGACAGACAATTAGGGGAGACGGAGCTCACGATGGTTATCTGGTCTGCCTACCCGGCCTATCCTATGAGGAGGCCAGATGATGTGAGTTACTCGTCCGCTAATTAAACCCATGGGAATCTGCAAAATATGTTAGGCCTTAGATAGCTTTGGAGGAAATGCATTCCATTCATAGATGTTGTGAGGGAGAACGCCTTCCGGCAAAAGGTCGAATAGACACTAAACTTTGTGATATGTACTCTAGCATAGTTTGGCTAAGGTTTAGTCAACTTACTGGGCCAAAGGATCTTGAATCCAGACTGCTTGCAGAGTTGTCCCCTTCAACCCAGCAGTGGCCTTCCGGGACATACAGCAGGTCATCCAGGGCATCATTCCCCATCCAGTCACCTGGTAATGCTACAATCCTCTTTATGTGGTTCTCTTTGTGATTGATGGGAGAACTGCAAAATCACATGAAACACAAATTCAGTTTTGCTACTCTGTAAGTAGTTGTAAGATTTCTCAGGCAGAAAATAAGACGGTGAGTTTGGAATGCAGTAACTGGGTATATTGTACATCAGACAGACATCAATCGCTCGCTATCATACAGTTGTTACTGCGGTAAACATGTAACAAGTAAGAGGCAGTCCAGTTCCTATCTCACTGACTCTATGGATACAAAATAACCAACTATAGTGCTTAGATCACACAAGGTTTCGAGTAAAGAGGTACAACAACAAAGAACAATGCATATTTATTCTATTGGTCTCTCACTATTCATAGATGTCCACCCCTGATGACCATCACTTCTCATTCTCTACTTCCTCATGGTCCTGATTTCCCGAGCCAAACCAATACAATCCTACATGTTTACCATACCTATCATCTATTGTATATTCCAAGTCTTACACAATTCCAATCATGGAAAATCCCCGTTTCTGCAACAAACCTGCGTTCAATGCAGCTGCTTTTTCACCATGCCAATCAACACACCACAAAGAGAAAAGAATCCGACGCAAACTACACGGTAACAACAAGTAGCAGAAACCCATTTTTATTACCAGAAAATCACGACATCCCCGTGCGACAATCGGTAGTTCTGCAGGCAAAACTTCTCCACCAAAACATAATCATCTGCGCACACCCAAAACAGTGACAACAAGATCACTCCTTTATCCTAGCATCCCTTCCCAAACAGCGCGACAACAAATGCCCTGAAGCCCAATACCCCGGAAGTAAAAAAGGAAAAGCGGCAAGCGGTACCTAACTGGCGTTAGTTCCGGGATTGAACGTGGGGGACATGGAAGAACCCCGGACGGAGACGACGCTGGCGTACCGATCGGAGACTGTAACGCCGACTATCCCCACGGCAAAGTACTTCTTGGCGATGTCCCGCAGGAAGGCCCGAGTACCTCCCATCCCCACCCCCCGGCCGAGAAATCCCCAGTCTTGGCCGGTGTCGCCGCAGAAACCAAAAATCTACCCTCACCTCATCTTCTTACTGCCGCCAGCCGCCGGTTAGAGACGGACCACAACATAGAGAGGAAAAAAGCTTTGTAGGCCTTTTATGGGTCTGGGCCCATTTTTATAGGCCTACCTTAACGGGATTGACAGGGCCGGACCGAGATAAGATTATGGGCCTTATATGGGCCTATGTAATTGGGAATTAACGAAACCGTAGTAAAGCCCGGCCTTCTTGAATATGGGCCTAAATGATTTAGAGAAGAGATGAAAATCTTTATCCAATAGAAAGCAAATGATGCAGCTATGCACAGCACCAAATGATTTAGAGAAGAGATGAAAATCTTTATCCAATAGAAAGCAAATGATGCAGCTATGCACAGCACCAAATGGGGGCACACGTTCATATTTACATGAACTGAGGTATATTACATACAATTTGCGATGCAACAACAATCTTGGCGTATTGTCTACAAAGTCGAGGATACTGGGATCGGAAGTCATCGCCAATAAGGGTCGTGAGAGATGTGCACAACGTCCGGGACAACAAGAGGTAGCTTCTCCACAAACATCACCAGTCTCTTTATGTTCTCCCTTCTGATCGAGGCGAGATCAACTATCTCGAACCGGCTGGGGTATATCCACAGATCGCCGGAGTTCACACGTTTCAGGCTGTCCCGGCAGAACGGACATGATTGCGACCTTGCACGCCTAGGACATCCCCAAACAGGAAAGCAAACGCAAGTGATTGAATATGTGAACACCAAAACAAACCATACACTTGGATGTGCCATGCAATTGTTTGCTTACCAGCTGCGGTAGCACTTCATGCACATTGAGTGACTGCAATGGGGCAGTACAATTTTGTTGTCGATCTCCATACAAATCCCGCACTCTTCGTCTATCTCGGAATCTATCTCGACATGCTTTCCCCTGTCGTGTTCATCACTTTTCTTGTACTTTGCCGCACAAAGTTCTCTCTGCTTCCTCTCTTCGACTTCGCTGACACCTTTGTGTAGCAGGAGAAGGGTAGGAAATATAACACCTGAAATTAAACAATCACTTGTCCCTATATCAAACAGTGGATTTAAAGCAATGCCCATTAGATAAAGGCATAAATTCCATATTTTCAGTCACCAATGCCATCTTGTGTTCCAATATCTCCTTTTCAGCACCTCAAGTCCTGTCTAATGTTATGTCCTTCCTTGAATTTCTTAATTGACAAAGCACAGACTCGTCATTTGACTTCGTGGACGTACCAAACTCAATCCCAAAACAGATTCATCGTATGAAAGCAAGTTGAAAACCAAAGTTTAGCCACAACTTACCATAGAACTCCTTAATGCTAGCTTTTCTTTCCTGAATTGACATGGTGGTCTTCCCATCGGTGTAGGCCTGCAAAAAAACTGTCAAACAATCAGCCCGCCGGATAGAATGGATGATCTGGGAACACCAACCATGAAAATGCAAAAGAAGCTGCTTCACACACCTTATAGATGAAAATCCTGAGCAGTCCTAAAGACGCCGCGAGGTGGCAATCGGCCCACTGCACAAGAAAGAGCAAGAGATGCGCTGCTGGGCTATATGACAATCTCATCTGTAGGCAACCACCATCATAATCTTGTGGGTAATCCGATGCCCTGGATACCAGGAAGAAGTTGCAGCACGAGTGAGCAAAAATCAATTCCCAGAATTGTCCGAACACCAATCTAACCGGGAAAATTCATCGCCACAACTAACAGTGCCAATTCCCGTAATTCCAAGTAAATCGCGAGAGTCCAGATACAACTCCAACGAGCAATAGCTCACAAGCAAATCCAACCAAAAAAAAATCCCAGGAACCACAAATCCATAGTCCACCCAAATCGAGTAACTAATGATTACAAGGGCTAAAACTCATCGCACCCACCAACTCCAGATAAGACGAACAAGCCAACCAACACTACCCACCAACCTCATCAACCAAAATCCCAACACCGATAACCAAGAAAACGAAATAAAAAACATCATGTGTTACATGGTATTGGCCAACTGAATATCAGCTTCCAGCGCCTTGAGCGAATCCTTGAACGATTTCCTCATCGTCCCTGCTGCTGCTTCTTCTTGTTCCTCGTAAAACCCCATAGACCCCTAAAAATCCAACAGTACCACTACTTTCCACTCATCAAGCCAAAGATCGGTCATTTCTTGGGGATGACGAAAATCGAAGCTTTTCTCCAACTCGTAAGTTTAGCTAGGGCTTGGGGCAGAGGGGAAGGGGGTTTGCCGACGCAGGACGAGCGATGACGAGAGCCACTGAAAGGGGCTTGTTATTATTTGGTGAAGGAAGAAGACAAACGACACACGCTGCGGCCACCCTCGCTTTGCTCGCACGTCTCGAGTGTTAATAAGTGCTTCCCCCGTTTGCTGATTGATGTTTTAATTACGCCAATTTCGGGAAGGAGGGAGGTTATTGGCGGTGGTGGTGAAGATGATGATTAGTCAAGCAATTAGGTTTTTTATCCACAAACCTAACCTAATGAATCGATTACAGATTGAATATTATATGTAACAATAAGACTTTTTTTTTACAACTAAGAGTTCCTGGACTCTATTCAAAGTATTTGTTCGACTCAAACCCAGATAGTACTAATGCCACCAGATTGACCGACAGGTTCATCCACCAACTACTATTACCATACAAGGTTTTACAACCCACAGGAACATTCTTCTCTGGCCATGACACATTTACCACCGGTGGATTTCATTTTCCAGGTGAGCCCATGGTTTATCTGAAATTGATTGACAAAAAATAGCTACTTACTTTCATCGTTTCCCTTCCATAATTACCATACTATACATCCCTTTTACTTGCCCGCGGAGCTTTGTTTTATGATAATGCAAAATAACATAGTACTAAGTTTAAAAATTTCTTAATTAAATTAAAAAGTCAAGGAAATCGACGTCGACTAAAAATGAAAATCGATATTTGTATGATTGATTTTCTTAGAGGCACAAAATCGAACTTTTGGCCGATTTTTTGATATTAGTCAAATATTTTAAAACTTAATATCGTATTTTAAAAAAATAATTTACGGAGCCTGTTATGTAGTTTCTTTCTTGTGTGTTGGGCAACCATTTGCTTGCCCGCTCTGCCTTCACACTCTCGAAGCATCTGAAAACCGTCTCCACAAAAGTACAAAGAAACCACATGCGATCCGGACCCAATATCCATTCCTGTCCTACACCACCAGCAACAAGGACACGACACATCATCGTCTAACACAGCTTTTTATCCTTTACCCTACTTCAGTGAGTGACGTGGTGGGTACTTTAACCAGGAGAAACATTCTAGTTTCGTGCAATGGTGGGGGGTAGTAGCGTATTACTACTGTGGTGGCGTGTAAGAACAAGGACAAGGCAGCCTATGATCATCGCGGCTAAGGGGCCCTAGACTTCATTACCGAAAGCGATATATAAAAAAAAAAAGAAAAAGAAAATGTTAAGAACTAGGCCCCGTCTATAGTTACTCCCTTGGGGACCTTGATCTTAATTTGATCTATGTTCCAGCCTACCTCATGCGATTGCCGGAGGAAATCGTCAAACCTGTTTTCCAGCTCTGATAGGCTCCGCTCGAGTTGACCGAACACTTCGTCTGAGCTTTCCCGATTCTCGTACAGCCAAGAAGCTTGCCAGACGGCACGCAAGACCGACAAGCTAGTCGCATTGACCTGATTAAAAAGACAGAAACTTCTCTCGGGGAAATGATGGGCAAAATTAAACCGAAGGACCCATCAAAATTTGATCGATTCCGTGACCTTACCTTGAATGCTATCAAAATCTCCCAATCTTTCCCGTCTGTCCTAATCGTAAGGATGTACCTCTCTTTCCCATATAGTTTTAGTAAAGATTTTACCTGGACGGATTAGGAGGATCAAATGATTTTCAGTCATCAACAGCAGGCTTTTCTTTCTATCCCTTTTATAAAATTTACTAAATAATAACTGTGAAGAATAAGAGAAAACAGAAGGATGAATGATATATTCTGCCAAATACCGGTGATCCAAAAAATAAGCACCACGGAAAACAGCCAGAAAAGAGAGACTCGATAAAGCAACAAAACTTTTCTTTTCTTTCAAAGAGTGCCCGCAGTACTGTAAAAAGGTAGGCCATACCTGAGAAGAAGATCTGTCATGACCTAACAACTCCACCAAGGATGCACCTAAAACAATTCTTGGTTTGATAAATCTTTGCCACAGCAATATGTTTTCATTCTTATTGCACTCTTCCAATTCTGGAATTGTTGGAATCCACATTAAGTATGCTGTTTGCATAAATGTAAAAAGACATTAAAAAGATGCTCTCATTACCAGAAACTTTGGAGTTTACGACATGTGATTTCACCAGTATACATGCACGCTTCAAGTTTATCTGCCAAAGATTTATAGGGAATAAAGCGAAACATTGTTGCGATGAATTTCCTTGAATATTAAGATTTTGCCAGTGTACATGCATGTGTCCATCAACTCAGCAGGCAGGTTTCACATTGTGCAAGCAAGATTTATCAACATGAAGACAGAATACCATGCCATGGAAAGGCTTTTACTTACTGTGTCAAACATCAGGACAGAAAGAGACTGATATCGTAGCCAAAGGTGAAAAAGTCTCATGCTCATCCACGTGAATGCCAGTGGTGGAAAAGATTTGACCAGGCCTGGAGTATCCTGCACATTGGATTCAGAAACCGATATCAGTAACCTGTCATGAGCTCATCCTGCAAGTAATAGATAATCAGTGCAAGAAAATCACCTTCGAAATGGTAGACATACCAAGATGAGTATCCCAAGGGCAAGGCCAAGCAATTGAGCACTCACTTCCCAGACCTCCTCCTGAAGTATTCAATAGCTGATTATCATTACCGCGTCCATCATAAGAGTTGAAATGGCCTCACAGTTTGAGATATCGTTACACCACAATGATTGAAATTCTCTTTCCCCATGTTTTATAATCTTTAACTCAAATCGGGCATCAAATGCATGAATGTAGTTCCCTGACCAGTTGAAGTTAGGCAACTTAGGAAAATATAAGAACTTATATACCTTTGCAGCCACTTCACCCAGATTTCCAGACACTGCAAAGTGGTTCTGAATTACCCTGAAGGAAGGATCTTTTAGCCCCCTCGCCACGGCCTTTCATAATATACAGAGAAGAAGAAAGTATGTTATATCCGTAATTTCAATCAATTTTCCCCATAACCATTGGAGATTTATTTGTTGAAGAGCATCCAGTGTATTCAACCAAATGGCATTCCTAATAAGAAAAGGTAATCCTGCAAAATAATAACACGAGCGATTCTAAAGAGGGTAAAATCATTACACAGATAATACCTTGGTAAGATTCCCGAGAGATGCAAGAGGCAAGAAGTAGGCCGGATATAACTGAGTAGTCAGATCAAAGATGCTGTATACCAGTCAAAGAGGGCCAACAAGTGACAAACTTAATAGAGCTCTAACATTATCGACATAATGATCCCAAATTCACAATCATTACCTTCCAGCACTGCCAATAAAGTCGGCATACATACGCCATTGCTTTGGATCGTCATCAAAGAGACTGCTAAACCTCCCACCTACAAAAGGTACATAAACTTGATATACAGAAAAGAATACCTTTAGCTTCTATCCGATAAAATATACCGATTATTAAGCGCCCAACAGCTCCAATCCCGTCCTTTGATACCCATCTGATTCACAAAAGCAGGAAATGTGGAATTAATAGGCTAGTCTATATAATTGGAAAAGAAAGACCGTCTGTGAATATGTATCATACAAGCTGATAGCAGAGTGATTCCTGTAGTAGAATGAAAGAGAGAGGGAGATAATTGATTGTTCACCTAATAGCAGCAGCAGAAGCAGCAGCCGTGCTTCCTGAGAAAGAGCCAACTCCAACTGCCTGCAACGAAAACAAAATCTGAAGAACTTGTTCCAAAAAGAAAATTATTTCAGATGAGACGATGGGAATATAGATATGATCATTTTAATCTCATGAAGAGAGAGCATAAGCAGTTCACATTCATCATCCAGAAGCATGAAATGGCATTCAATCTGACATACAAGCACGATAGCCTCAAGCACATTTCTTGGCATTTCAAGCGAAACTCTTATCGCTATTCAATTTCCTAATTAGAAAAATCAGAATAACATGCCTTCAAAAGACTTGATGTAACCAATGCATGACAGATCCATCCAGTGACATTTGTAGGGAACTGTAATAACATGTACTGTAGGTAATCATCTGAGACTGATTCTGCAACAACCAAAGAGCAAACAACACTGAAGATAGACAATAAATAAAGTGCGAAACGGCCATTGGTGGTTGCATTGAGAAAGCTCAAAAAACTTCAAATTGGGAAATAAAACAGTGTTACAGGCACCTTTTCTGGGTTGTACCGTAAAGGGGCGAAGGGGGGCCATCATCGATTTTACTGGGCTTAATCGGGCTCTGATACCATTTTAGAATATCGAACCGGTCCATATGCCGAGCCTAGCATACAAGTCCAGCAAGATTCCTCTCTAAAACTAATTAACTGTAAAGGGAGTAGTCCGCTAAGCTATACATAATAAGCTGGACTCATTTCTCTATCTGATATGTGATTAAATTTATTATATAACAACCCATTTCAACAAGTACATTTACAAGGTAAAAGAAACGGATAATCTTTTGTAGACCTGGGAAGCCGGCAGGTAATATGAATTCCTTCACAGCTTCTGGAAGCCAGGACAACATCCCCACGGTGAAGTAAGAGTCCTTCGAGTAGTTATCTGCCAAATTAACTCCTTCTGGAAAGGTTTGCACATCCAACTCGTCATGGAACACATATCTGCGTAACGAAATCAAGTCCAAATCAAGCAGGAACAACTTCTAAGCCATCCTCCCAGTTCCAATCCAACTACACCATCCTAAAGCCAATTCCCGACACCTCTTGGCCGTTCCGTCAGCATATCGCTCCACCAAAGTCACTGGCAAGCGACCATTGCTCCTCCTGCAAGCATCAACCTAAGACGTAAAACAAGCAGGGACAAAGGAAATCCGTCCGTACGAACGAACAACAGTCGATCGATTTCAAGCGATACCAGCAGCCGCGACTCTCTCTGCACAGTGGCGCATCATCGGAGGAAGGATGCGCGGCCCGAAGACTCGGCCGCCTGTCGCTGCGCCGCCGTAACGGAACGACGCAGCCGGGGAACGGTAGCTGAGCGGGACACGACATCTCTGTTCCCGAGCCAGAGAAGGAGCGCCAATGACTTGAGCAGAGCTATCCGTCCTACTGCTTACGACGTCGTTTCTGGGCTATATATAGTTTTATTTTCAATTTTATTGATTTTTGAGATATAATATGATCGAATTGAAGCGACACTCAATTTATACTACCAGCATTGCTGTCTTGCGGACTTTCTGGGAGAGTTTTGTTCCTTAATGACATCATTTGATAAATTATTTCGCTAAATCACCTCGTAACTTTTAAAATTCGTCGACTAATTCAGTGAAATCGGCCTTTGTAAAATTTTTTCGTCTTAGTGTAGGAGGCCGACTTCCTTATGTGAATAACCTTTAATTTTTTTTTTTTACTTTGAAAATTTTTTTTTGCCTAAGTGAGGGAAGAGGGAAGTCGGTCTTACAAAGGCCGACTTCCTCATGTGAATAACCTTTGAAATTTTTTTTTTCTAAGTGTAGGGAAGTCGGCATTTATAAGGCCCGCCTTCAGGGTTAGTCGACGAATTTTAAAAATTACGAGGTTATTTGATGAAATAATTTATCAAATGACGTCATTAAGAAACAAAGCTCATTTCCATGAAAGTGGACGTTTGTACTTAATCTAGAAAAAATTAGAGTTTACCAAAACGATAAAAATAAAATATGGCTTATCCATGTTTAACGTAACCATATTTTTCTAATTCTTCTTTAATCGGCTTTCGAAACAATAATTTAATCTTATAAATCGTCGTATGAAATAACTTACAATTACAAAATATTTTCTTTTTCACAACATAAGATTAGCCCAAGTAGTAAGAAGTTAAATCCTCTTAAATAGTTCTCGTATCCAAAATCTACCGAAATTGCGTTTGAATTAGTCGGAACAAAACTCTAAATAATTAACAGCTGACCAACAAAATTGAAATCGGTTACTCCGTTACTTAAGGTGGTAGTAAACATGTTTCCTAATTTTTTTTAAAAACTGACTTATTAACTTACAAACCTCGTGTAAATAGTGCGGTTGGAGAATCGCAAGAATAAGATGCTACAATTTCAATTATTCTACTACCAGCATTGCCATCTGACTGACTTCCCGGGCGCGAAGGTTCTGAGCTCTAAGCCGAGGTTACCGCGGCCACACCCTCAAATGTCCATCCTCATTTGGTGACCACGGATACAGACATGAAAACCATATGCCGGACACCCACCAGATAAAATTGTTGGCATGGTCCTTGCGAATGCCAAGGGAGGGAAAATGGTTTCCCATCAAATGCCGGCCGTCCCCCTATGTTGTTTCTGTCGGTTTTCTTCGGTGATTCTCTGGAGCTCCTTCTCGCTTGCGGCAATCAGTCGTTTGACCGAATCGAAAGCAGTAAGCCTGATGCTGCATGATGAGAAAGCGACGCATGACTAGAGACATTCATGACATTCCTGGGGAAAGAAAGAACCACGGCAAGAGGGAACCTGCTATTCGGCAAGTTCTTCAGTGCATTGGGGAGGAAGCCTCTGTACAACCCCATCACGCCATCTCGCTCAATAATACCTGCAATCAACAGCAACATTTTGACATATCAGTCTCAACAATGACATTCTTTTGCTGGGACAAAACAATGGCCAGCTCTATCGTTGTTCGCCCGGACACTTTAAAAGCCAACCCACCAGGAAAAGCGTCCAAAACAGTTTTGTAAGGGGTGCCTCTCATTTGCATTTGTCTTCTCACTGTGTCGAGCGGATAGCATGTCAGTGTGGCAAGGCCAGCAGACAGCAAAGCAGTCAGAAGAGAAGCTTCAGTTTTCTTCTGAAAGTCTTCTGGCAGTGCCTTCTTAATCCTAATTTTCCACCAGCAGTTAGTTTTAGATAAAAGCTGCAAATACTTTGGGCGACCAACAAAATAGCAGTAACCAATCGAGAACTCACAAGTCAAATGCGCAGAAGTTTACAGCAATATATGGAGCTATTCCTATGAGAGAAGGCCCGAGACCATTGTAGAAAGATGCAACTCCTTCCTCCTTTAGCATGTTAAGTGCCACCTGATAAAACCAAGCAATCCCATTGTTTCTCGGTTACTTTGCGACAGAAGTTGGACACCTCATTTGATTAAAAAAGCAGAGTGACCATGCCTGGGACATTGTCTTGTAACCTGGTTCCACTGCCAAACGTAGACGCAGTACATCTAATGGATATGTGACCTGCATAAATATCGACTTTCATGGTAAGACTAAAAACTTGGATGATATAGCAGCGGAAGAATCAAGATAACTCAAATAAATTACTATGCTACTGACACTACAAAGATAAAGTAGGTGCATCGGCAGATCAAACTTAATCCAAAATTATAGAACAGGGTCGAACAATCCATCCTGGATGCCATTAATCAATTTGTAACTATTTCAACACACGGCATACTCACAAAAGTAGATGTCATGCCAGCACAGGCACCTGCAACTAGTCTTCTGATGACGGATAGCTCTCCATCTTTTCCCAGGAAGAGTTTCTACGTTAGTACACAGCACAGAAGCAGACAAAAGAATTTGGGTCACATTCCGATACGAACTACATGGTCAAATATTTAGACATCACTACCTTGTAAAATTCATAGGCAAAAAGCTGGACAGCACTGTATGGTATGATCCTTATAACCTGAGTTGACATGGTATAGGTTAGAAAGCCTAGAATCCACGGAAACTGCTAAGAGCTCTGGTTCAAGGACACTTCCTGAAAGAACTAATGCTTTAAAAACAGAAGGCAAGCACCTGGGGGAGGTTCCCCTTCCAGTAGCCTTTGATTCCTTCTTCCTTGCCAATCGTCGTGAGAGCCTGCAGCAGAATTCAGAGTATTCAATATCAAAGCAGAAGATGGAGTCTCCGGTTTCAATATCCCTAGAATCATTCGTATTTCGGTACCTCAACGAAACCTATAGCCTTCTTTGCACCTTGATGTCCAGACCGCACCCCATGAGTCTGCAGAAAATTCAAACCCAACAGATTGGATTAAGTATCCAAGCAGACCAATACCCGATCCAAATCCATATCTTTGAAGTAACATGGGGCTGTAACTAAGATGTATCCATCGGACAAGCCTTACAAGCCTCTCAATCACTCATTCGACATCAATGTATGCGATCAACAAGCCCGTAAACTCAGTTCCACCATGATTCCCGCAAACACTAGAGACCTCATTGTCTGATGAAGAAGCAGTAAAAGAAAAAACAACCACCCGACCTGCATGAGGAGCTTGATACGGTCAAGGGGGGCAGTGACCGTCTTCGCGGCAGCCCCTGAAACTGCCCCGGCCAGGAAGAGCGCGGCATCCTTGGGGACCAAAGCTACGACAGCAAGCGGGTGCTTCGTGAGCTGAGCCAAGGTGGGCCCGGAGGCATCTTCCCATCCCTTCCTCGTACGCTCCCGCACAACCTCCCCCTTCTTCTCCGCCACAGATAGGCAGGCGAATCCGCTAAGGCCCCGGACTCTCCCGGGAGTCGAACATAGGCAGAACTGCGCGCGCTTTAGGTGGAGGAATGAGGAATGCGGGATGGAGCCGGGGTCCAGGCCGGGGATGCGGACGGAGAGGAAAGTGCAGTCGGCGTCGCCGTATCCCCTCATCGTTTGACGAAAGGAATGGAATTGGGGTGGAAAAGGGAAAAAGGAGAAGGTGAAGAAGAAGGGAGGAACAAAACTTACGTTATGGGAAGAAGGGAAGAGGGAATGGAGGAAGGTTCGGAAGAAAAGGAGTTTTGGATACAAAGAAACGACATCGTTCCCGATATTTATTTATTACGTAATTTTCAAAATTTTTCATATAAAATTAAAAATTTACTGTCGAATTTTATTTATAAATAACTCGTTACTTACGTTCGTAATCATAAATTTTAGATAGGTCAACCTAATGTAGTAAAGATTTCACAAGTAATCTATTGTACTCGACAAAAATACTTTGTTTTTATTTAACATAAAATAAAATAATTCAACATAAAACACGTCCACGTCCTAACTAAATTTATACGAGTTAGGTAAAAGATCCTGTGGTCCCCGCCAAATCATTAACAGCAAGTTTGACATCGCACCTAAAAAAGCTAGACATTAAAATAGATCCAACCAAAATGCAAATGACAGACAGCAGCACCGTGGAAATAAATCCCATTACGAATATTTTACTATAAACGAATTCAAGCACGCATTCTAGTTAATTAAACGTTCAGTTCGCCAAATCAGAAACCCATTTCGTGCTCAAATGTCTTTCCACCTTTTTGTTTTCCCCAATCACAAGCCAAATACAATTGAGTATTAACATCACAAAGAATCAGACTACGTACAGGGGATGCAAGAGGCCCATGCGACTCCTCAAGATATCCCGACGTGGCACGGCCGTCCGTCATTAACATTGCCGCAGGGAACTGCAGGCACCGTTATGGCAATTCCAGATCTGAATAATCAACTAGCTAGTTGAAATCTCCCGCTGCCGAGTTTTTTCCTCCTCCATCCCTGTTACATCGAGATCATTAGCCGGAAAGAGTGCATGGAAGGTCCTGTGAATGTACGGGCATAGGCTTCAGAGAAATCGGAGTGAGGGATCTTGAAAACTTACGAAGGCCGCATAATATACAAAGGTCAGTCCAGCTAGTGTGACAAACCCGATCTGGAAAACGTTGTACCTGCAAAGTCATGTTACAGGGGCATTAACCGTGTCAATTTTGGTCGCTACACTGCTCAGGGATGACTCGAAGTTGGGGAACGAGTCACTCACTTATACAAGTATTTGATTCTGCACAGGGATTGTAATGTGTGGCCAAATATCTCATGGGCAGCCGTTGCCTGAGCATAGTACCCGAATGCTGTAGCACAGAACTGAATAACACTGCAAAGATAAATTGCAAAGATTTAAATGTGCAGTAGGATAAGCCCGGCATTGGTCTGGGAGAAGAACAATAGGCTTTAGGATACCTTATAGAGCAAAGCAGGATAAGCCCGACATTGAAAAGGAAGGAATTCACAAGTAAAGATTTCACAAGTAAACTATTGTACTCGACAAAAATACTTTGTTTTTATTTAACATAAAATAAAATAATTCAACATAAAACACGTCCACGTCCCAACCAAATTTATACGAGTTAGGTAAAAGATCCTGTGGTCCGCGCCAAATCATTAACAGCAAGTTTGACATCGCACCTAAAAAAGCAGGATAAGCCCGACATTGAAAAGGAAGGAATTCATTAGTGTGGCTCCCCACCTGCAAGTGGCAGCCACTTCAAAAAGTCTTGAGGCCTAAAAATTAACAGGAATCAGAGATAGGAAATGATAATATGTAATGGTACTCACTTCATTGGATGGATGGTGATGAAAACCAATCTCAGTCCCAACATCATTGCACCGGCAATTACAGCAATTTAAAGGTAGAAGCAGAAGAAAGCAAAAGCTACAGTGCCCAGTAGTCCTGCAAAAGAGCATCGTGTAGGCATTAAGCATCATCCCAGCATAATCTGAATTAGAATTAGAGGAGATAGTATTTGTATTTGATTTATAAGTACCCCAGACATCATCCAGCTTTATGAAAACTTCATTTAGAAGGGGGAAAGAGCAGGATTGATCAAGAGGTAAATGAATATGTGAGCCAGCCAAGCCACAGAAACAATCAACCTGCAGAAAAAAACAAAAAACAAAAGAATTCAAAAATAAAAAGTAAAATGTATTCCCTAACAAATTCATCAAAAGTAAGCTCCAGGCAATTTTGTAAAGAACATTACCCTAAAACACCAAGAACAAGCCATGCCAAATATCCAAGTACTGTTACGGCCCAAGCAGTCTCTGCCTGAAATGTTATGGCACAGAATATCAGCAAGAAAATCAACGTTGGTCGGAGGTGTGTTACTTGGGGAAAAATCTTACCTTCTCCCCTTGAGGATACATTTCCTCCGGAAGTTTCACCTCTTCTTCCAGTTGCAGCAGCTCCTGTATTGTAATGGCACAATAGCATATCTTTCAGCATTCCACGGTGCTATTGTGAATGGAAATTTTGATGCATCACCACAATTCTGCTTTTATGCTTTTGTCTTACAAGAAGAAATAATTTATCCAAGAAGATAAATTGTCTCTGGAATCTAGGGCATTAGTGTGCTATTGGATGAGGCTTAAATTGGAAACTGTCGACCCCCTGTTGCCGTCTGATCAAGAATCACATAAAGAACAGTAGAAACTTCGCAATCATGATCTAGCCCAAATGTATGAAAATAAAAAAAAACTGCATATGCATATGTGAGCACCTTTTCAATAGATTTGACATTCTTTCTCCATGTTCTACCCTTAGCCCCACTTCTTTCTTCTTGATGGAGCACATCAGCAGCTTTCTTCACCTCTCTAGCTTTCTTACCCAACTCAGTTGCTTCCTGAAAAAACTCTTGAAATATGACTTGACTGAAATGCAAAATATTGATCTCCTTACAGCTAATTAATCAGGTAGAGAGTAGTCTACGGTTGCATTATGGATGAAAGTTCACCTTAATATACTGTGACCGTGTGATGACAGCCTTCGGTCTTTGGATAATGAAAAGATTAGCCCCAAGGGCAGACAAGCAATGTCAACCCCACCAAATATCTGAGGAAGAATAACGGGTCAGGTAAGCTGCAGATGAAAGTTCGTGATTCTCTGACACACAATCTATTAAAGTATTTTCTGATCTAAACAATGGTCACACTGGTCATAACCTGAAAAACGTGTATTTGAACAGCAAGACATGATTAGTCATTTCCCTCATCCAGAGAGCCCAAAAGTTTGTGTCATCCATACCATCCAAGCAAACTACTGAGGTAAAATTAAAATATTATTACTGAAAGGACATACAGTGAAGAGCACTGAGCCTATGATCGTGGCGAGAGCACCGACATATTCTGGAAAGGTAGTACGCAATTGTCCATGTTTTCTCTGACGAAGCGGGTGCAAGATATGCAGAACACTGAAATAAGAACAGACTCACCTTACGCGAACATTCAACAACAATCTCCATGATCTAGAATTTGGTATACTCTGAACGGAAACCTGATTTGAATTGCCTGCTATGCACTGTTGATTACTTGAGAAGGAAAAACTGCTTGGAAAGGATTCTGTGGCCGATGAGAGGTGCCTAACTGTGAAGTCCACCTTTCCAACAAGCCCTAACACCAAGATAAAACAAACCAATACACCAAAAAGTGTTAAGGACACTCTCAGTATCGTTATAAAAATGACCTACAGCTACAAAAAATAGTCTAAACACCAATGTGCGAGTAAGTATAAAATATATCCATTACATACAGCTGGGCAGAAATACAACGGTGTTACATTTGACAGAAACTTTGAAAAGGAACAGAAGAAAGAGAAGCAACGGACGCAGCCTTGAATCAAAGATCAATCCTCACAAAACCAGATTACCAATGCCGTATCCTACTCAAACAGTCAGCTGTGAAGAGCCAATACAAGTCTGAGAAAGCAGCTATTTCATCTTTCGATGCCACATCAAAACAAAATGCCATACCATACAAAATTCCCAGGACCAAAGCGCACACAATTGCGGCGTTGATCACCCACAACAGCGAGCTCTTTATCCTCTTACCCACACTCCTGCGATCAGCAATCCATCAGAGCACAATCAATGCCGCTCAAAGGATCAAAGCAAATTTTCACCAACAGAAGCGGTCCTAACATACTTATCCTGATCTCCCACGTAGTAAAACAAAGCAAATGGAATGACAAAGAAAACCAGCACCGCGTCCGCGATGCAAACGGCGAGCCAGAGGTCCTTCATCGGGAGCGTCAACTTGCAAGCGCCATTGTAGATCGCGTGCCGGCATGCCTGGCGATTCGCGACGTCGGCGGGTAGCATGAGGATCGAAATGGCGGCGACAGAGAGGCCGAGGACGACAACGAACTTGGGGAAGCAGGCCTGGTTGGCATCGTCAGGGTGCTGGTAGTTGACGAGGATGTAGACATTGAAAATAATCACGAGGACGCACATGACCACGGCTACGATCACCAGAGCGAGGTTGAAGTCGCCCATTCCGATCGGCGGCGGCTGCAGATGCAGCGGCAGCGGCGACGTGGGTGGCGTTATCTGGGGATCGGGGCCGGGATTTGTGATTTCGATTCGAAAGAGGGAAGATGAATTGTGTGAGTTGAAATAACTTTTCTAACCTCAGGGAGTTGAGGGGTTTTGGCCGTTCGAGGTGGTGATAGGTAAGGGCACTTGAGGGGTAATTTGGGTATTTTAACCAGGGAGTAACAAACTCAAATAAGCAGCCTTTCCCAGAAGAGCGCGGCATTTCATTCTTCGAATTCTTCTTCCCTGGATATATACTTACATGCACATAGTCCGACATGGTCGGCCGAAGATAAGATTTGTGCCTCGGCTAGGTGCGCCATCTTGGGTTTGTATAACGACTGGGGGTTTCTGTTTTACGTGATCTGTTCATCTGCTATCCCCTACGAAAATGCAACCTGGCTTCGACTGGGATTCGTTGGAACTTTTCATATGAAACTGCAGGGAGGGGGACATCCAAGGAGAGCTTCACAATTGGGGGTACAGAAAGAAGAAGCATCGCGGGGGTGATGGAGGATGTACCGAGCACGATCTGTAAAGAGGCTTCTGCCTCGACATGCAGGCTCCGCCTATATGTCAAACTTTAGAAGAGATTAAGCAAGAAACAGGAGAGGGTTGTTCCTTTGAATCTTTCTCTGGCTTGGAATTAGATATCAATATGTGGACATTCCCAGAGGGCTGATTTCATTATTCCATAATGTGTGCTGTTTCTGCAGTTTGAAGAGAGGGATGACAAAAGGAATCCTATCATCTCCGTCCAAGATGTGACATATGTAAGAGTACATCGAGTCCTTCGTTTAGGGTGATGTGATCGCATGATAATACAGACATTCATATCGTAGATTGTAATTCATATCATCTCATAATATATTACCCCACGCTCCAAGCAACAAACCACACGTTAATCAAGCTCTATCATATGCTTATGTTCATTATCCTTCGTGCTTCCACAGGTTAGGAAACACTTCTTATGCATGATATTGACCATTTCAGAGCGATCATCTTGATCATGATCGTCATCTGGGGGATTTTAGTGCCTCAACCTGAGATTTCCCGCGTGGGCCCTTTGTCCTGATGTAAAGCCTGTACTCATTGAAGGTCATCGGCTGGTAGAGTGCCGGCTGGTCCCCGGTCACCAGCTCTTCAGCAGGTTTGATAAGGATATCGCCCCTTGGGTTGTAGAAATAGGCCAGTGACACCCGCTCCTTGCCCGAGTTCACTATCACCCTATGCTCCACACTCTTGTAATGCGCGTTGCTCAGAACCTGCCACGAAAATTGACCTTCAAACCCCGGAGTTTTTTTTATTCAGGATCCAACCTGAGCCGTACTTAGGAGACTACCTGCATTTGATCCCCAATATTGACAATGAACGCGTCAGGGATGGGTTTAACTGTGATCCAACGGTCACCTTTCCTGACCTGTAGACCGGGAACATTCTCATCGGGCAGGAGGATGGTCAGGCCGCCCGGATCGGAGTGCGAGGACAGGCCGAGGGTGAGGTCCGGCTGTGGGCACTTGGGGTAGAAGTTGGCCCTAAGGCATGCTCCCACATCTCCACTGCCAAAGGCTTCCTGGATGTAATCCTCCGGCAATCCGAGGTTGATCGACAGCACCTTCATCAGCCGGCTGCATAATCCGACAACCTGCTCGCTGTACTCCATGATCAACTCCCTAGAAAGCCACACACACGAGCATATGATATGTGTTCATCTTCATAGCAAGCTAAAAAAATGGCAATAATGAGAACCTACCTCCCGGGAATGAGAATCTTTCCATTTTTAGGACAACAACATGGGCATTTTCATCGTTGATTTGTAATAAGGATAAGGGTGGACATTTATTCATTAAGGATAAGGATGAACATTTTTCTTGGCTGATTTGTGAAAAAATAACAGAAAGATATGATATTCATCCATGAACTTGGATAAGTACGATTTCGAATCAAATGAGTCACTGAGCAGTCGAAAGTGTCCGATGAAGCACGCGAAAATCGATGAAAGAAAGAGTGGATAAGGATGACCTAATGCTTGTATATTTCCAAACGTTGTAAAAGGGTTTTCCCAGGTTACCTGCAGAGGGAAGGCTGAGAAGGCCATTTCATGGGGTCTCTCAAGAAATGAGGCAAGTAATGGAGGAAGTAGTAGTCGCTCCAGTCGAGTGCCGCCCCCTTCTCGACCCCTAGCCGACTACCATACCCCTCGTAAGTACACGGGTTGTTCGAGTACTCCGCCTTCACCTCCTCAGGCAAGTGGAAGAACTCCCTCCACTTCGCCCTCATCTCCCTCATGATCCCTGGGTCGACCCCATGGTTCACCACCTGGAAGAACCCCCAGTCTCGGCACGCCTCGCTTATCCTCCCCAGCGTCGCCTTCGACCATCCCCCACTCGCACCGCCGAGGTCGATCACAGGGATGTTCAACTCGAGGTCGAACCCCGAGAAGGGTTCTGGCCTATCCGGCAAGGGTTTCACATACCGGGACGGGATCTGGGTAATGCCGCTCTCGGACAAGGATCGGACGTGGACGATGGGCTCAGGCCAATAATCTAGCGAGTTGCTCATCATATTAACCCTTACCTTCCTCCCATGTTGTGCTCCCCCCCTTCCCTTTGCTTCTTCTAAGGATGTAATGATAGTACAGCTACAATTTGGAACGTGAAAACATTTGGAAAAAATATTATAATCGAGAGATTGGGAGTGAAGCACGCCAAAGTTTTGGGAGTTCAGTTTTATGTGGATGGCATTTGGTTTTGATAATGTGGGTGAGTGCAAGTGGGGGTTTCTTGCTCCAATTTATACAGGAATAACGTATGCTATTTCCTTCTTTCTTTTAAATGATAATAATGGTTTTGGAGGTGTTCAAGTTCCGGCGCCGTGATCGAATTGAGTTTCTACCAAGCACAGAGCAATCCAGCAACGCTATGCGACGCTGTGGTTGGATCTATGTGATCGCGCAGACGCGAGACGGGTATGGTTGTGTTCCACGGATCGTCACGGGATTCTGCGCAACGCAATTGGTGTTTTCGAAAGGGACCGCTAGACTTGTTGCGAGAATTGGCAACTTCTTTGTAGGGATGCATTGTGATGGTGAAAGATGTGCGCCCGTGGGAAAATGGAAATGTGAGTGGTAAAAACAAAAGCGAATATAATAAGGACGTGGGAATTGGACAAAAGGGTTTTTAGCCCTTCTTTCCAACGTTAGTTTCTTTCCACTTCAAGAAAGACGAGACATGGGGCATCCACACTATTTACGTGAAAAGGGAACAAGAAAGGGGGAGGGAAGATAAGACACGAACAACACGTTGCAAAGTAAGAAAGAAAGAAAAAGATTCAATCAAATTTAGTAAGGGTTGGGGTGTTAAATTATAGTTATAATTTAGTAGTGTTGTGCACACGAAAATCTCAATATGTGCAGAACGGGCTAAGAAGATCCCCTAGCCTTGAACCAAGGATCCATAGTCAAATATGCCAGCTCGGTTCGGTTCGAGAGATCGTGTTAAACTATATAATATAAACCAAACCTCATCTAATAACTTAAAATTTTAGGTCAAATGAAAAGATTTATACGTGAGAATAAGATGGTGAGGGAAATTGCGTGGGCTTATTCACTCAATATGTTTCCATCCTTTGTACAAACACCAACCCAGAAAAAGAACACGAAAATTCCGATACAAATTCGTGTAACACGACTAAACTACGCGGGACGCGTGAAGTGTTCTGACCCGTTGCGTTATGGGGGGATACGACACGCGGAATAATGATTCTCTCCGGGCTGGCAAAGCTGGAGAACTGTCGGCCTCGCTGGAGGATGGGGATGCGTATGCATATAATGGCTTTTTATTAACAGTTTGTTTTGTGTGTTTGTTTTGTGTCTGTACGGTGATATGATAAGAAAAGAAGATATAACATCCGTGGGTTTCTCAACTTCCATTCCAAACCACAAGCCACGAGACACGACAAATCACAACGCACAAACTCATGTCCATCCATCCATCCATGTGTGTAAATCAAATGGTGCCGAGCCAACAACATTAACGACTTCCCCAAAAGAAGAAAACAAGAAGAAGAGGAGATGATTAAATGGAGAGGGGTCCACTTGCCGAGAGGAAGGGTGGGATGCGGACAAGAGTGCCGACACGAGAAGAAATGGACAACAAAGGGGTGGAGAGGACAATTCGATAACGTATGTATTTATTCATTTCCTTCCTTTATGTCATTTAAAAAGGAGGCCGGGTGGAGTCGGCCAACCTTTTCATATTTATAGAGACGAATTAGGTTATATTTTTGGAAATAACACGTGCTTTAACCAATCGATATGGACGAGTGCAGTGATTTGCCCTTGCAAAAGTCAAGTGTTGCCACCCCCACAAACCTCAACCACACACCTCATTTGTTTCGATTAATACACTGCATTTGATTCATTTGTTGTACACAAACTCTGGTTGTATATGCTAGTTGCGCGCACCCAACTCTTATCTCCTCTTTATCTTCAAAAGGATTAGGGAGTTAGGCGTGCGATGTGAATCCTCTAGCTTTGGCGAAAAAACGTGGCTCCCCTATTTTTTCTTTTGCACACACCAAGTGGGATATCGTTTTGCCAATCTATTTGGCTGTCCTTTTTAAGGTGGAACTGAACTGTTTGTTTTGGTGCTAGGGGAAGTTAGGTTGAGAGTGAGACGTTTTGTCTACGTTCGATTGCATGAGATAAGGGGTTTGCCTGCTCCCTCTCCTTTTCGCGCATCCGAGCCTACAGAGATTGTTTCCTTGTCAACTGTCGTTGAATGCGATCGTTCCTGACTAGGGCATTTTAATCCGGGAAGGTAGCTCGAAAGGGGCCTTCTTGGGTGACGCTTCAGGCTAAGTTTTTAAAGCTCGTGTAGACCAAACAACATCGATCTCCGAGTTGCCATCTGAATGAGATTTAATACTTTCATACACTTCGAACCTGTTAAAGGCTTAATGATACGCGAAAGATGATAAAGCATAACCTCGTGAGAGACTTGATTAGATTAGTTTAAACAAACTTCAAACTCTTTTCGAGGATTCACTACTAATGTGACGTTGGATTGAAACCAAACAAGATATGATCCTTACCAAAAAAAATACACGGACCACTTCTTGCTCGTGTGGAAGCGTATCGGTATAACCATCTATTTGAAACTATAAGCGGAGTTTGACAACGGAAGCTTTTACCTGAAATGAACGTAGGGTTTACGAGTCGGGTCAGCAGACAAGAGCGCACAGTTCCCTCTTAGGTTGTCTTCTTTCATCTAGTGGTAGAGCGTTTCTATTCACATGCAAAAGGTGGGCAGTCACATACGAAAATACGTTGGTCTGCAAGAAACAGGCTGCGTGAGTTGGTTCCAAGTTCAAACTTGTGATGCTGTTGGACTTGGTTTCTCACAGAACTATTTGCATACAAAGCATGCCATTGCCATGACAAAACAACGTGGGTCCGCATGGAAAATATTGGTCCAGGGTTTGAATGGGGTCTTATCTCATTTCATACTACGAACATTTCGCAGAAGGTGGGCGCACAAGTGTTCATCATGTTCCTATTAAAGGAAGAAGGAAAGCAAAGGATGAAGACATGGGAGCTGATCGCATAACACAACGAAACTGACAAATTCAGTACTCAACTATGTATCACGTGTCACTTACGTCACACGTACTTACATTAGACCCACTGTACAAATGCATAAACTATTTACTCATGTCGACAGATGAGGATTGTTCCTCGATAACGTTCCTCCGTAAATTATTTTGCGAAACAGGTCGGTCAAACTAAAAATTATTTTGCCAAGAACTCGGTGTTAGCACGGTGTTTCTAAAGCCGAGTTCTTGACATTAGTCAATGAAATATTATTTTGACTGATCCATCTCGCAAAATATTTTGCGGAGGGACGTTATCGAGGAGCAAAGCTCGTCGGCAGACAGCATTTAACTTTTCTCTTATAGGACAATAGCATACCGAGAGGTTGGCAAAGTGCACCATACAAAGATAATGTAAGCCAGATGACAACCAAACATTATTCCCCAATTGTATCACCACTCAATTGCTTGGAGAATCATGACCGTGGGAAGTGCCCCAGGAGAGATGTGGATAGCACTAAAATATGGCAGACAAATTGGGAACAGAGAAAGCCAATACAAACATGCAAAGTAGGCTAAACGGGGAGTGATTTCAGACGAAGAACACGAAGGAAGAACTAAAGCTGAAGCGGGAAGAATGACACTGCAACAATCATTCACATAAGTCGAATGAGGTCAAATCCAAACATTTTTTTTACAGCCGGAACCCCCTTTTCTACAGTGTTCTCACATTGTGGTGGTCAAACATTAATCACCACCATCTCAGGAAACCGGGAGTTTTTACATGTTTAGAGTACTTACTGACACAGATTCATGATCTAAGGTGAAAATAACAGTGTATTTTGACAAGAGCGAAAACAAAGAAAAAGAAGAAAGGAAATGCACTACACAAGATACAGTATCCGCAACAATATCCTATCACATTGATCAGTCATAAAACCAGCAACGGATAGTGAAGGTGGCCAGAAGCGACGAACCTGGGTTGGTAGGCTGTATTTAGGCTACTAGGACAACAGTCAAGCAGCCTGATGGAGATCTCTGCAGGAACAATCTAAAACCGCACTCATTGGTCAGCTACCACTGAAAGGGGCAAAAATAAGTCACGGCCTTCAAAAGCAACCGGCGGAAGAATGAACAAAGTCCATGAAGTCTACGATTCAACAGACCCTCTCCTGCTGACTGGAATGGAAAGCGAACTGTGCTCGGATGCTTTGGTTTTACTCGCTTCCCAAGTTTATGGACCCATCCTTTACTAGCTTCAGGCTGAGGCTGTTAAATCTCCCCCTAGAGTAGTGGCGAGAAGCTTTTCTCCAATCAGTTCCAGTTTTCATCATGGCAACAAATTCCTCATAGCTGATCCGTCCATCCTGAAATAGTGAAGCAAGCAAATGATTAGTGCTGGTAGCAACATGTATAGTTTGTTCTGGTAGTTTAGCAATGTAGTTCTAGGTGAACCTTGTCCGTGTCAACTTCCTGGAAGATATCATTCGCTATGTCATAGCAATCATCTGCTCCATCCTCCGTCAGAGCCTCCCGGAGCTCTTCAGGCATGATGTAACCATTGCCATCTTTGTCAAAGTAGGAAAATGCTTTTCGTAGATGCTCATCATTGGCCATCCTCTGTAGATGGAGGGAAACAGCCACGAATTCGCCGTAATCTAAAGTGCCTTTACCATTCATATCAACCTGATACAGCAAGTTTATTATCAAAGCTACCAACAAGAATAAGAGGACTAAGATTTATAGTGAGCAAGGCAAAAAGAAAATGTGAAGAGCAGAAGTTGAATGTGTTCTTCAAACTGTAAATCAGATCAGCAAGCCAGAAGAGGCATCAAATTTATGCAGATAGTGAAATAGAACAGTAGCTTCTCCTTAATTTAGTATATTGATCTTCCTGATCCAGTTTAGAAGGATCGGGACCCCTTTTGTTTCACTATCGTGTATTTTGTGCAGACTAATACCCCAAACAAGAAGAATGAATACAATCATTATCATATAAAAGTCAGCCATCGTATATTTGTTCCACTCGGTAACATAACACTATGATGTAAATAAATGTAAGGTTAGATACTAAAATTCGAAGTCGAAGAAAGGTCTCCAGATGCTGGCTTTGAATATGAAGGAAATCCAAATCTATGTTCTAGCTAACCAACGAGAACATTCAGACTGGCATATGGTCCATTGACTAAAATGTGCTAGTCATACCCCAAGTGTTGGTGCATTGGAATATGTTACAGCACACAATCTTTGAGTCTTTTGGTCATAATAAATGTTACCGATGTGTCCCTTGAAAGGACAAAAGAAGCATATCAAGTCATGCAGCTTGTGTCTTATAAAACAACTGGGTTATCATGATATTTTGAATTAAGCAAGGCAACAACAGAGTAATATACAGGGGCATTAAACTTAGGTATATCAATGTCAGAGTTTACAGCTGAACATATATAAAGGAAACTTACAGCTTCAATGAGCATCTGAAGTTCAGACTCAGCAAGTTGAGAACAAAAATTCTTTAGTCCTGCTTTCATGTCTTCAACTGAAACAATCCCATCATCATCAGCATCCATTTTCTTGAACATATCCTTGATCTCCTCGACTTCTTCCAAGGAAAGGAAATCGGCAATCACCTAAAATATTGCGTGAAGTTATTATACTGGAGAATTAACTAATTCTCTAGAACGAGGCATTACCATGAACAATGTTTTGCCTACCCTCAGCGCCTTCCTCTTAAATCTGTTCATCATGGAGAACTGCTTTAACCTTGACTTGACTACATCCCCTAGAGGAACATTTGGAGCTTTCTTAGCATTTTGTAGCCAAGGATGTTCTGCAATAACAAAAATGTTACAAGTCAACCAAAATGACTTTCATATATCAGCTGTGACACAGTAAGAGATTACAAAGAGTAGAAGAATTACCGAGTCCTCGTTTTTATTTTCTAACAACAAGATAAAAGGTCCAGGCTAATGTTTGTTGTACTTTAAAAAATGAAACGCTAAAATACATTAAATTCTTTTGGTGCAATAGATCATTGCAGTCATTCTTCTCGCAATGAAATTGCTTCATTTCTCACCAATATATTCAGCTCGATAGATAGATTAATCCATCTCCATCAAGTACACTGATGTGATTCAACCGAGAGACAAGCCTCAACCGTGTAAAATGAGATTTACCAAGAACTTGTGCTGCAGTTAGCCGCAACTTTGGATCTGGTTCCAACATTTGCCTGACTAAGCTCTTGGCACTTTCTGAAACATTTGGCCAAGGATCCCGCTTAAAATCTATCAACCCACGAATGATGGCTTGCGCAACACCTTGTTCAGATTCTGCAATTAATGTGTGTTTCAGGCAATATAATTTATTGAAGTGGTAACCATAAGCATTTTTGAAGGGTATACCAGAACTAGGCCGATCAAAGAAAAGTTTAGCTTAGCAGCTCAATTAAGAGCCTTAGGCACACCAGTCCAAATTTTCAATCTTACACCAAAATCACTAGTTGGAATTGTAATCCAATTTTTCCAATAATTTTTCCAATCTCTTTCTAAGATTACTTAAAAAGAACGAGAGGTCTTAGTGCCATCTTACAACCAGTCAGTTAATCCATGTGCCCAGAAGAATCATGACACTCAACAAGATTACCTGCCCAAAATGGTGGAACCCCACACAATAAGATGTAGAGAATAACTCCAGCGCTCCATATGTCAATCTCAGGTCCATAATTTCGTCTCAGCACTTCTGGTGCCATGTAATATGGACTACCCACAATCTCAGAAAACTTTTCCCCTGCATATTTTTTAATAGGCAGAAATGTCATGAGAGATCAATATACAAAAGTGGAACCCCCGAGAACCAAATGAACAGGAAAAGACGTGCAAGAAGACCATCCACTAAATTGACCACTTTCCCTACTGAAGTCAAATTGCATATTCAAGGCACACAACATTCAGTTTGCTATCGTTATCGCAACTGACAATATAACTATCAGTGTCTTTCAATAACTACATCAAACAGTCACAAGACATTGAAAATGCGGAAACGGCCAGTAACTAGGAATAGAAGGCACCTGAAATCGCCTTTTATTCATCAGTAGAGGAAATACATTAAATTCAAATTTCAACTTAAGTGGCAGGGGGTGACTCCTTTTCTATCAATCGTTACTGAAACCTTTAAAGATTCCGACTTCTCTGGGTCAGATGGTGGAGTGAATGCGTACCGAGAAAGCACATTGCAGCAATTAAGAAACAGGGACTCAAGAGACTGAAACCCTAGCTGATAATAATGGGCAGATTAAGGTTTGGACAAGGAAGATGATCAAATGACAGCTGTCCGGCAGAAAAAGATCCAAGTACGGAACCTACAATGAGCAATGTAGCAACTTTCATCGCTTGAACGCATAAGAATTTGTCGATCCCACTAATCTGGTTCCTTACACAGGACGACAACAATACAAAGGCAGAATCTAGAATCGCTATCTACATCTACTCAGATACAGGACATCAAAACCCAGGTCCTAAGAGCTGAATTCTAAACGGAAGGCAGACTGATTTAAAAACTGCTCACCTGGCTTGAAAAAGATGGACAGTCCGAAATCAATGGCTTTGAGGGGGGAATTCTCCTTCTTGTTAGCGTAAAGGAAATTCTCGGGCTTGAGGTCCCTATGGATCACCCCGTGCCGGTGGCAAAGCTCCACGACCTCGACGATCGTCCTCGTGACAGCAGCCGCTGCCCTCTCCGTGTAATGTCCCCGAGCAACAATCCTATCGAAAAGCTCCCCGCCCTCACAAAGCTCCATAACGAGGTGCACCGCGGCGTCATCCTCGCACGCCTCACATAGCCGCACAATGCTGGGGCTCCTGGGGAGGTGCCGCATGATGGCAACCTCGCGGCGGACATCATCCACGTCCACGGCAGTCCGGAGCTTGCGCTTGGGAATGGACTTGCAGGCGAGGAGCTCGTGGGAGGAGCGGTCCATGGCAAGGTAGGTGACACCGAATTCCCCGCGGCCAAGCTCCCGGTCAATGAGGTACCTGTCCTCGATATTGGGGAGGCGCTGGTGGTTGGGGAGATCGGGGAGGACGGAGGGAGGGAGAAGGGGGTGTTTCTTAGAGGCGGGGGAGCGGTGGTTGGCGGAGGTGGCGGAGGAGGAGGAGGGCTTGACGTCCTCGCGGGCGACTGCCGCCGGAGATCTGCAGCAGTTCCCCATCTTGCAGGCTGACTGACTGACTGGTGCCCCCCGGATCAGGTCCTGGGACGACTTGGGCAAGGGTTAGGGTTTGCTGGGTCACATGGGGGGATGCGTTTCCGAGTTCGGAGGGAATTTCAGTGTTTCGGCCTCGGGCGAGGGAGTGTGGGTTTGATGGGCGGACGAATGTGTACGGAAAACGTAGGTCCGGAGTGGGAGTGAAGTGAGTGAGGAGTCGGAGGGGAAGAAAGGAAAGACGACGTCGTTTTCCTAAAATGAATATTAATATATATAGCTTAGACTCTTGTCGTGGAATATGAGGGATGGGAAGGGGAGGTTGACAGTTAATTAATTGTTAATTATAGCTCTAATAATGGTGGGGATTGTGCCGGAGAGGCTAAATCTCTTTCTAAATGAAATAGTATCTTTGAATATTAATTCTTTTTCCCGGCTAAAAAAGTGATATCCGCGAATGGTTACTTATTGCTTTTACTCTAAAGGGGAAGTTTGATTAGCGGGGAACGAGACACGTAGCGACACAAGAGAATCGAATACAATTCCGTTCATTTGAGGTCAGCTAATGGAATGCTTTTAATGAAATTAAATTCATCTCATTATATTCATTTCCAAGTAAAGGAAATGACATTTAATAAGGATTAACTTCTTAAGTAATAACTTAAATGTACGAAAGATTCTGTAATTGAATCTAAATTTTTATACTCTCCCTTATAAATAATACGATGACAGCTTGTATCAACAATTCATAAACATGTATCTCTAAAAAATTTAATTGGTGATGCAATAAGTTTATATATGGACAATTATATTATGTCAAATAATTTTTAAGTTAGTTTTTCATTTCCTAAAATGACGTTAGTATTTATTTCTAGTTTGAATAATTTGTTTGTTAATGATTACTTATCGTGAAATTATTTCATAAATTTTTCTTTAGGCCCAAGGTGTGTTTGGAACACATAGAGGACGATGAAAATAGGGGACAACTTTCTCCACCCTCAAAGCATGGCCTTCTTTTTGGCAAAAAAAAGAATTTGTTCCAACCATGTCGTCCTCAGCTTTAGCATGAAATAGGTGAATACTATGGATGCCGCGGTGATCAACCTTTCCGTGCGGTAAGGGATTTCCGCTTGAAAGTAATCGAGTCGTGGTGTTTTGGTCGCTGGTTGAGAAGAGGTTCTATCGAACGACCTTGCTCCTATTTCCTCAGCTCGTGCAAGAGTGAGGCAACAAGCGCATCCCTCTTCTCGGCCCTGGCTTCAGCTCTCGCCCTCCTTTGCTCCTCCCTCTCCCTCCACATCTCATCCATCGCTATCCGCTCGTTCTCCAAGGCCTCCATCTTCTGTTGCCACTCCTCCTTCGCCCTCCTCTCGCTTTCCCTCATCTCAAATGCCTCCCTCCTCCACTGCACCTCCAACTCTGATTGATGTTTCATGAAATCCTCCAACATGCTCCTCACTGCCCCACTTCCCCCCGAGCCACTACCGCCTCCGCTCTTCACCTTCTTCTTCTTCATCGTTTTCTTCTTCCTTCCTCCCGATCTCCCCTCCTCCTCCTCCTCCTCCTCCTCCTCCTCCTCCTCCTCCTCCTCCTCCTCCTCCTCTTCTTCCACTTCCTCCAAGAATAGTGCTGTCAACATCGAGCTACTATCCCCGCCACGTCTCCCCTCTTCAGCCCAAAGCATCTTCTGCATCCTCGCACCAAAGATCGCTTGCATGTCACTGAAGAATGGGAACTGTTGCCTTATTTCTTCTGCCTCTGATGTCTCGCATCCCTATCATATTCCACGACGTATGAAATAGTTGTTAGGGCTCGAATGGACAAGTTTCCCAATTGGTGAGCATATGTTAGGTCGAATGTATTAGATTTAGCGAATTTAACGTTTTCTTTCTTATAATTCGATCTGATCCGGAATCGTAAAAACAGAAACCCTAAAGTAGTCAAGGTTATTAGTCGAAAGCAAAAACCCTTCTTCGAGCCATCACCAATACCTTGTAGCGGGTGACGAGGTTCTTCCACTTGCACTTGCACTGGTCGGCATTCCGGTTATAACCCTTCTCCCTCATCTTGGACGAGATAACCTCCCAAAGAAGCTTGTTCCGCTTCATCTCCAAGAAAGCTTGGTCAAGGTCATCCCGGATCACGAGGAACTCCTTGGTCTCCTGGTAGCTCCATTGGGGGTACCGATCTGTGCTGGCCCGGGAGGACAACGATGAGGTATCCACATTCCCGTTCAACCACGGCTGTGGCTGCTGCCAAGGAACCTGTTGGTGGTGATAATGCTGCTGGTGAAGATGATCATGATTCCCATCCATCGCAAAAAATTAGGACGAAGAAAATATGGGAGCAGGCGAGAGACTGACGAATTTGGAATTTATAATCGAAAGGAGAAAAATAAAGGGGGAGAAAATTCTTAATCGACGAATGACACGACTGTGCAGAAATACATCATATCCACGTCTTGTGTGGGGTTTTCGTTCACTGTACATCCATTGAAAAGTATTTTAAATCTCCGTGTCGTCCGTATCTCTAACACGACAGATTGTCGGAGCCGTTTTTTCCTCTATCATGTTCATATTTCCTCGATAGACTAGCTCTGCTTTCCACGCATCTCGTGTCATTTGATTTCGAGGCATCATTCCTGAAAAAGAGTATGTATTCGAGATGACAATTCAATCGATATATGTGGTTAAATATGTTTAAAATATACGGAAGACTCGTCTTAACTTACTTCGAACTTTCGTAACAATTAACGTCGGTCATTATATAATAAGGACATCAAAGCCGACTAAACCAGCTACCGTAATGCGCACGTAACACGCCTAACATGCAAATCAAATGCTTATTTTCCCCTCAAATGAATGATGGCTTCCTCTTCTTTCCTTCCTCCTTCCTTTTGGTTTTGATTATTTAGTCAAAAATTAAAAGGTGCAACTAAGATTTGGATACACTTAAAATAAACGAGTAACCCTTTTTCCTTACGAATTTGGTATCAAAAGCAAAGACCTCATAAATCTAAATAAATATTATGTGAAGAGTCGCGTCTGAAAACCCAAAAATAGATCGATGGAAAATGAAAATACAGATATTTTAGGACCAAATAATATACGATGAATTCATCCATATCATGGCGCGTTGACGAGACGGGAAACACGAATGCCACCAAGTCCCCCTTTACACTACTGTAGGAATTTCTATTTATCATTATTCCGTTTGTTATTTTATATACGAACAAACGCAGAACGCCTATTTCTTCGAAAGCGGCTAACGGTACGTGCACGTAACCGTTACGTTGTTTACTAAAATCGATTTTTTTAGTAAATTTTACTAAAAATCGACCGTTTTTAGTAAAATGTTTAGTAAAATATCGTGTTTAGTAAAGTTTACTAATTTTTCACTGTTCAAAGTTTACTAATTTGCATTTAGTAAAGTTATCAGGTATTTTCCAGATTATTTTAGTAACCGTTTACGAAAAATATTGATGATTTCCACATTTTTTTAGTAACTTTTACTAAAATATCTCTGTTCAAGTTTAGTAAATTGTTACTAAAGTTTTTAGTAAATTTGTCCTCCGATTTACTACTTGTAGTTTAGTAACTTTTACTAATTTATTAATGTTCATTTTTAGTAAACTCTACTAATTTTTTTTAGTAAAATTTCAAAGTTTAGTAATTTTTCTGGTTCGTAATTTCAAAGTTTACTAAATTTCAAAGTTTAGTAAATTTCAAAGTTTAGTAAATTTCAAAGTTTAGTAATTTCTAATTTTTTTAGGAAAATTAGTAAAATACTGTTGAACATAGTAAAATCGTTTGTAAATTACTAAAAATGATTTTTTTTTTTTAGTAATGTTTTACTAATTTTTGAGCGAAATTTTTCGAAAATTTAGTAAACAGTTACTAAACTTTTTAGTAATTTGCAAACCTAAACAGTACATTCCGAACCTAACTACTAACATATGTTCGTTGTGAAATTATTATTTTACCCCCACGGTAAATTTACAAAAATGTTTTTGTAATTTACCCCCGCCGTGTAATTTATGATGATGTTAGAAATTCGTAAACGTTTTTGTAAATTTACCGCGGGGGTAAAATAGTAATTTCACAATGACCATAGGTTAGTAATTATGTTCGAAATGTACTGTTTAGGTTAGTAAATTACTAAAAAATTTAGTAACTATTTACTAATGTTTCATTAAAATTTCGCTCAAAAACATTACGAAAAAAAAGTCATTTTTAGTAATTTACAAACGATTTTCCTATGTTCAACAGTATTTTACTAATTTTCCTTAAAAAATTAGTAAATCATTACTAATTTCGTTTGAAAGCGAACAGGAAAAATTACTAAATATTGAAATTTTACTAAATAAAATTAGTAAATTTTACTAAAAATGAACTGTGATAAATTAGTAAAAGTTACTAAACTACAAGTAGTAAATCAGAGGACAAATTTACTAAAAAGTTTAGCAACCATTTACTAAACTTGAAGAGTGATATTTTAGTAAAAGTTACTAAAAAAAATGTGGAAATCACCGATATTTTTTGTAAACGGTTTACTAAAATAATCTGGAAAATGACGGGTAACTTTAGTAAACGTAAATTAGTAAACTTTACTAACTGTGAACTGTGAAAAATTAGTAAACTTTACTAAACACGATACTTATTTTTACTAAAAATAGTCGATTTTTAGTAAAGTTTACTAAAAAAATCGATTTTAGTAAACAACGTAACGGTTACGTGCACGTACCGTTAGCCGCTTCCCTATTTCTTCCGACATTTTCATTATATAGACTATTGTTATTTGTCAACATTTCTCCAGTTCCTTGTTAATAAACTATCTTCGGTTCTTATTTCTTCGAACTTTTCTCGGGTTGTGATTATTGGCCTTGCGAACTAGTCGCAAGCCATGATCGCACGATCGATTTGGGATAGGAAATATAGAAAGACCAAAAGAGTCCCCGTTTGCGCTACGTTACTGAACTAATTACAGGGGACGAGATTCGTAGATGCAATCCACGAAAAGAACCGACAACATGTGTCATACGTCTTCCTCTCCCTCCCGACGCGACGGTCCATAAGACTGTCGTTCGCCAGTGGAAGATGGTAACTCGGCGATAATATAGATGTGACGGACACATCTATTACGGTCGTCAATGTTGGGTCTACACTGAATTTCTAAGCATATTAACAAGAAACTAAATTGTCGTAAAAAAAAAAAACCAAATAACATACCACTCAAACTGACATATAGATGTAGAATTAAGTTATACCTCGAGGAGTTATTCCAGATCGACACAACATATGAAACTGTGAGCAACTATAAGGAAAACGGATGGAATAACAGAATGAAGGAGGAACAGAGTAGAGGAAGGAGGAATTGAAGATGCAGGTCTGCGGAGAATTAAAATGCGAGACTCCATAAGTTAGTGGGCTTCAAAGCCTTACAAGCCCATGATCTTTAGTAAGGAGGACAAAAATGTAATAGCACAGTTTGTTAGGCGGTTGCAAGGGGACTCGCACCCCAGAGGACGAGAGTGGATCGTTTTTGTTTTGTCTGCTGGTTAAGGGAGTTTGTTGGAATGGAGGAAGTGGGAGACGACGTTGCCCGACCAACCTTCAGAAACGTAAATCCACGTTTAATGGACGATTTTAACATGGAACGTGTCGGTTGACTAGCGTTGAATCCGCATTAAATATTTATTTCGGACAACCTCGATGTGGTTAGATAGACGCGGTAAGAAAATTGTTCTTTAATGTTTCCGACACCTGACAACAGAAGATGAGCCCTTCTCGTCAAACTTCCGCCAACTCCTTTTCACACCTCTTGAGCCCGATCCCTTCGCCGTGCTCCCGACGCTGTTGTGTCGGAAGACTTCCCCGGTGAGAACATCACAAGCTCTTCCAGGAGGCAGTCGAGAGAGTGCTGCTCGATCGTTCTACAGATCTCTTCCCGGATTGGGGAGTCGCACGACAACCAGCTCGGGTTCATGGCTTCTTCTTCGGCTAACCTTTGGACTTGTAGGATGACATCGTCCAAATGTTTACCGTCGTCCAGGAGTTTCATCTCCTGAGGCACCTCCGCCTCCTTCGTGGCAACTTTCCGCTCAGGACTGGTTATGGGATCCGAGGTTCTTGCCACCTGCGTCGATGTAGATCCATGCCTCCTTTCAGCCTTACGTGAGGAATTTGCTGGAGCAAACACGGCAAGGTTGTTCCCTGCATGAAAACAAAAACTCGGGTTGTTAATACTGCACACGAGCTCTTCGTCGAGAGATTGAGATGCAGGGTATAATTATCCAAACCTTGAGGGTAGCGACCTTCGGGCTTGTCGAGCACAGACACTGGGCTTGAACCATCTCCATCACTGGCTGCTATCACAACTGGCTTCCATGCATCCTTCCTATTGCTCTTTCGAGCACTTACTTTTGACTGGCCTGACTTGTGATTACAAGCTGCCCTGTTCCTCGTCCGCGGCTCGTCCCTAAGCTTTAATACCTTCTTCTCCTTACTGCTCCAGTCACTCTTCTTCCCCCTACGCACTTCACGCTTCCTAGGTCTCACCACCATCTCGTTCTCTTGCCCATCCTCCTCCCTTTCACGGTCCTCCAGTATGACAATGATAAAATCCTTCTCTTTCGCCAGAGGAACAGATGTGGGAACAGAGACCTCATGATACGACACGGAGGTCTTGGCCCTACGGTGCCGATGCCGAGGAGCCCTCACTGACGATAAGTCCACCTCCAGCAAGTAGTCCATGAAGTTAACCGACCGGCTCCTGGAGAAAACGTCAGGGGACTTCACGCTCGGCACCCACTTCATGTCCGGCAGCGTCTCCAGCCCCATCAGTCTCGCAACCAACCCCGCTCGCCTCCCCGACGACGTCACGCCCAATTCATCCGTACGTCCTCCCAACTGGGACCTCTCCTCGGGAATTCGCTCACAAGGCCCGACTGGGCTCAAACCCAGGTCACCAGCGACATCTGTCGGGTGAGTGGGAGCACCCTGCCGGCATAGGAGGTGCCGCAGCACTGTCGCAAAGCAACCCGAATCGCGGTTGCCCTTGGTGTTAGCCATGATGGCCTCTTACTCCCCCCCACACCCCCCCCCCCCCCCCCCCCCCCTTATGTGATGAAACTGGACAATGCAAGTATTTGATTCCAATGACGACTGAAATACTAAGATTTGAGAGCAGAGTTTGGGTATTGGTGGTAGGTGAACTTGAAAAAATTTTGTCCCGGGCAAAAAAAGCAAGTGAATTGGGAAGTGGGGATGGATGGTTGCTATGATTGATGAGATGAATGTTATGGGAATTGGGTGAGTCTAATTAGAAGGACAAATGTGGATCGGAAGTCAATTTGGGTAACCAGGGGGGGGGGGGGGGGGAACAGATTTGACCCACCGTGTGTTTGATGGGTGAGGGTCCCGATCTAAATTTGAACTTACTTATGTTTCAATTTGGGGATCATGTGGCTTGCAACTTCTGACTCCATCCAATGTGTTTATCCAAACATTTGGTTAAGGGTTGGCGGTTCTGATATTCTGTTGGTGAACAGAGCCGACAATATTGACTTCTTATGGCTCCAAACCCCCCCCCCCCCCCCCCCCTCTCAAGCTGTCCTTTTTTTGTCCACATTTCTTTTTTGCATTAGGACCAGCAGCCGACGACTATGACCTTTGCCTTGTTTTGTTGGACTGGGCAGGTTATAAATGGGCCTTAAGCCCATTTAAAATGGGCTTTCGGTTTCTTTGATGTAGGTCCATGGAACGATAAGCTTGTCTCTTTTACATATTTATCAGGGCAAGGATGCGAATATATGTCCGTCCGTCCGTCCGGGAAACCCCATCACGGGTTTATTGATGTTCAGGGGTTCATGGTTAAGAAGTGCCGTGCTCCTGGACTGAAAGCAATGGAAATCGGCGGTCGTTGATTCCTTTCTGGACGACAATAAGAATGTAGCGACCGGCTAATCCTCTCGTCTAATATGACTGTTAATCATATGCATATCCAGATGTTTAGGACCGCCCAATTTTTTGTTTCATGTCGGCGGCAATCTTCCTGAGAGAGCAGGAAAAGGGATTTCAGACAAGCCCAGGGAGACCGTGGCACTCAGAAGAGAGTGATCTGGGGCAACAGGATTTCGTTCAGGTTCTCCGTGACGAATGCAACCCGATGCTCCATACACGGGGATCGAAATTCGAAGTATGTTTGCCTTGGATTTTCCTCAGCGGTTTGCTTTACTTTTGAGGTTTCGTCGAAATTTCAACCTAAGGCCTCTCCCATTAGTTTAGTATCACCGTGACGTTGCCTCAATCCTTGTACATTTGATTAATATTTCAAGCAACCTGCAATGCGGGAACCAATCCTCGGTCATCGGCAGAGAGGTCACCGGTTTCTCCCGCTTCAAGCTGCAGGAGGCCTCACGGTGCCAATTGTGAATGACATTATTCTGTTCTTCCTTTATTCTCCCTTCATATAAGTTCCTTAAGATAATGTTTACGATGTTATTCTTCTTATCGTTACTACGACAAACGAAGTTTGGTCACAGAATAAAGGTGACTTAACATAAAAACCACCATGTTAACAAATGGTCATGATGTCCATCGATTGAAATTTCGACTGATGTTTTCTTTTCTCTACGCCCCGTCCAATTCATTAAGAAAGCCGTGAGGCTCACGACACGGGAAAAGATGCTCGCCCCTCCCAAATTTGTTGGAATGTAGCCAGAAATGACTTGGCATTATTTCTTCAGTTCGATCATTGTTTGTTATAATATCATCAGAAGAATCATCGAACCCATTAACATTGATTCAAATCCGAATTTTCGTCCCGGGTTTCGGGCACAGGGAAGCATTAAAACAAAAGATTTATGCCCAAAATAATCGGAATGTTGGTACGTATAAAATATTTTGAATAAATAACGAAATTAATTTTACTCTAAAATATCTCCTCGAAATAAAACGTAATTACAAACAATCGAGAACCTCACATGTGACTCATCTAGCGGTATCCACGCGCACGAGATCACGAACATCCGATTAGTGCTAGCCTCTTGAATCCGTCTAGTCTCAAAATCGAAATCACACCAAAACTCCTCTCAAGCTCTCGTGTTTTCTTCGTCTATTTTTCTAACTATCTGACAATCCCTCCTCCCCATCAATATTTCATTTTTCTTTTATTTCTAATAATTACTATCTGATGGGGAATTGCTTGGGATCGTAACGCATTACAATTAATGAAAAATCAAATTGTTTCCTGATTTGTAACGTCGTCTGATTGATTAAAAATAGAATACGTGATCTTTTCCATTTATCTTATAATGAAAATATAAAAATAGAAATTTAATTATTTTTAACTTTAAAACAAGACTACCAACGTATCCCTCGGATATTAAGAAAATATTATGCGAAGGGATCTTATGTTTAAAGCTTTAATGTAAATAAATCTATACTTACAAATAAAATTGACCTGAATAAATCCATATTCAACCTTGGTCAATTTATCTACTTCCGATATTTCAGAATAAATTAATAATCCAATTAATTCTAATTCTGAAACAATAAAACGATTAATTTAGTATCCACTAAATAATCAATAATATAATGTTCGTGTCAACGTGCTATGCGTGCGACCCTCTAGGTCCTATACACGAAGGTAGTGTAAATCCATACATAAACTAAGGTAACCGTCTAGCAACAGTTTTTAGTCATCCAACGTGTTAGGATAATGATCATAAATCATAAACCACTATGAACTGATTACTTTATAATGTAATCTCTTCATCTAAGCGACATCCCAATTAATTCGGCGCAAAATACATCATCACCGAATTAATTGTTTTACTTGATTACCAAGATATAATAGACTCACTTGAATGTAAAACATTCCTCCCATGGCCATGGATTTTAGAGTCACTAATATCTCTATCAAGTGGCCTAGATGTCAACTCTCTTATCTAAAAGAGCAATGAATCATATATTGACTCAACACTATTCTCTCTACGCTTTGCCACACACTCAACAATCGTATTACTCACAATCCGGTTAAAAACTGCTTTTAACTACGTCAAAGTACACAACTCCACGCATAGAATAAATGAAGGTCTCAAGTCAAAAGATCAGTTACACTCGTCTATAAAGAGGATTGACCAATGATGTTCAATACGTGATATCCTCTTAAACGGGTCGTGTCCAGTATCTCTAATCTCAGGGTACCCCTAAGTCTAACTTAGATATACTATCCATCGGTCTATCTTGACCTCAATTATACTAAGTAATGATCTAGATGTCCATATCCCCTCTAAACATCTATCCGATCACTGACTATTTCAAATTAATATACTCGTTAATATATGGGACTTTATCATTAATAATTTTAATTGTAGAAAAGTAAAATAATCAATGATAAATACTCTTCTTTATTAATTATTTATCCACAAATACAATAAAATGCCTTGGCACATAAGTGCACACACTAACACAACAAACTTAGTAAAGTCTATGTCCTAATCAATGGACTGTTGTCTTGATCTAGGTGGATGCTTGCATTTTATTATATCATTTTGTAGAATCTATTTCGTACGGCACAGGTTAATACCAGCTGTGTTGTGTTTTCTTCTCTTTATATTGTTGGTGGTGTTTGTTTAAGGGTGGACGATGATGATAATTATGCTAATCCATTTCGTAACCGGCCACGATTAAACCTTGTGCGGTTCTGCTTCGCATGATTGATGTGATAAATTTATGTACTCAAATGTTCAGTGCATGACAGCCAGGTTCATTCCAAAAATTGTTCTACCAACTCGCGTCGTACTTTATTCCGTTGCTGGCGATCCATCCGGGTGTCGTCAGCCTGTTTCGGGAGAAAAGGACCGATAGGAACTAACCCGAGGAGCCAAAGAAGATGTCAGAAGAACCGGGAACTGTAATGCATAGCGAGCGTCGTAAACGTTTCATTAGCATGGAACATGTCCTATGTCATACACCCCTAATTACAGGAACACAACTTCTATACCATCCCAGGAAAGCATGCAACTTCTATACCATCCCAGGAAAGCATGCTTTTATTTCCATGGATTCTCTCATCTGTTTATTCTTCTTATTTATGACACAGATCAATTCGTCTATCACCTACGAGAGCAACATGACAGCCCAATTTCTGTGGCTCGATTCACAAAGGCTTGCACTACAGGTAGCTGCGGAAGATGTCATCGAAGCTCGATGCTTACCCATTTTGCTCCTCGCTCCAATTCGTTATTGCTTTCAGCACTGCCTCCTTCACCTCTTGAGCATCAATGTTTTCATCTTCTTCATCCTGAGAAACCGAAAATAAAAAAGGAGATTACGGTTTTGAGTTCTTGCAGTGAGTGAAAAGTAATACAAGAATGATGTTTTTGTAGTTGACATGGATACACGTATGAAATTTCTTCTTATATGATGCATAAAGTAGCAACAATATTTGTTCAGCATAATGATTCCTCTCGATAATCGGGTGCTATTTACTGGATACGAGAACGATCCTAAACACATATATTTGACACAACGAGGAGGCCTGCTTTCTTCTTCCAACGTGGAATCGACGAAGTCCTGGAATGACTAAACTATTTGGTAGATAAAGATAAACAGGGGTAAAACGAGGAAGATTAAGGTCTTACTTCTTCTCCGATGGCTTCTAAGCTGAAGTTTTCGGAGCATGAAATCTTGGCATCCATCACGTTAAGTCCGAGCTCTTCAAAAGCTTCGAGGATAGAAACGAGTAGGCCTGGACAGCTCCTTTCCGAGTAAACCTTTATGCGAAAACCTTTATTGAGAGTTTCAACATTAACGTCCTGCAAATATATCCACCATCACCAAGTCAAATCTCAAGCGCCGACCCCAGGTAAATTCCTATAATCGATTCCTTTACCATCTGTAGATTTGGATCCGTCTCTTGGTCGAGTGCTTCAAATCTTTGCGTCAGATCCCTTATGAACTCAAACGCAACCACGGAGATCGAGGCTTGGTTTACCTGAGATGGATATAAACCAAAACAATAACAGAAATGAATTGAAAACCGGCCATCAAATTAAGATAGTGAATCAATCTGGTCCCCTCTTACCGCACTGGAGCTTGTTACTGCCAAAAGTTGTAGCGATTTCTTCAATAGCACAGCTCGTTGTCGCTCCCTAGAAGCCACCGAAGCATCTCCGGCTTCCGATGAACACAGAGACCGCTGGATGGTTTCTGTTTTTTTTTTTTCCTTTTAAAATTATGAGGGAGTAATTATTTGAGCCCTATAGATAGATCTTATCTTGAATTGCTTTTTTTTTTTCTCTCCAGACGAGGGCTCCAACAAACCCTTAAAATACAAACAAGATGATAACTAATAGAGACCTATAAAAGCTCTGTTGAGTTATGTATGACCCTCGACATTCATATTACCATATCTCGGTTCATATGCCCTCGCGGTGCCCGCGAGGGAGTTGAACTGCAAAACAACTTTCACATTCCACAGCAAATTCCTCCCATCCCTAAACGTGAGCTGTTTTGTCGCCCCAGTGTAATTTATTGTGTTCGATTCGAGCATGGATCTCTAGCATTTCCCTAACAATGAGTTGCGTGATCGAGCTTCTTATTCGGAGAACTTCTGCGATATATCTTTGTATATGTGGGTGATGTGGTGTGACATTGAGTGCTCAACAAAGGACAAAGGAGAAACAAACACAAAGGAGCCTACCGTATCGAAATATCAAGAGCGAAAATTCTGCGAATGAGAATTCCTAATTTATTTTTAAAATATGACCGCTTTGCTCAAAGGAGTAATGTTTCTGTCGAGAACCGCCCATAGAATTTCATTTTGAGTAGCTATCGAGATGACGAGTTTGAGCCCTAGCGAAAATGAGATAGAACCGACTATTTCGTGGCTTCATCCGCGGAGCAATATTATATACAATTCCCCCGTGAAATGTACTACATGCAGTTCCGTGCGACAGTCAGCTAATTCGATCATCCTCTGACACCAAAATAAGATCCGTTCCAATCGATTCGAGGCCGCCCTCTCATGAGAATTCCCACACAACCTTGATATGCGTCGTGTTTCATGCACAGATGCTTAGGTTTATGAATCCTCACCATCAAACAGCGTGGAAGCTTGAGAAGCCTCCGCACATGTGGCCAATCTACATCAATACAACGTTCGACATCATCATCATGCCGTCTCTGTGGGCACCAAGAAACCTAGCTGTGCTCTATCTGAAAATCGAAAAAAACCCTTGGGAGAACCAGAAATCATGTGAAAACAATAATTTCGAGAAATTTTTTATTTGGACGATTTTTTTTTTTTTTTTTGAGAAGTAACGCATTGTGTAAGAATCGAATGTTACTAAATAATCATAATGCGTTCGTGATGGATATGATTCCCGTGAGCGAGTGAGTGATCTTCTTTTGGATGGATTGTTTTGACAGCTAAAAACGTGTTCTTTTGTCTGCTTAAATCATTAGCTCTTGCTCAGTGAGGCTTCAAGTCTTATAAATGTGTTAAAAACCAAACTCTTATGGAACGATTCCACTCCAAACGGACGACTTGGGGCGTAAAATGATATCAAACATCAAATATTTTCCCCCAATAAGTTGTCCTTTATCGAAACTATGTACAGCCTGAGTTGCCACTTCCAAAAATCGAAACAACAAAAGACCAAACTTCTCACACAAACGATGACAAAGAATAGACTAGCAAAGCATCTCCCCAGGTAGCAGAGGACCAACAACAACTGCAAGGTGGAAGGTTCAGGGCACCTCTATCATCACCCACCTTGACACCGAACGGTGATTGGACGGGAAAATATGGCGTGTCGATCTCGCAACGTCCTGTCGTTTCTTGAATATCACGGGACGTTAGTCTATCGTCTCATATGTTCATTCAATGCCCATGAGGGGGATTGTTTCCCCTCAAGCCAAGACATACACACCATGATGTTTATGTTTGTTTCCTAGCTTCGAATGATTGTGATCTACCAATAAACAAACAGAGTCGGCAATGCCCTCTCGATTAGAAAAAATAATCAGAAGATTGGGAATTTATAAATTCCCATGAGTTGACATCAAATTGTACTTCGGATCGAATCATTCCTCGTTCTCTATGATTAAAGTTTTGATAAAATTTAAATAGCAACTTTCTTTCAATTTCGCTCGCCGTATTGTTTTTCTGATGCGATCACCTTTCTAAGAACAGACATATCATTAAATACATAACAAGAGAAGGATCTGTAGTGACTTAAGTTAGGACGATCCTTGTAATGTTCAAACCCTAGTTTACTCTTATAATTAACTGCGCGGAACACGTGTCTATGTGCGCCAAACAAATCGGAACAAAGCCTCGGATGTCGTTCCATGTATATTATACAAAGAAAAGGAGAGAACAGCCAACGAAGCACGATGCTTTCATCACATTATTTCTGTGTAGACAGCGATATCTAAAGAACAATCGTCGGTAAGTGCCAAATGAACCTAATCAGATACTCGTGGCCTGGTTTCACCATTACTTTTGGTAAATTTATATCCATGTACATGTACTCATCACATCCGTAAGGAATTTTAGGGTTTCCAAACTCGAGTAATATGATAAGCACTCGTGTGTGAGGATCATAAGATTAAGACATATTCATTCACCACTAAATTAGTCGGTCGTTTCCAAATCTTTCCCTCTATCGCTGCAGGATTATGCCTTACATCATTGGAATCGAGCTTCCCTTTGATTCGATCAAACGCATCTCGACCTCTCTTGCGACTTTCCATGCATTAATTTGTTGTGGCTAGACCTGAATATCCCGTCACGGCAGTACGTTGGGGACAAACCCCGGTATCAAAGTCACTGATAATTTCCCCCAGATTTTCGGACCATGACCCCATGTTAGCTCGATGAAACGTAGGGGGGTCCGGGAGGGGTTCACGGGCCAAAAAGAGGAGGTCCTTTTTGAGGAAAAAGGCAAAGAAACCCAACAAAACATTCTCATCCAAAATGCATGTCATCACCAAAAAAAACACACTAACAAATCATTTCACAGCATAAAAACAAGGGATAGAACAATTATTTCTCCGCGTTCCCTATTTAATTTATTCTTAATATGTATATATATTTTTTAGGGGGGGGGGGGGGGGGGGGGTGTATGGAAACATTTCCAGACGTGTCTTTGTCGCGTTTACTCACATGTTGGACAGCATCAAGAATCCCTCCCTCCCTCACTCCTTTTCCTACCACTTTTTTGTCACTCACTGGTTATCTGAATTAACTTTATAAAAAAAATTTTTTATCATTAACCCCTTTTTTCTCAGTTACGAAAAGTCTAAAAATACAATACTTGAATAATTAAAAAGTTGGAAAAATGCGCAGCTGCCTGTATCAGATTAAGACAATGGAAGAGGGGTGGAGGGGACAAGTGTTCTAGATAAAGCAAAAGATGCTGAAATCATACAAGATTTGATTACGAGGGTGAATTTTTTTCCCCTGAGAACTTGGAATTAATGGGAGAGTCCATTCAGGTTGTATGCCCTTTTCTTCCTTTGTTTCTTCAGACCCTGTAATAATTCACGAAATCAATCACCGAATTATTCGTACTGAATTCCCCCCCCCCCCCTCCCTTTCCTTCTTTTATTTTATTTTTACTGCCATCTCTATTCATTGGCCTTTTTTTCTTGGATCGTTATTATATCCACGGAGAATTTAATATTAAAGTTGAAAACCTCGGATTCTATTTCTTCTCCACCCAACCAACTAAATGAATGTCTTGTTTCGGGCCTGATGAGCATTCGGCCTAGTAACCGCGCCCGACGGCCCATACTAATGGGCCTGGATTCCTTCTTGTGGGCCCAGCGGCTCACTCCATCGTTACCATTACCATGGAGCAAAACGTCAGCAGGGAAATTGAACCTCCCATTTGATGTTATCCCAAACCCTTCATTGCTACCACCTCCAAACCCTGTCCGCTAGCCCTGGTCCGCCAGGCCCCTCTGTCGTAAATCTCCATCCGCTGTCAGCTTGAGCATGCATGTATTCACGACCACGAACCGGGAATAATGACCAGAACCCCACGCGTTTATGTAGCCAAGGAAAACTTGCAACGAACAATTATGCAAATTAAAAAGAATAATTATGCCAAATGACATGAAAGAAGCTGAGAAACCAGTCTCCCAGGAAGATGGCCTTTTGATGGCGGTGTTATGCGCCTGTGATCGACCAAGGCGTGCCGGTCACGATGGGAAAGAAGGGCACATGAAGAACCAACCCCTATGGAGATCAAGACAAAGACGATGACGAGATAAAGAGTGAACAAGAGAGAGAGAGAGAGAGAGAGAGTTGCTAATGCACGTGCCCTGCTTCTCCATCGTGCTCCTCGCACGCCTCATATGGTATGAAGGTTTGAAGCTTGTTCAGGTTCTAAGAAGGACGGGGATTGGGAAAGAGAGAGAGAGATACGGAGGGGAGTCACCATTGTTGCCCTATTCGAGTCCTCCTGCCTTTCATATATAAGTACGTACAAAAGAAGAAGAAGAAGAAGAAGAAGAAAAAAGTGAGTAGGGAAGATGAGGATGAGGAGTTCACTTGCAAAAAAAAAAAACTAACCCTTATAAATTACGAGTTTATTTATCGAGTGACATAGCCGATACTCGATGTTATGTTTTCCCAATTGTTGGATAAGTTTGCAATGCAACCTATTTTTATATATAAAAAATGACTAATTTTTAGAAGTGGAAGATATCAAGATTTAAAATGATGTTGTTACCAACAAAAGAAATTAATTAATTATTTGATCTCGTGAAAAGGGTTCGTTGCAAGTAATAATAATAATTATTATTATACAGGTTGATTATTACAGTGGGATCTTAATTCCATTAGTTCACTTCACTAAACCACACCATTCCTCTTTTAGATTAATATTCTTTCTTAAAGGAAAAAGGGGGGGGGGGGGTTTAATGGGGAAATCATAGGGAGTAATCCAATCCAACCGTTACGTGATGGTATTATCTATCAAATAATTGAATTCGGGTCGTCGGTTGGTAATAATAATTCATAAATATTATGACCAGTTTTTGTTTTGTACGTAGTTTTGTTGCCTTCGTGAAATAGTATCGGAAGTTTTAAAATTTCATGAGAAACACTCATAAATTGGTGTTTGAAGCACGATTTCATTTCTTAAGAAAATCAGCAAATCGGTGTTTCAAACATCGATTTCTCCATTTTTCTCTAAAGGAAATCGATACTTCGAACACCGATTAAAAGTATTAGTTGATAAATTTTGAAACTAAAGTCCCGTCAGAACGTGTAGTTGGGTATTTTATTTTACTCGGGCACTCGTCAAATTCAAACCCTTTTGGTCCCTCTAACGAAAAGGCTTTCCTGGGATTAAATCAAACGTGGTTAGATGGACAATGACGGAGGATTAATCTTGAATGTTAAGAATTCATTTATCTTCCACGTCAAAGGGGGACAAGAAATGACCGGAACCCAATTCATGGGAGAATTCTTACACAAACCACCAAACCTATGAAAAGAAATTCAATTTTCCCAATGGGGTGGTGAAATGAACACGCCCCCCCTCTCCCTACAAGCTATTACGAGTTAATGCCACCTACAAAGGCCATTTGGTATCATTCGATTATTCGTGGTTATCCGGGGAATGCGGCAACGAAAGGTCATTCATCAATTTGGTCCAATAATTCTGTAAACGATTCTGGGAATATCTTCTTCTTTTTCTTTTTGGGTATTTGATTTGTCAAGAGCAGGGGGTGATTTCATTTTGTCCCGAAACGCATTCCCATTGGACTAAACGGATGTCTTTTTATGATGTTGGTGGGTGGGGGTTGTCTTAATTTAAGGGATGGAGTCGGGAGGGGGGGAGCAAATTAAGCATGGTATTCGGGGTAAAGTAGGCCAGCACTAAGCAAAAGTTGGCACATATTACATACAAATGTATGATTAGGAAGTAAAATAAGCTGTAGTTTGTGGAGGCCGAGGGATATGACTTGATGAGGATGCAACACGCATGTCATTATCATCGAGGGGTTTTATGTCGTGAGTTTCTTCTTCTTCTTCTTTTAGCCACTAAACATAACTTGATTAAGATTTCTCGGAAAGAAAAGAGGTAGTGCACTAAGCCTACGCACCTCATCACTTGCCTCCTCTACCTACCTCGTCACTTCCCTTGCCCAACTTCCGTTCTCGGAAGTAACACTACAGCATGATACACATGATCCACAGTGTCACACGTGTCGCCCACGTTAAATGTCAGATAAGATACACATCAAGAATCCCGTTTTCAAACATTTATAAGAGGGAGATTAAGAGAATAATTTTGTATCATGTACGAAGATAAATTTCTTCTAACTGAATGTTTTCCTCCTATTCACTCCAATCCCGCTTCTGATCCAAAACACATCGTGTTAGGGAGGAGTCGGGACCCATAATGCACTTCCAGACTGATGATATCACATGTCTTCGACAATTTATTATTATAAACTCGTGCTAATGAACGTTCATTTATCATGAAAAAATCTCGTGTCCCATAAGAGGTTTGTTAGAATTGAAGGTTAGTCGCGAAAATATTTTGAGAAATAGGGTAAATTATTTCGAAATTCGTTAAATAAAATCTTGAAATCGGAGTTAGATTAATCATTTTTCTCCTTAAAGAAGTCAATCTTTTGAAACTCGATTTCGAATTACAAACCACGAACACAATCTTTTAAAACATGATTTCATGGGGGCGTGGTAGATGGCATGAATTTGGAGTTATAAACTCCGTCTTCGTCTCACTAAAGGAAAAACAGGGAACGTAGCTAAAGCTAAAATTTGGCTTCATAGCAACGAAGGAAGTCAAAGTTTCCAAAGTCGATTTCTTTAATGTAAGTAAAATCGGAGTTTTCAAACCGTTTTACTCTGACATGGAACAAAGTTGATTTTTGTTTTTCTTCTAATACTAGGTCGGTGTTTTGAATCTCGATATCCTTAATGAAATGATGAAATCGGTACCGATTTCGTGACATCTTGCAATTCTCCGTAAAATCATAGTTATAAACCAACTTCAAGTTTAGGAAGCCCAAATCGGATTTACAAAAGCCGACTTCCTTAAAGAACAGAGTTGGTATTTATAAATCTGATTTTATGATATTATTTGACTAATTTTGAAACTAACTACCTTATTTCACGATTGATATTATTGTAACAAAGCTCCAAACTGGCAATTGAAGGTAGAAAACCATTTTGACGACATTGCTTGTAGACATATAAAGCCCGCTCTGGCATGGCTTAACCTTTTCTTTATCTAACCCTTAGGTGTCGCCTTCAGTTAATATGACCTTAGGCCTGCTCTTAAGGTTCTCGGTAAATATAACTCACTTCTTTTTCTTTTTGATGGGCCGACGGATAGTACACGTTTGGCTCAATAGGCTAACTAGCAAGCTTGAAGACATGTACCTGTTCTTATTACATTTTTGTTCAACAAAGCTCCCCATAAGGGTGTCTATGGGCCATATCATAATTTACGGGCCTTGGCGACGAGCCCGAACCCACACGTGTGGCCCTTGGGTTTCGGACCACCCGTGTCCGATTACCGCACCATTTTGGGCGGGCTTTCCATATTAATAGATGGTTGTGACTCTCCCTTACGATTTCAAAATAATAAAGGCATTATAAATTTTATAAATTTATAAAATAATAATGTCCGTGATTAACCAATAGAAACGAAAGAATGTTTATGAGGAGGCCGTGGGGTTTGAGAAAATTAAGCCGCTAATAATAATTAACAATAATTAAAAAGAGTCAAATCAAGGTTTGACTTGACTGTCTCGCCCGCCTGCCCACAACAGAAAACCGAAAGGAGGTGTCCGCTTTGCCCCTCCGAGTCCCCCAGGAATTCGAAGTTGGGTTGGGGGGGTGGAGTTTCTTGCCAGCCCCCACACGATGGCGAGCCCTCGATCGGGCAGGCTATCCGTCACCCCTGGGTCGAGGATTCTTCACCAGCAAACCCCCATGACCGATGATCCTGTTTGGAGGAGGCTCAGAGACGCCGGCTTCGACGAGGAATCCATCAAGCGCCGTGATAAGGCCGCCCTCATCGGTTACATTGCCAAGCTCGAATCCGAGGTTTTTCCCCCACTTTTCCTTTTTTTCCTTAGTCTCTGAGTTCGATCCCGTGCTTGCGATTACTTAGTGGTTGGGATTGAAGTGAAAGTTTGTGGGTTTTTTAAGGGTTCTTTATTTATTGTTTGTTTCTGATTTAATTTTTTTTGTTTTGGATTTTGATCGGGGTCGATTGTGATTGGTCTTGTCTTGTTTTCCTGATCGGACTAAAGGAGAAAGTTGATATATTAAATTATGCTGGATTAGAATTTCCTGGGGTTTGTCCGTTCTCCGTGGTTCTATTATTGTTCTTCTGGTTGGAATATGTAGTTCTGGTGCTCTGTAGATTTTGGTTTCTGGTTGCGGGGCTTGCCGCCCCGAATGCTGCACCTTGTTCGTGTAGGAGTGCTTAAGTGGAGCTTCTTGCACGTAAGATTTTAATCGTTGGCCGCCGGATAGTTTAGGAAGTAAAATCGACCCAGTAATAGTATCTAGATAGATTTTTTTTCTGAGTTAATTGTGCTTTGTTTTGGACTTCTATTTTCAGTATTTGGAATTTCTGCAACCTTTGCAAGTGTCTCTCATTTGTATGTCATGCACTACACTCACTAATTTCTTGAGCCTGCGTAACGTCGACTAGATATTCGACTACCAACACCATATGGGCCTTTTGATACTGGAGAAAAAAGAGATGGCTAACAAGGCCGAGGAAGCCAAGGCCTCTGCTGAGGCTGCAGAGTTGAAGTATAGACGAGATCAATCTGCCCATGCCGCTGCTTTGGTTGAATCGAGGAAACGAGAAGAGAACTTGAAAAAAGCTCTTGGAGTCGAAAAGGAGTGTATTGCTAGTGTAAGTGTGGCACCAGTTATTTTCCCTTTGCCCATGCTTTTCTGATTATTATCATCGCTGAGGGAGTGACAGTGCTTGCTGACACTGACATTATTCACATTTTCAGCTCGAGAAGGCATTGCATGAGATGCGGGCTGAATCTGCTGAAACAAAAGTTGCGGCCGAGGGCAGATTGTCTGAATCGCGGTCGGTGATGGAGAACACTCAGAAGAAACTTGTTGAGGCAGAAGAAAAGCTTCGAGCTGCGGAATCTTTGAAGGCTGAGGCTAGTCGGTACCGTAACCTTGCTGAGAGAAAGATTCACGAGGTCGAAGGAAGGGAAGATGATATGAGACGGCGCATTGAATCTTTTAAATCTGAGTATGACGTTTCTGGTCCATCTTCAAGGAATAAGTATCCGAGGTCGAGTTCTATTATTACCTTTTTTTATCTCTTTCATTGATGGTTTAATTCACACCAGATGTGATGCTAAAGAAAGCGAGATCTTACAAGAAAGGAAATCTCTGGTGGAAAGACAAAGACTTCTTTGCCAAGGAGAAGAAAGGTTATTGGAGGGTCAATTGCTGCTGAACCAGAGGGAAGAACATATTTTGACGAGGTCTCAAGAACTAGATGCAATCTCAAAGGACTTGGAAGCCTCGAAACTCAATTTGGAGAGACAAAGGGCTATTTTGAGCGAGAATAAATCAGAGCTGGATCTCAAAACGGCTTCGCTCTTGCAAAATGAGGAGGTTTTTCTTCCTTAATTCTTTTTTAGTATATTTCAGTTTGGGAATTCCATTTTTTGTTTTCTCAGTTGTACATAGTTGTTCACAGTCCATTGTCAGAAGAGAGTCTTTACTGAACCAGAAAGAGAAGGAACTGCTCAATCTACAAGAAAGTCTCTCAAGCATGCAGTCAGTAAGTCGCTGTTACTGATGACCAATACTAGGCTCTTCCAATTGGCTAGAAAATGCTCATGCATGGAATTTTTTGTTGCTCGTCTTAACAGGATGAAATACAGAAAGTCCTTGATGGCCATGAATCTGCTATCAAATCAAGGAAAGCTGAACTTGAAGCTGAAATGGAGAGGAAGCGGAAGTTGGTTGATGATGAAACTGAAAGCATGCGAAGGGTTAGGGAATTGAAGGAGATAGACCTGAAAGTTCAGGAGGAGCAACTTCGAGACAGAGAGCACGACTTGGAAAAACGCACCAAGTCCTTGACAGACCTGGAGAAGGAAGTTTTGGAGAGGTTAAAGCATGTAGAAAGCCGGGAAGAATATCTAGCCTCAGCAGAAAAGGATTGCAGGGGTAAAACTGAACTCTTACTAAAGGAGAAGGAAGAGATCAATAAAATGAAGCGGGATCTGAAAAATTCCATGGATTTATTGGAAGACAAGAAGAAGCAGGTTGATCAAGCACAGGGCAGATTGGAAGTCATGAAGAGTGAAACAGATGAGCTCTCAGTTTTGGAAGTGAAGCTCAAAGAAGAACTTGATTGGGTCAGGGCCCAAAAACTTGTAATCATGGCCGAGGCAGATACATTACAGTCAGAAAAGTCAAAGTTCGAGAAAGAGTGGGAACTAATTGATGAGAGGAGAGAAGAACTGAAGAAGGAGGCTGAACGCATAGCAGAAGAGAGAGTTACCGCCGCTAAGTTTTTCAAGGATGAGCGTGACAGTCTCCGAGAAGAGAAGGAAGCAATACGGAACCAACACAGAAATGACGTCGAGGCACTTCGTCTCGAGAGGGAAGAATTCATGAATAAGATGGTGCAAGACCGTTCCGAGTGGTTTAGCAAGATTCAGCAGGAACGGGCTGATTTCTTACTGGAGATTGAAGTGCAAAAGAAAGAGCTGGAGAACTGCATCGACAAAAGGCGCGAAGAACTGGAAAGTTCTTTGAAGGAAAAGGAGAAGGCTTTTGAAGAAGAAAAGAAGAACGAACTTCAAAGAATAAGATCCCTTAAGGAAACAGTTGACAGGGAGTTCGAGCACGTTGCTTCTGAAATGAAAAGGCTTGAGAGTGAGAGAATGGAGGTCAACCTAGACTGGGAGCGGAGGAGCAGGGAATGGGCCGACCTACAGCAATCGGTCGAGGAGCTGAGTTTGCAGAGACAGAAACTGGAAAAGCAGAGGGAATGGTTGCATGCTGACAAAGAAGAAATTCAAGGACTCATTGCCCAACTGAGAAAATTGGAAGATGCAAGACTCGCTTTGGATAGGATGGCTGTTCTGGAGATGCAGCAGTCTTTTGCAGAGTCCAGACAGCAGATTATTTCGGAAAAGGGGTGCCAGCAGAGAGCAAATGCGAGCAACTATGAAGCACAGCTGGACGATGGAGGATATCATGGGGTCGATCACAGTATTTCCCATTCTTTACCAGAAGAGAGAGCAGCATTTCCTTCTCCTAGTGGTACTGTTCGTTTTTCGTGGATAAAACACTGTTCTGACTTGATATTCAGGCTGTCCTACGAGAAGTCGCTTCTCAATGCCAAGAACAATGAAGGTCCTATGGCTTCGACTCCCGGAATAAGGTCACTACTGTTGCGTGATAAGCATAAGGGAAAAGAAACTAAGGTTTTGGATAGAGTTGGTGAAGGGAGTGTATCGGAGAGTCATGGAGGAGAGGAGAGAACGATATTTGAGGTGCCCACCAAGAACAAGAATGTAGCTAATGATAATATCTACTCGGCAGGTGCACAAGAGCACAATGACTTTATCAAAGAGCAATTACATCAGCCTGGGAGGAAAAGGAGGATGAATGAACCGTTTGAAGATCCTGCCTATACATCCTTGGGACGAAGTCAAAGTAAAAAGATCAAGGGATTGGAGCGGGATGATGTAATTGACCCTTCTGAGCTGGCCGTGGACAACCAGTATGTATCTTCTTGATTCGGCTTCATTTCGGCATTTCATTTTATTTTGGTCGGTTTAACGGGGTATTGCTAGTTCAATATGCAGTTTGGAGTAATATTATTATTTTTTCTTTTGGTTAGGTGTGCTGTAGGACCTACCAGCATATCCGAAGCTGTTGAAACTCATGTTCTGGAGCAGGAGACTGAGGTGCTGGTTGTTGAGAAACTTGGGTCGGAAGTAACCTTGTCGGACCCAAGCGGTCAAGTTGACGAAGATCAGATGCAGAATTCTATATTCAAGTCCATTGATGAGCTTTTTGAAGGTGGGCTCGACAGCCCAACTGATCTCATGCAAGACGGTAAAAGCATCTTGGAACGGGAAATGGAAGCGTTCGATGGGGCACCTGAAAAATCAAACTTGGACAACATTTTGGTGTTCGAGGAGTTCAGTCAGGTGATGTGCTTTCCAACATTGTACTCATACATATGGCATCGGCTGCTTAGATCATGATTGCTTAATTTTCAATGCCCCCGTCTTTTGCAAACCACAGGATGTGCTTGAGCTGTCCCTGAATGGATCCGGTGCTGATAAGGACGGAGGTCATTGAGGCAATTGGCGCACTTTACTCCACCGTGGGTGTGAACTTCAATCTTTTATGACGCCAGATGTTTCCCCGGCAGGCAAACTGATCAGTATTTGGCTTTTCACCTCATATGCATTCGGATGACTGGGGGACTTTATGGCACAAATGATATCTGTACAGTGTGCTGTTGTAGTTTTCTGAAGTTAGGTGTTCAGAAGTCTTTTTAGTATCAATCTTTGCTCAATTTGTGTAGGTTGCAATGATTTGTTAAGATTCTAATTTTCTAGTAAACTGCAAGGACTATACTCGGTGTAACTTGCCTAACATATTGTCGGTTTTTCGTACCGGTGAGGACTTCTGAGCCATTGCCTGGTCGGTGTTTGCCGCGAACTTGTTGCTGGCCATCTCCTGAGGTCTCATTGTCGTACCCTTCAGGTCCACCGGCCCCATCTCTTGAACCCCCTCCTTTTCTCGCCGTCCTCCCGGGCAGACCACCGTTCCTCGAACAATCGCCTACGTCATCGAAACAAACGCTTCCTCGTATTTTAGAGATTAGTTTTAAGGAAGTCCGACCCACACAAAACAAATCACTTTCCTACCATACATACACTGTTGATCGTTAACAAAACTCCGCCTTTTTCCTAAATCCCTCCAACTCAAACCAAACCCAATTTCCCATTTCATCGCAAAATCACTTATCGCGGATTTGCGGCATCGAAGAGTGTTGGCCGCTGGGTTGGTGGGTGTGTGGGTGCGTGCGTGCGTGTGTGGTCGGGGGATGGGGAGGATTACCCGTTACCTGGAATGCTCTAAAGGTGTGATCTTGATCTGGGATTTTTTTTTTTTTTTGTGAATGCTTTGTCGGAAAATTCGGGGAATTCGGGGTTTAGTGGATGTCATTGTTCTTTAGGAGTAGATGGGATTGTCATTGCTGATGTGTTGTGGAAGGGACTTTGGCTTTGGAGTGTTTTCCTATCCGCTAACTGATCTTTGTTCTCCGGCTTTGTTGTGTTCTTAGTTGGATTATATGCTGATTGAATTTTGTTTAACTTGGTCGGTCCAGGGAGGCATTGAGGATCCGATCATCTGTTTGGACGTGGTTCTAGGAAATCCCGCTCGTTCCTTTAGAAGGAAGATGTCACGCGAGGCAATTGAACTGACCACCCCACCTGGTACTCTTATTGCATGATTTGCAAAGCCCACATGAACGAGTTGTTGCAATGATACTTTCACTTACCCCGCCAATACTAACTCCTTGGCTAACTTAACCAAAGATCAGTCAATGGGCATGTTTATGTAGAAATGCACTGACTATTTATTTGAGATTGTACATGAAGAGCAACTGATGGAGGGACCTTTTAGCTAGTTGAATTTCCTCAGCGTAGTCTAGTTTCACAGAAGGCAGTATTATCCTCTAATTATTGACTAAAAAGCATGTGACAAAGTCAGGTAATAGCTGAATAACAGCTTACCTACCTTTCAACTGCATAGAATACTGAAAAATCCTTGTGCAACCATACCAGTTGACTGATCTGATCTGATGGCGGAGGAAATTTCAGATATGAGTATGAATGAACCACTACTCGAACGCGAGATGTCGTCGTCATCTTTGCCAGAGTCCCCTCCATTGCCTTCTCACCTGAAGTTGTACCTGTACTCGGGTTACTTCCTATCAAGATGGGGTGCCAGGTCTGGTTGCTCTTCTTCTCTTTTACTCGTAAACATGGAAGTTATTCATATTTCTTTCCAGTAAAATTCATTAATCTAGATTTTAGCTGAAAATCATTCATGAATTTGATCAAACTTGTCTGTTCTGAAATATCTTAGAGCTAAAGTAACAAAGATTTGTAGTAAACTTGTTCTTGTTTTGGCTGAGCTACTTGGAAATGAAAGCACAAGGTCTTTTGAAGTATTGTTTATTGTCAGGATGTGGGAGTTCTCAGTGAGCTTGTACATGATCAGCATCTGGCCAGATTCTTTACTGTTGACCGCTGTTTATGGAGTGGCGGAATCCGGGTCCGCCGCCTTGTTTGGTTCATTTGTTGGAGAATGGGCCAGTCGGCTAGATTACCTGAGGGTATGACTCAGATTCTGTAGCATGCTTGCTTAGATTCAAGGGCTGTATTATCATTTTATTGTCATCATCATTCTAGGTTCTCCAGCTTTGGCTGGTCCCGCAAAATCTGTCATTCGTGGTTGCTGGAGTTTCAGTAGTTCTGCTGCTCACTTATTCAGATTTGAAGAATTCTGATGTCATGGCCTTTGTCCTGCTAGTTGTAATAACCAATATCTCTGGAGCTATCGGCGTGCTTTCCACGCTTGCTGGAACAATCTTAATTGAAAGAGAATGGTAATGGAATGGAACTCTATAAGGAATATGACCAGCCACTTTCAGATTATAACTTGTGCATCCATTAGAGAAGATGATATTACCTATTTTAATCGCAGGGTTGTAGTGATGTCAGAGAACCAACCTCCGGGACTGCTGACGCAAATGAACTCGATCATCAGGAGGATAGATCTCATATCCAAACTTTTTGCTCCTGTAGTATCTGGATTTATTATCAGCTTTGGATCTCTTATTGCATCTGCTGCTACTCTGGCTGTTATGTGCACGGTATCAGGGTGTCTGCAGTATTGGCTTCTGGTGTCCGTATTCAGGGGTATCCCTGCACTTGTAGAACGAAACCTACAAAGGACATCAGAAGCCTCGGGCTCTGCTCTAGAGAAGCCTTCTCTGGTGGAGACGCGGGATTCATCCTCGGCAAACCTGAGCAAAAACATTGCAAGGATGCCTTTTATCAGTTCATGGAAGCTCTACCTGAAGCAAATCGTGGTTCTTCCAGGGGTTTCATTGGCTTTGCTCTACTTTACAGTTTTGAGGTAGTTACATTTGCTTTCTGGTTTTACAATTTTTTATATGATTGGTAGATGATAGCATGATTCAGTGAGAGTTTTGTTGCAGTTTTGGGAGCTTGATGACTGCTACCCTTGAATGGGAAGGTACTCCGGCATTTGTCATTGGAATAGCACGTGGAGTCAGTGCAGTTATTGGGATTTCTGCCACTTTCGTCTACCCAGCATTGCAATCTAATGTCTCGACTTTACGAACAGGGCTCTGGTCTATCTGGATGCAGGTTTGGCATCTGTCTCAGACCCGAGTCCACACACTCTCATATAATCGTGTATTGACAACTGAAAATTATGTGCTTGCAGTGGATGTTCCTTGTCGTTTGCGTTGGTTCGATTCTTCCAAAAAACGGGTTGGTATCTGCATCTATGCTGATGGGAGGGGTCGCAGCATCTCGACTGGGACTGTGGATGTTCGATCTTGCTGTGATTCAACAGATGCAGGACGAAGTACCAGAATCCGATCGTATGATCGTTGGTGGAGTCCAGAACTCACTGCAGTCATTCTTAGATCTGATGGGTTACGTGATGGGAATAATTGTCTCAGATCCAAAGGTAAGCATTCTTTTCTCGAAGCTATTTCTTGCGAGAAAGCATTGTTACTGATCCTGATGTAGGGAACCACACTTTTTGTTTCACTGCATCAGGACTTTTGGAAGCTGATCCTGTTGTCGTTCGCTGCATCGACCACAGCAGCAGTTCTGTACACGGTGCACGTATATCGTGTTCGCAAGCACCTCATTCATTTCGAGAAGCTCCTGCAGCTGATCGTTCGTCAGTGACCCGCCAATATATGTTTTTAGGTGGCATGTACGTACATGTACTCAGTTTCTAAAGCAACTTGCAGATATCACGTGATGCGAAAAAACAAAGTTGAATGTAGCTCTCAAGCAAGAACTAGTTCTCACCTCATTCGTTTCTTAGAAGCTCCTTCCGCTGATGGTCGGTCGCTGATAAATTACAAACCTCTAATGTTGTGATGGCACACGATGAATCGACCACGATTTATTGATAGGTTTACAGGTGACATGCTTCTCACACATGATGTCGGTTTACCGAGAATCATTGTAGATGCTCGTACGAATCTGAGTGAAACAGAGGGGGCACTCGCCATCGGCTAAATGTAGGACTCTGTCGTTAGCTTGTATCCGGAAATACGCGCCGACAATGCTGACGTGACGAAGGCGAAGAAAGCCATGCAGATTGAGTTACTAGTGATTCTGTGAACAAGTTCTCGATGTTGTCCCTCATTCGATTTGTCATCGGCACCGCACCGCTGCGGATGCCGCCGTTACCAAAAGGTATGTTGCAACCTGATCACCAGCGAAGTCGATCAATGCGGACGTACGTTGCTGGAACATCTGCTTCCCGGTGGAGATTTCGTGGACGTGCCGGAATTCCCGGAGTCCCGGGGAGACAAAATGTGGGTGAACAAATTATTGGATCGATGGTTGGCGGCGTCCATTTGGTCCGTTGGGTTTCGGTTAAATCGGTTTGGCGAAGAACAAAAGCGGACCCCACATGCACTGCCACGTCGGACGGGCCAGTCCGAGGTTTTGGTAAGAGAACCCGCTACTCGTAACTGACTTTTAATTCGCAAATTCTTCAGACAAGAAGTATTTCTGGGATTATCGGAGTTGCGGTTTGGAAATTACGGCTGCGGAAAAATCAGCTCTTAGTAGGTCATAATGGCAGGATTAGTTATTGGTTCTTTCATTTTGGCATGAAACGGAAGATCATATAGAATTGAGTATGGTCATATCTTTTTTTTTAAGCTTAATCAAACTTTAGAGCCATGAGAAATGAAATCGGCCGCCCATGTCCCATGTTTTATTTTACAATCTTACCCCGTGAAATGTCTCGAACTACTTACTAAACCCCCCATAATCTTATACTCGCTATTACATCGAAGTCATCCATAATAAGAAGTCTTAGTTGGGGGGAGCAGAAGTCGATTGGTTTGAAGAAACAAAAACAAAGTCAATAACTACATGGACCAATTCAAAAGTCACTTTCATTGATTAGGAAGTCTGATCGATTTCTTGGCAATTGGTTTATCCAATTAATATATATATATATAGGCTGCATGTTGGAAGCATTGTCTTAATCAATTTTGTCCCACCCACGTTTAACTTATACATACGTACCGGTCGAGGCTATAATCCGGTTCACGGAAATTCCTACATTTTCTCTTATCGTAACTACGGATTGTAGCCTTGACCGGGAAGTACGCGTTGTATGTAAGTACAAAAAACAAACAACATAAATCAGAAACGCTAGAGCTAAGCTAATTGACCTTAGCCCGCCCTGAATTCATGCACATCTGTGTCTCCCCTACTGAATTTGATGTTTGAACAGTTTTCTCCGTTCTCCACGTTTTCATTCGCTCAAATATTCTGAAACTAGCGTTTGGAATGAGAAGTCTCATCTACCCTTGTAAGCCCAACATATCATATCATAAGACTAAACACAATGCTTAAATTAGGGGAAGCTTACTTGCTAGCTCATAAACTAATCCTAACGAGGTCTTATCCAAGGGAATTCGCGATGTCGTCGCCCATCCCACATGGCCGTTAAGACTAATCAAGCTTGGAGTAAACCACCATCATCGATTCGTTAACCATAATCACCCTCGAATCATTGGTTTTGGGGTACATAAGATAGAATATTAATCATCTTTGATTAGCGTGAGACTCGATCGTCGGGGTGTTTCTTTTATTATGAGATAGGCTAAGAGGAAGTTGAGGGGAAGTTGCTTATAGTTGTCAATTAATTAATGGTAATCAGAGGAATTAATATCTCCAAAGTTTGAAGCGTCACGCATGGAATGCCAAAATGCTTAACACTAATATCTGCCCTCTCCCCAATTAGTCAACTAAATTCGTTTTCTAAGGCCTCGCCCATGTGTCCATAAACTTTTCTTAAGGAATAAATCTTTGCTACGCTCATGACTTTTGTTATTAATTAGTAGGGCCATGATTTATGACATCTACTTTCAAAATTCTTAAAATATTGCTCCGAATTTGGTTTTCATAAAGGTGAGTTTAGTCCCTGGGGAACTCTCTATGCACTTAAAGTTTTTTTTACATGTGTTAGTCCCCTTATTATTTCTCAAAGAACTCGGTTTAAAAAAAATACGAATTCAACTTCATCATAGAACTCAATATTTTAAAAGCAGAGTTTGAGACACTTGTAAATGTAAATTCGATTTTATAAAAATTGAATCCATGACATTATTTCAAAAATTTCAGAAGTGTATTAAACGCAAAATATTTTTTGAAATACTAATACGGAAGATTAATCATAGCACGGGAAAATTGAGCAAAATGAGTTCTCCAATCGTTTTCTCCTTAAAAGGTTTTTGTTAACGGGGTTACAGATATTTCACTCGGTTATTGAATGATTAATGCTAAGTATAGTAATAAATTCTTTGTTTGGAAGTTCTACTTCCATAATTATATTCTAAATAAGGTAAATCCTCATGCCAATCCATTTCGGTTCAAAAAATCATTCCCCTCAGTTGAAATATCTACCCAAGTGACGCAAGAAGAATTCAATTTCCAATAAGCTAACAAAGGGTCGATCTTTCATATGTCACTTGAATAAATGCATGTGGATTGGAAACATAGAATTTCGTGTAATTGACAAAATTAATGTGCTCCAAATTCCGGGAGTGAAAGGAAAAAAAATAGGGTGGAAAATAGTTTCGGATAGATACAAAGCGTGGCAATTTTCTTTAATCCTCTGTCCCAACAGAAACATGTCAACATTAGTTAAGATTGTTAGGTTGTCAAATTCCGACAAACATGATTTTAGTTAAAACCAAAATTCCCCACCTCGACAACTCCCCCATCCCCCAATTTCCTCTAAAAACTAGGGAAAATGTTTTAGAGAAAAGATTCCCGAGATTGAATTTTCTTTTTTCTCTTTCGAGAGAGAAATCGATACACCCAGAAGGAAAAAAGTCAATCCCCGCCGTACCCAGTTGTTAAAATCCCAGAAAGTTTCCATCTTTTTTCCCCAAAATGCATTCCTTCTGAAAAAGAACATTGGGGGGGGGGGGGAGGGGAGGGATTAGGACAGGGTTCTTGATTCTGCCGAGGTTGTCTGTTTTTCTTCTTCTTCCCTGTGTTAAGTTTTGTATCAAACCATGGGGGCGTGTTGCAGTAGAGACGTGGCGGACGCCAAGTTCGTCGGGGGCCTGGTCGTCGACGAGGCATTGTTCGAGGATGACGTGGACGATGTTGTTTACGGGAAAGGCGACCGTGGCGCCAGGATACGGTTGAAGGGGTCGTCGGATCGCGTGTCCATGTTTAAGCAGCAGGGCAGGAAGGGCGTCAACCAGGACGCTATGACCGTTTGGGAGGTAACGCCTTTCGCCCTGTTGGGGATGTCGCGAGTCTCCTCGCATCCGGTCGTGACTCCGATTGAACGTTTTTGGTTTCCTTTCCGGGTATTTCATTAGGACTTCACGGGCGAGGAGGATATGTTCTTCTGCGGGGTGTTCGACGGACACGGGCCATTAGGACACAGAGTGGCGAGGCGTGTGCGTGACGGGCTCCCCAAGAAGTTGTCTATGGTGATCGAATCGTCATCCCGAGGAATAGGCAGCTCGGATGTCGAAGCTGAAGTTGGCGATAAAGGTGACAAGCAACAGACGAATGCAGATGAGTTCGGAAGAGAGGAGATGGCAGATGGTCGGGAGGAAGATTACGGTGAGAACATCCTCCTTTCTTCGTGGGAGGCTAATTATGTCAGATCCTTCAAGGAAATGGACAATGAACTCGGTGAAGACACGTCGATCGACAGTTACTGTAGCGGCACCACAGCGGTAACCATAGTCAAGAAGGTAAAAAGCCTTGACTAGCTACTACGCGGTGATCGGACATGGCTTTTTTACATCCTGGGGCTAATCTGAGATGCCGTAATCCACAGGGAAAGCACCTGATCATCGCAAATTTGGGCGATTCCAGGGCAGTTCTTTGCAAACGAGGCCAGAATAATCAACTCGTCCCGATTCAGCTCACAGTCGATCTTAAGCCAAATGTTGCCAGTGCGTCTCATAATCTTCCACTTGTAGGGCGGTCGCTCTATCGGTCCAATGAGTATTCTGAACCGATTATATGGCCATATCCCTTGCAGGCGAAGCGGAAAGGATCAGGAAATGCAAGGGTCGGGTATTCGCGATGGATCAAGAGCCGGAAGTGTACAGGGTGTGGATGCCAGATGAGAACTGCCCTGGCCTAGCCATGGCCCGAGCTTTCGGGGATTTCTGCCTCAAGGATTATGGCCTAATATCAGTCCCAGAGATCTCTTACAGGATGATCACCCCAGATGACGAATTTGTCATTCTCGCCACAGATGGGATATGGGATGCATTGAGCAATGACCAGGTCGTGAGGATTGTCGCGTCAGCGAAGAGAAGATCACTAGCCGCAAAGCTGTTAGTAGCTCATGCGACTCTGGCATGGAAAACGAGGTTTCCAGGATGTAAGATCGACGACTGTGCCGTTGTTTGCTTGTTCTTGAAAGATCCACCAAGAGCCAGAGAAACACCCCGCGCCTCATCGGGTAAGAAGGACGTTGGACAGTATCGATCGCTATCCAACAAATCCATGAAGCCGAGAAGAGATGACCTTGCTGGTCCTGTGGATTCCATGGTCGACAAGGACTCAGTGATTGACAAGGACCAGGACGAGTGGGATGCTCTTGGGGGTGTCAACAGAGTCAATTCTCTCGTCAACGTGCCGCGACTACACCCAAACTTGAGTCGCCGGAAGACGGTCAAGGAGCCGGAGGCCGTCGCTGTCGAAGGGGTTCATTAGTTTTCGAGAAATCCTAGGAGACTAATTCATATTGGTCCGAAACATGAAGTCAAATGATGGTGTTTTTGTTGTAAGGAGGTGTTTGCTTGGACAACATTCGACATTGTTCAACTGCGACAGTCTTAAATAAGATCTCAAACTTAAAGTCCAATAAACGCAGATTCATTAACGGAAAATACTGAAAGAGGAACAAAATCCCAATGAAGTTTTCGATAGTACAAAAACCTCGGAAAAGCTCCTCTAAGTGCGAACTCCACGGTTGAGGCTGACCATGCGGGCCGACGAATCGGACTGTGCTCCCCTAACCATGGAAGCCTTCCCGCTGTAGCTGCCATCATACCTGTTACCACGCAACTGCCTGGAATAACTACTTCCACCTCCCTGACCAGTGCCTGATGATCTCATATGCCTATCGCCACCGCCTTGCCTTCCCTGGAAGTAGGACGAGCCGTCTTGCCACTTTCCACCACCGGCAGTACCTCCAGCGCCGTACTCTTGGCCGTCTCTTCGTCTGGGCGGCAAATCTAGGCCGGTGCCTCCGACCCTAACTTCCATGGCCCGCTCATTACTGTCTGCCAAGACGGATATTTTCTCTGTCAGCTGGAATGCCAGGGAGTGCAGCTTGCTATGCTCAACGTCATGGAAGACAATGGACCGGGTCGGCTGGTCCCAGCTAGCATAGAGCTCCTCATTAATGATCATCTTGCTGACAATGCTGTGTGTCTGGAACTCAGAGAGGTCAAACATCTTCGTCAGGAGATCCAAGCTTAATGTCTCGTAGGATGAGTAGTAAGTGAAGAGGTAGGTCCTCAAAGCCTCCTCCTTTATCTTTGCCTTGATCATTTCGAGGACCACATCGCGGGTACGGAGAAGTTTCCAGATCTCAAGTGACTGCACGGCATCATAAGACTTCTTGAAGTCCCCTATCATTAGGGCCCTCGTTGCCGCCATTACATGGTCCCTAACGCTCTCAGGCGGGCCGGTGAAGGGCTGCCTTTCGTTTACCTCAAGCAAACGCCTAAAGTTCCTGCTTATGACCTTGCGCTTCATGTCATGCCCGTTGGCGGCCATGTTAGGGACCTCCAACAGCATAGCAGAGATCAAATGCACGGCTTCCAACAGTTCAAGGTTTATGTGCATGTGGTACGGCATTTGGCGGCGTCTTTCCATCCTTTCCTGAAGAAGCAAACAACCAGAGTTTCTTACTATCATTGAACATCAAATGTCTTAAACAACAAATGTCAGCAAGCCCCAGAAGAACACGCGGTCCAGTAAACTTTGATAGGTGAATAAAAAGCGTTGAGAAGAAAAAAACCTGCTCAGGTGTCTTCTCATGGTATCTATTTTGAGAAAAGCCTTGTGCGAGCAGCTCCTTGACCCGTCCGCCCGAGTACAGCTCAGAAAGACAACTGTGTGCCTCAGCGATAAAGCCGACCCGGAAAGCACACAGTCCGAGTTGTGCCATCGCCCTATTGAACAGTATCTGAGTAGAAATATCCATGTGCTGGACGTTCTCCTGCAAGTGGCTCATCAGCAACAAGTCACGGGCAGTCGAGAACTCATCAGAGAGAGCATGGTGATAGATGTCGCAGAGCATCGCACGTGCCCTGGTTCGCTCATCGCCATTCTTATATATGAGGGACACCAGAACATCAATCAGAGTCCTACTATGCTCTGGGAAAGTTGGCTTCCTCGGCACAAGTTCCGGGATAACAATGAATGCAGATGGACCCTTTTTCTCCTCGACAGCCTTACTCTCTTCCCCTCCATCATCACCATCTTCTGTCAACTCCGCCAGTTTCCTCATGGCATCATAGACCTCCTGGGGCTTATAATATATGAGCTCAACACGCCTCAAAGCCACCTTCGAAGCAGCTTTAAGATCACCCACCCGCTCCAGGTACTCCTGGATGTTTTGAGCAAGGACAAGGAATATAGGCTCGTCTCGCAATCTTTCGACATATTCTCTAGTATGAGGATCGATACACTGCAAGCTCTTGAAGAACTCGGAGTCTATCCTCTCCAGGAAGGCTACCAAATTACCCCATATGCGAATCGTCCCATTATAATCAGCCCCCTTCTCAGATTCGTTCTCATCAGGCTCCACGGAGTCGTTTACGATTATATTCGGGTACTGCACCAAAGCATCCAAGATAACCAGCATGTTCTCCAAACACTTCTTCCAGACATTGATTGGCATGTGACCGCTGAGACCGGGATTCACATCGAATTGAGCAGACACAACGCTGAAAAGGATCTCAACCTTCTGTGCAGGGGTCTTCGCAACCTTAGTCAAGAAGGTTAGCTGTTCCACCTGTTCAAATCGACCTGTGCCCTTCCTTCCCCTTGCTGCAACCACTTCCTTGAACTTCTTGTTGACAGTCTCCCACGTGACCTCACTTGGGTTCCGGAACTGCTTATCCATGAGCTTGTCCTTCTTTGTCAGCTTTGTCTCCCATCCTTCGACACTATCATTGACATCCTTACCTCCCTCGTCATCCTCATCCTCATCATCGAAATTTTCGAGTTTAGAGGGATCCTCGATTTCCGAGTCCTCAGACTCGTCCTCCTCATCCTCGTCCTCATCTTCCTCTTCCTCCTCACTCTCAGGATGCTCTCTGAACTTTTCAATTAGGTCCTCGTACTGCTTGTTATTCTTCTTGAGCTTTTGTTTCATAGAATTCAAGGCCTTGGCATTGCTGCTGCTCATCTTCTTCTTGGCCTCCTTATTGGCCAGAGCCTGAGCCAAGAAGTCCTCCAGCATCACGAGTGCCTTGATGTAAAGGGTTGGCACCTTCACTGCCTCAGTGATACGCATCACTTTCTCCAGTTGCTTATTCATCTTGTCAAAGCTCTCCTGAAGACTAACCCAGTCATTGATCTTCATAGCATTCTTCATCTGATCAACCGTAGACGACATCTCCTCAAAACGCTTGTCTTTGGCAGATCTAACGACCCGCTTTTGTGCATCAGAATCATCGCTGTCGCTGTCATTATCCTTGAGATACTTGCTGGTGGTAGTTTGGGCAGCAGTGTCAACCACCCTTTCTTCGTCATCGCTCTCATATTCACTGTTCTCCTCCTCAGTGTCGCTGTCATCACCCTATATTTTGACAAAAGAAACATTTCCCGAAGGGCTCTATCCCTGACATTCAGTTCTACCATAAGTGAGTAGAAACAAAGTAAATACCTGATTCCAGAAACGGGATGCCATCTCGTCAAAAGAACCAAATAAAACCTGTCAACCTGGATTTAAAGGGCCTGATGCATGCATAACAAGAAGAGCTTTTTCCAGGTTATCTCAAACGATCAAAAGCAGTTTCTGAACAATGAGGAAATGCACCCATTGGGCCCAAAAACAATGAGGAACCGTAACCTCCCTAAAAGAGGCAGGAATAAATATAAAAATTCCCAATCAACTGAAACCATCGACCCAAACCCTTCCCAGCGATTAACATTACTGCCGAACAGAAATCCAACACCGGATTTCAACTTTGGCGAAGCAAAGCGTCCAGGAGCAGACAAGGGCAGTCTATGGCAAATCGCTTCGAGAGTCCAAACATAAGAAAACAATCAGAAATCTACCCAATACCGGCTAAAACCTAAAAGCCAAAGACTCGCAGCCCGAACGAGGCGCCGAATCCAAACAACATGCAACACCCCCCCCCCCCCCGACCAATTCCTCAAAGTCCACGCCTTTCATCGGAGCCACAACTCAAATCCATATCAACTACAAAACCCAGAACGAAAATCTACCCCTTTCCTGAAAAGAAAAAAACAAATCAGAAACCCAATCAGCATGACTCGATTACCTTCTCCCGACTCTTAGATGCCCCGAAACCTCAGTCCGGCGGGATCTTGGACAGCGGGAAGGTTCCCCAAGCGCGCGATGGGGCGGTCGGTTCTCTGAATTCGGTGGGGTTGGAGTGGAACAGGAGGCGGCGTTGGGGGATGGAAGGGAGTGATTCTAGGGTTGATACCGAGGGCAGTATCGTCTTTTCATATACCCTAGTCCTCGGTTCTTTCTGCTCGAACTGGGGACTTTTTACTAATTAATACTATGTTATCTGTTTTTTACGTATCTCTCTCTCTCCGTAATACTCATATTCAGATGTTAGAGCTTTGTTCCAATTTAACCTGAATTTCTAAAATAATTCGCGAAATGACCTTGTTAGTTTCGATATTCCGTAAATAACCTCGTGAAATCGGCCTTACAAAGGCCGACTTCAATTCCTAAGGCCGACTTCCTAAAAATAAAAAAAAATAAAAAAATTGGAAAGTCGGCCTTTCCATCTAATAAAAAAAAAAAATCCCCCCTGCAAACCCCACCAGCCCTTCAAACCACCACGTACTTCCCTTTTTTTTCTAATTCAAATTTTTTTTTTTTTTTTACGAAGTCGGCCTTACAAAGGCCGACTTCTTTAAGGAATTAAAGTCGGCCATTGTAAGGCCGATTTCACGAAGTTATTTACGGAATATTGAAACTAACTAGGTCATTTCACGAATTATTTTAAAAATTCAGGTTAAATTGGAACAAACCTCCAAGATGTTATCCAATAAAAAACTTCAAATACCCAATATATTCTCATTTATTTTGATTTGGTCAAAATAATATGAAAAAAATAAGATCTTTTATTTCTTCTTCTACTATCTGATTATCAACAATCAATGATATTTTAAATCTGCCACAAAATTATTTAACAGAGAGAGTTAATTTTCTTATAGCATATATGACAATGAGAATTCTTTTTGCTCATATTTAATGGAAATTGATGGCAAAGGCTCGTCCTACAGCTCATCTAGATCCCTCCTTAGGAGCAAATTGACTGTACTGATCACTTGAAGATTTCGTTGATTACCACGAGCTTCTTTGATCATCGCGCACCTAGCATGAGGTAGAAACTCAGAGCCCCTGCGGAAGGCTGCACTGATCTAGTTTGCCTGCTTCTTTTGCAACTCTCTGAGCCTTGCCGATTTAAGAATAATTAGAGTAAAGCCTACTCCCAAGATCATCCCCGCTCTTGATCCTTATCGGAGTAAACCAATTCCCATGGACGGCTTCTCGTCCCTAATCTGCAAGCACGAAAAACTAAACGTCCACTTCCAAGCAACACAAGGAGAGTTCAAAATAAATATGCTACAGACATCAATTAGCTTTACCTCCAAACACCAGCGATGACTCTTAACGTCATGAACAGGACAATCCTATCCAAACATCAGAAAGACCAAAAGTAGGACCGGCTGCAATGAGAAAACCTGATGATGCAACTCCAATGCAGATCTGCCAATAAGAAGCCCTCCTGAAGATAGAGCAAACAGATCCCAACTTTAGACAAATGGTGAACATGGCTTGACTGTAGAAGAGATTACTTCAACAGCACAAAAATGAGGATTCTCTGAGGAAACTCTATACTCGGGGTAAAAGTCGGGTTCTTGTTTAGTTTTGCCATTGAGGCCTTGTTCTGAGTCAGCCTTAAGAAAGCAGACTAATGGAAGAATTGTAAGAGGGGATATACCTGACTTCAGATATCCAATGACTTCTTTTCCATCGTAGTCGGGAGAGATTAGTAACACTTTATTGTTCAGCTTTCAAAGTAGCATAAATGCTATCACGTATCTGCAGGAAAAGATTAGTCTCTTTTCAGCAGAAATAAACTATGAGGAACAAAACCAAGCTCAGCTCATATAGGTTTGAATCCACGATCCCAAATGTACATGCTACGACACGCCTCCCATTTCCCCCTCTCGCTACTCTTCCTGTTCATCTTCGTCGTCACAGTCATAGTCGAGATAAATGTAGAGAGCATGTCGGAGGATTAATGTGCAGTCGCAGGGACCACTTCAGTGGCGACTTCCATCAAACAGGTAGCGTGCAAATTAACCAATGGCACTATCTGCCGCCATACGGTTTTCTACCAGAGCCACCTTGCACTCTAGAGGCCTCCAAATTACTTCCACGAGTCGGCCCACGCGTACCATCGCCGCACCTTCTACATTCAACATAAAATCTATATTAATAGAAATCCAAAACATGATAACCGATCCATCCACAACTCCACCAAACAACAATCTCCAATCCCAATACCCAATTATCCGAACATGGCTAGCGACGAGTTCCGTCTCGTGTCCCCGACGATCGACCACGAAGGCAGGCTCCCCAGGAAGTACACCGACGAGGGCCAGGGCGCCCAGAAGAACTTATCCCCGCCCCTCGAGTGGTACAACGTCCCCGAGGGGACGGTGAGCCTCGCACTCGTCGTGGAGGACATCGACGCGCCCGACCCGAGCGGGCCTATAGTCCCGTGGACGTGCTGGGTGGTGGCGAACATACCGCCGTCCCTCAAGGGGTTCCCAGAGGGGTTCTCAGGCAAGGGAGGGAAGGCCGGGCACGACGGGATTCAGGAAGGTCAGAACGATCACAAGGTCCCGGGGTGGCGCGGCCCTAAGCTGCCGTCGCACGGCCACCGGTTCGTGTTCAAGCTGTACGCCTTGGATGATAAGGTCCACGTCGGTCACAAGGTGACCAAGGACAAGTTGATGGAGGCAATTGAAGGGCACGTGCTTGGTGAGGCGGTGTTAATTGCTAAAGCCTAAGGGATAATTTATTAGTTTAAAAAGGATTAGAAATAGGTTGTGCTTGGTTGCTTTCCTTTTTCCTATGTGATAATCATGTGTAACTTTTCGCAGCTGTCCCAATGGTTGATTGATTACCTTCTACTTTTCTCGAAGACTAGGCAAAATACTTTATATTAAAAATGAAATTTACCAAACAAGATAACTTTTGATTAAGAATTAAGTTGATAAAATTAATTACCAGTATTATTAGGAAAATAATTAACTAATGATGATTAAATCTTACGATGAATAAGAGTTTTGTTAACGGGTGTTATTATATTAAAAAATAATTATTAAACATTTTTTAACGTTGGACGCGATATTTTATTGTAAAATGAGGAAATGGCAGGCACGTTCTTAGCTATTCTTACAACTTATCATCATGAGCTTTTCTTTTTAGTGGGTTAAAAAATAGCAAATATGTTTTGGTTGGCAGAACAACACAACACAACACCCTCCTCCAATTCAATCCAGCTCTTCCCATAATCACAATTTAAAAAAAAAATAAAGCTAATTAAAATATTATTATTTTTCCTTTTTCCCAATTTCCCTAAAAAAAACCCACAAGACAAAAATTAACATCCGACTCAATTTGTGTTTTTTTCTTTCCTTTCATCGCCCTCTGCAGCTTGCATCACCAATTTCTTTTTTACAATTGAAAATTCACCCATATTTCGTGATGGTGATGTTTGCTGTATTTTGAAGGGCGAATCTTTTCTTTTTTCGTTGTCGTTGTTGCTGAGATTTTTTGGCATTTGATTTTGCTTTTTGGTTTCAATTCGTGCTATGCGAACAAGATGCAACAGAACATATTTGCATCGATGCGCAGCCTAAAGATGGTGGAAGGTTGTAAGAGCAGTCCTGTATGCGCGATCCCTCCGCCTGTCCCCGGATCAGGCGTTGGCAGAGGTGGGACCGGCATGAGGGAGAAGCTATTCCAGCACATCCAAGATCAGGTCCGGGTTAATTCGATCCGGTCCAAGTCCATAAGGACGCCGACGGCGTCCCAGGATGTGCTCGCCGAGAGCCTCCTGCCTTACGGCCTCCCTGCCACCGAGAACATTGAGCCCCGGATAGAGACCTGCCTTAAATCTGTTGATTTCGTGGAGATGTTGGCACGGGCGTATAGGAATGTCCAGGCGTCGACTCAGCTGGAGAGGTCGGACGCATATCTAGAGCAATGTGCCATGTTCATGGGACTGGATGACTCGAAGCTATTCTCGAGGAGCCTGAGGTCGGCAAGACAACACGCGGTTGACGTGAACACGAAGGTTGTCCTTGCAGCATGGTTGAGGTACGAGAGGAGGGAGGACGAGCTCATCGGCACGTCGTCGATGGATTGTTGCAGGAGAAATTTGGAGTGCCCTAGGGCTAATTTAGTGCCGGGGTACGATCCCGAATCGGTTTTCGAACGCTGCGCTTGTTCTAGGAGCCACGGGGAGGAACCCGATGTAGGAAATGTCGTGGGGATGGAATACGATCAGGGATCTTCGGGCTTCAAGGAGCAGGATGACGATGATGACGACGGTGGGGATATGTCTTTGTGCGTAGGTGACGAGGAGGTAAGATGTTGTAGGCATAACATGGCGATGCTTTCCCGGCCATTCAAGACGATGTTGTACGGCGGATTTTGTGAATCACATAGAGAGAAAGTCAGTTTCGCGGAATGGGGTATCTCAATCGAAGCCTTGAGAGCCATTGAGGCATTCAGCAGGACGAGGAAGTTGAGTTTACATGATCCGCGCATCGCGTTGGAGCTCCTTTCATTTGCAAATAGGTTTTGTTGCGATGAGATCAAGACAGCTTGCGACGGGTATCTTTCTTCCTTGGTTACAAACATGGACGAAGCGATTGTTTTGATCGAGTACGGGCTCGAAGAGGCGGCGTGTCTCCTCGTAGCAACATGCTTACAGTTGATCCTGCGAGAATCGCCCGCATCAATGCAGGATCCGAAGGTGCTGAAATTGTTCTGTAGCTCCGAGGCCCGGGAGAAGCTTGCTCAAGTCGGGCACGCATCGTTCGCACTGTATTTATTCCTCAGTCAGATAGCAATGGAAATCGACATGAAATCGACGGCAACAGTGATGTTGTTGGAACGGCTCGTTGAGTGCGCGGCCAACAATTCCTGGCAGAAGCAGCTCGCGTTGCACCAGCTCGGCATTGTGATGCTCGAGCGGAAAGAATACAAAGATGCACAGCGCTGGTTCGAGGCCGCCGTTGAAGTTGGCCACGTGTATTCGTTGGTTGGTGTGGCTCGAGCCAAGTATAAGCGCGGACACAAGTACGCGGCTTTTAAGATTATGAACTCATTGATTTCGGATCATCCACCTTCTGGTTGGATGTACCAAGAGAGGTCCTTGTACTGTGTTGGACAAGAGAAAATTGCCGATCTGGTGGCCGCGACGAGGCTAGACCCAACACTTAGTTTCCCGTACAAGTACAGGGCAGCGATGTTGTTCGAGGAGAACAAGATCGGGGCATCTGTGTCTGAGATCAATAAGATAATCCGGTTCAAGGTCTCCCCAGATTGCCTCGAGCTACGAGCCTGGTTGTCGATCATGATGCAGGACTACGATGCAGCTCTGAGGGACGTCCGAGCACTGTTGACGTTGGACTCGAACTACATGATGTTCAATGGGAAGATGAACGGTGATCAGTTGGTCGAGCTTCTTCAGCCACATGTCCAAGAGTCTAACCTGGCAGATTGCTGGATGCAGCTATACGACCGATGGTCCTGCGTCGATGACATTGGTTCGTTGGCAGTAGTCCATCAGATGCTTCAGAATGACCCCGGACGGAGCTTGTTGCGATTCCGTCAATCTCTCTTGCTCCTAAGGTGAGCTCTGGTCGTCTGCTTTGGTTTTTCGTGTACCAGGATTTATCAAGAATCGCTTCGTGTGGCAGGTTGAATTGCCAGAAGGCAGCAATGCGGAGTCTCCGATTGGCGAGGAACTATTCAAATGCGGACCACGAGAGGCTCGTTTACGAAGGATGGATATTGTACGACACTGGATACAGAGAAGAAGCACTGGCGAAAGTCGAGGAATCCATCGCTATACAGAGATCGTTTGAAGCATTCTTCCTCAAGGCGTATGCTCTGGCTGACACGAACCTCGACCTTGATTCCTCGACGTATGTCATCCAACTCCTTGAGGAAGCTCTGAAGTGTCCTTCGGACGGCCTTCGGAAAGGACAGGTAGGTTTTGTTTCGGCTCGTCTGTTTCTTTGGCAACAGGACTTCATCAAAAGCACGAATTACTGCCCCTTCGGTTTATAGGCTCTGAACAACCTAGGGAGCATCTACGTGGACTGCGAGAAGCTCGACTTAGCGACGAATTGCTTCACGAATGCCCTCAACATCAAGCACACGAGAGCACACCAGGGGCTTGCTCGTGTCTACCACCTAAAGAACCAATGCAAGGCGGCGTATGCCGAGATGACAAAGCTCATCGAGAAGGCTCACAGCAATGCGTCTGCATACGAAAAACGTTCTGAATATTGCGATCGCGACATGGCGAAGAACGACCTCAGCATGGCAACCCAGCTTGATCCCCTTAGGACTTACCCCTACAGATACAGGGCAGCAGGTATCATCTCATCCCATGCACGTCTCAGTCGTCCTCCCCAAGTTGAGAACTCTCAGTCTAACACCAACAAATCCCGCACCATTGTTTGCAGTGCTGATGGATGATCACAAGGAAGAGGAAGCCATAGCCGAGCTTTCGAGGGCGATATCGTTCAAGCCAGACCTTCAGCTGCTTCATCTCCGAGCGGCATTCCACGACTCGATTGGGAATCCTGCTTTCACCCTCAGAGACTGCGAGGCTGCTCTGTGCTTGGATCCCGGCCACGCCGACACACTCGATCTCTACGCCAAGGCACTGGAACGGGCCAAGGAACAGCAACATTAGCACACAATTCGCATCCTCTAAACCTGAAAGGAAAAACAAAAATACAAACTATCGCTTCGCGTCGCCGGTGGCCGGCCGTAGGTGATAGAACGTCCGGTGAGGCGCCGGGGACGGGATATTTTGCGTCGTCGGTGTAGGCGGGGAATGGATGCGAATATGCCTTTCGAGGGAAACATTACGAGATGATGCAAAAGGTGCATTTTATTTGTTTTATTCCCCAAAACTTTAGTGCCATAGCAAGACTTAATTGGGTCTTTGAGCGTGTGATTGTTGTGGAACGGCGGACTTTGTACAACGATTGTTTTCCAACAGAGGTTACTTTGATTTTTTTTCCTATGTCCGTCGTCACCAGTCCATGGCTATCTTGCATTTCAAAGTCTTCAAGATCAGGAGACCAATTTTGACCCGAGCCAAAGACTCCACAAGTCAAGCAACATTTAACCTTTGATCTCTCATCAACCAAACTGCGTCTTCCCTCCTCAATACTACTGTCCTGAGGATGACGACATTCGCTTTGTTATTCCTTCTCTTCTTATCCATGGCTGCAGAACCACCGTGCCATGCTGCCGGAATTGCTCCAGGTCGTTGTCGGGACGATCAGATATCTCTGTTGCTAGATTTGAAGAGCCAGCTTGTTTTCGATGCGACTCAGTCCACCAAGCTCATTAGCTGGAACCGAAGTGTCGAATACTTCGACGGAGTCACCTGTGAGAACGGTTATGTCAAAGATCTTGACCTGACCAGCGAATCCATAACAGAGGGACTCGAGGGATCATCTGCTCTCTTCCGACTTAGGCATCTTCGGAGGCTAAACCTGGCATACAACAACTTTGGCTTCAGCGAGATTCCATCAGGAATAAGTAATCTCACCGGGCTAATCTATCTGAATCTGTCTAATGCTGTGGTCGCAGGAGAGATTCCCATGGAGATATCACGACTGACCAGGTTGGTTGTCCTTGATCTCTCTTCACTATGGTATCCTGGGACGAACAGTTTAAAGATAACAATCTCGAGTAGGCTAAAATTTCTCATCGGCAATCTAACTGAGCTTCGGGAGCTGTATATGGATGGGATAAACATGTCTACCCAGGGACTTGATTGGTCGGAAGCACTGTCACTTTCGGTTCCAAAACTTGAGGTATTAAGCATGTCCAGCTGTTGTCTACCTGGTCCCATTCGTTCATCCCTACTGAATCTCAGCTCCTTATCAGTGGTTCAATTGAGCAACAACGAGCTCTTCTCACCTTTCCCGGCGTTCATCTCCAATTTCTCCAGCCTGACTTCTCTGGATTTTTCTGGGTGCGGGCTGTATGGAGAAGTTGCTAGTCAGGTTTTTCAGATTCCTACACTGGAAGAATTGGTCTTGTCATACAACGAAATACTAGGCGGTTCTGTGCCAGAGATTATGGTGAACGGTTCTCTTCGTACACTGGTTCTTAGTTTCACAAACTTCTCGGGTTCGCTACCCGAGTCGATCAGCAAGCTTAGAGACTTATCTGTGATTGAACTGCAGTGGTGCAGTTTCGGCGGATCCATCCCGAGTTCCTTGGCAAAACTTCCTCGGCTCACTTACTTGGACTTGTTCAGGAATGAGTTTACCGGACCGATCCCACCTTTCACCAATGCAAGCCATCTAACCAACATCGTGTTGTCGTACAACAATCTAAGTGGCCAGATCGACTCTGTTGATTGGAAAAGCATGTCGAATCTGGTCTACCTTGAGTTGGAATCGAACTCACTGGATGGTGGCATTCCTTCTACTCTCTTATCTCATCCATCACTGAAGAACTTACAACTTTCAGAGAATCGTTTTTCCGGGCATTTAGATGAGCTTGTTGACACATCGTCCAGCCAACTGGAGGCGCTGGATTTCAGTTTCAACCATCTACAAGGGTCGATTCCCAAATCTGTTTTGAAAATCAAAGGGCTCAAGTACCTATCTCTTTCTAACAATAAATTCAGTGGCTTACTACACATTGATCCCATTGAGCTGCCAGGTGATTTATCTTATCTTGATCTATCCAACAACATTTTGTCTGTCAATGTCTCAACTACAACATCCACGGGAACAATATTTCCTATGCTCTCAACATTGAACTTGGCTTCCTGCCAATTGACGGCATTTCCAGATTTCCTGGCCAGCCAATCTGGCCTAAGCATCCTCGACCTGTCAAACAATAAAATCAGTGGAAGGATACCAAGATGGATTTGGAAAGATAATATTCTATCACTCAATCTGTCCCATAATATGTTGGAAGATTTCGAAAAACCACTGCCCGATCTTCCTAACCTGTTGATTCTGGATCTTCATGCAAACAAGCTAAGGGGGGATAAGTTGCCATTGCCTCCAACTGCTTCATATTTAGATTACTCGAGCAATGACTTCGACCATACCATTCCTTCGGATATTGGAAGATACCTGTCCTTCACAATATACTTTTCGATGGCAAATAACAGACTCCATGGAGAATTGCCCAAATCAGTTTGCGAGGCTGTATATCTCCAAGTACTTGATTTGTCAGATAACAACTTAATTGGAGCCATCCCCGACTGCTTATCAAAGGACTTGGGGGGTCTGAAGGTGCTGAAGCTAAGAAATAACAAATTAACTGGAAGCATAGCGGATGCATTTCCAGAAACATGTGGCTTCAGGACTATAGACTTCAACAGAAACAGGTTAGTGGGTCAGTTGCCAAAGTCATTGGGTAATTGCAGAATGATCGAAGTACTCGACTTGGGAAACAACCAGATCGAGGACTCATTCCCATGCCACCTAAAGAGTATGAGGAAACTAAGTGTCCTTGTTCTGAAATCCAACAGATTCCGGGGAGACATCCAATGCCCAGAGATGGACGGGAATGGCACCTGGGAAACCCTGCAAATCATCGATCTATCGAACAACAGTTTCAGGGGGATGCCACCATGGAATATTATGTCAACCTGGGCAGCCATGAAGTCGAACAGCAACCAGACCCTCCTCGACTATCCATTCCTCAAGTTAAGCGGGCTCCACTATCAAGATACTGCAACCATCACCTTCAAAGACCAGCAGCGCGATTTAACAAAGATCCTAACCTGGTTCACCTTAATCGACTTCTCCGGCAATGAATTCAAAGGTGCGATGCCGGAAACACTCGGGACTCTGAAAGCACTGAAATTCCTGAACCTGTCAGGCAATTCATTCTCAGGCAGAATCCCGCCGTCCTTAGGCAACCTGCAGCAGCTAGAATCTCTGGACCTATCACGGAACAAACTGAATGGTACGATCCCGATCACCCTGTCAGATCTAAACTTCCTATCGGTGCTGAACCTGTCCTTCAACCGGCTGGAGGGAAGCATCCCTCAGGCCAAACAGTTCCTGACATTCACCGAAAGCTCGTTCCTCGGAAACGCGGGACTGTGCGGGCCTCCCATGGAGAAGCCGTGCTCGACCACGAAGGAAGGAGAAGGCAACCGTCGCCACGGCGGAGAGGACGGGGACGAGGCATGGCCTGACAAGAGGATATTCTGCATGGCGATCCCTTTCGGAGGGGTGGTCGGGTTCTGGGGATTCATAGGATCATTGATGTACTTCAACAAAGCATGGAGGAGGGACTTCCTGTGGTTGTTGGACACGGTGACCCGCCGTCGTCGCCGTAGCCGCCGATACGTCAAAAAGTAGGAGTCGTTTTGTAAACTTTCAAAAGATACTGTTCAGCTAAATAATTAAGTGAAAGTAAACGCTCAAATTGAAAACATAAAATAAATGAGTAGCAGCATTTAGGCAAAAGGCGAAGGCAAAGTCCCGACGAGGAGTTTCCCAGAGCCCATCTGCGTGACGCGAAATCGTCTTCTCCGGCGGATAAATTACTACCTTTCCGCCATTCCCGACGACCCTTAAGCGCTCCTGCAAAGCCCTCCGGACGACGCGATCTCTCTCAAGCTGCAACGTGTCCGCGAGGAGGAGTCGACCGGCGGGGTCGAATCAACTTCGACTTACGGTTTATGGTTTCCGGTGCTTGATTGAGTTTCTGGGCGACCGCTCGGTTCTTCTTGCGATATGGCGCTCTCGGCGGCCGACTTGGGAACGATTTATGGGCTGCTGACCAACTCGATGAGCAGAGACGTGGGCGTGCGGAAGCCTGCGGAGGAGGCTCTGGCTCAGTTCGAGAGTCGGCCGGGTTTCTGCTCCTGTCTCATGGTAAGGCGACCCCGAACTAGTGAGCGGCTGAGTTTCTTGGAAAATCTTGTCATTTCTTTGAGGTGAGGTTTTGAGTATGTTTTTTTTTTCTTTGGGTGAAGGAAGTAATAACTGCCCCAGATTTATTGGCGCAAGTGGATGTGAGGTTGATGGCATCCGTTTATTTCAAGAACAGCGTCAATCGCTACTGGAGATATCGCCGCGATGCTTTGTAAGTTTGCTTTTATGTTAAGACGTGCTTTTTTCTTCTTAAGGTGATTTATTTGAGAAGATTGGGAATGCATTGCAAGAGAATGATGTCACTTGACCTTCAAGAAGTTATGTGATTGGCTAACAAACTTTGAGCTTTGTTCCTCGATAACGTTCGCAGAATAATTTATGATTGGCTAACAAACTTAGAGTTACTGGCATTAATATACGAATTTTAGGTTTGAACGACCTATTTCGTAAATTATTTTGCGAACTAATATTATTGAGGAACAAAACTCACAAACTTTTTGTCCAAATGTATGGTCATGCGAGCAAACATCCAACAATGGGATTCGTAGTGGAACATTTTTGTTGTTTCTTACCCGTATGATATACTGCCGATTTTTATACATGAGCTAGAGGAATCGAAAATTAAAGGGTTGAAAGGAATTCCAAAAGTACAAAAGCCAATTGGGAGGGGCTTTTCCCGAGAAACATGAAAGCCATAATGAAAATGGCATTCCGTGAATGATCTGCAAACATCTAACACGGCAAAAGATTCTCCACTGATTCCTCGCTCCTTAATATTCTCAGTGACAAGTACTTTATGAAAAAAAAGTTGGAAAAATACTTTAACACTGTGGTCTATACTAGTGGTCTGAAGAAACTTTAAGGAAGAACATTTATCCCCCAATCACGTTTGTGACTTGGGAAGAACAAACTGATTTATCTATGAGATTTTATTTGACTGTTGGGACTTGGGAGCTTATCTCTTCTAGAATTAAGCCAAAAATTTCACCCAAGGGCAACATGTTCCTTGTAGAGTTCATTGAAGATACTTTGGATTTCTCCCCTTCCTAATCTTATGGAATGGTTTGGTTTTTGTTGTTTCTGATGGACATCAGTGCCTAGAAACAAGAGTGTGGAATAAGGGTGTAGCAACTTGTTTCTTCTTGAATGTAGATTGTGAAAGTAATCTCTTTTACTTGAAGAACATGAACAATTTATTGAAAAAATATGGAACTACAGAGGAAGGAGACTTCTCTTTCCCCTTCAACTGCCATTGCTGTCATATGCGTATGTTCTTTTGGCGGGAACAGTGGGTGGAGATGTAACATTATGGTTTTACAGGATTTACCTGCACGAAGGAGTATTAAGCATTTTGAGAAGTTCTTTATGTTCTCTGGATATTTCGTGAATCTGCTCAGTGAATTAATTGTACAGAGATTTCAAGTGGGTGTTGTGTGGTAGAACAATCATGAGCGTTAGTTGTAAAACACAAGGCTTGTTCTTGTATCAGGGGAATTAGCAACGAAGAGAAAGTACATTTGAAGCAAAAGCTGCTTGCCCATTTAAGAGAGGAGAACTATCAGGTAATGAAAGATATGATTGGATTTGGCCTCTTATGTACACAACTAGTTTGTGTTTTTCAGGTCTATTTGTTGCTATATTATTGCTGTTAAGTTCTATTTGTTGGTCACATTACTAAATGATGGATTTAAGCATGCAACTACGTGGGTACTGCTGACCGGACCACTAGCCCGAGGCATTGCGTGCTAGTGTCACAGTTTTAATAGTGTAATCTCCTCACGTGGGTGCAGATAGCAGCGATGTTGACTGTTCTGATTTCCAAGATTGCTCGTTTTGATTATCCCAAGGAATGGTACAACCCGTTTTCCTTTTAATTATACACAAGTTCATTTCTGGTCGAATATTACGATTCATACATCTTCACCTGAAGTCATCTACTTTTAGCCAAAACTATCAAGAGTAATTCAGTCAACTTGCCTAAAAAATATCTGCTTTACACCTTGCATTTTTCATCAGTCCTAGCTGGACTCATCCTTCTGTGGGCTAGGATGAGCATGGAAATTGGTTTCTGTCATCCTTTTCTTAGATGTCTTTTTATTTTTCAATTTCCCGATGCTTCGAATCTTGCTAGTAGTTGTATGAACGGGCTATACTAGAATGAAGAAATAGAAAAATAGATAGTGTCATGCATATATGACATTTTGACATCCAGCGCGACAATTCTCAATCCCTAACTTCATTCAAAATCATAGTCCTTAGTACCTGGTAGATAAATACTTTTTCTGGGAAAGTAATTCATTAGTGCTTTTTTTGCATCACGATCTCTTCCCATTACTTAATGTTTGGACTTTGAACGACTAGAATGGGTGTAATTGAAGGTTTAAAAGAAAATGGTATTAATTATTTAAAAAAAAAAGCAGATGCTATCAAAGTTTCCTGCAATGGTTATACATTCAATTACTTTGGATTATGGTTTGCACAAATAATTCTTGTTGGACCCAAAGAGTTGAAGAATTGGAGAAGAATATTAAAAAATAATCCCTAGAAGCAAAATCTCTTCCCATTACGTTATCATAATCATTTCGTCTAGCGTGATGTGAATTTGAACCTTTTGTAGCCTATCATCCTTTTCAGGCCAGAGCTCTTCACTGTACTAGCCCAACAACTTCAGTCGGCAGATACACTTACTTCACACAGGATATTCATGATAATTTTCCGTACTTTGAAGGAGTTGTCTTCTAAACGTCTTACTTCAGACCAAAGGAACTTCTCAAAGGTATGAATTTGGAATTAATGGCGCTTTCTTTTTTTTTTTTTTTTCCAAATCATACTTTTGAGTTTTGCTAAATCTATCATTCTTTGTATATATTTTTCTTTAATTGTATTGGCTCACTTTTTTCAAGTTCTGGAAGAGAGGTATAATACCTCTTGTTCTTCCGTCTTTTTGCATCACATGTTTTACGCGTTCATCTCATCATATATTTTGCAGATCTCTTCACAGTTCTTCGGTTATAGTTGGCATCTTTGGCAGAGTGATATACAGACAATATTACATGGTTTTTCTTCACTTTCTCAAAGCCATCACCTGGATGGTTCAGAACAGCATAGTGATGAACTGTACTTGACTTGTGAAAGATGGTTGCTTTGTCTTAAAATCATCAGACAACTTGTTGTATCAGGTTATCCAAATGATTCAAAAAGTATGCAGGTAGGTCATTGTGGTTTTTGCGTTTCGTCATGTACTTTTTCATGATCTATGCATGATGAGGTTTTATTTTCATAAAATTTGTCATAAAAAACACATTCTTTGCCCGTAGGAAGTTCAACCAGTTAAGGAGGTCTCGCCTCTGCTATTGACTGCCATTCAATCTTTCTTGCCATTTTGTAAGCTCTCTCTCTCTCTCATGTAACTCTGAAGAACCGTGCAGACATATTTTGGACATCATGATTTAAGTTCAAATAGGGACCACATTGTAAGTTTCTAGGATTGATTTGTAGTGAAACCTTTCTGTTATTTTGGTTAAATAGAGAAAATTGTGGTTTTGTCACATGATGCTAGATTAGACAGTAGAGAAATTTTATGTTTTTTGTTCCCAAGGGGACACCCCGGTGGTACTGGCGCTGAGGATTACCATAGGAGATCCCGGGTTCGAATCTCAGTAGTTGCATCCTTGGTTATCTGCCAGGCCTTAGCTTTGGTGGGCTTGACTTACCCGCCGTCGTGGGTTGCTGGGTCTTGCAAAGGCCCAAGGGAATGTATGCTTTTGAACGGTCTTGGAATCTCTTAGTTATAAAAAAATTATGTTTTAGTAATGATTAACTTGATGAATTAAGATGTGTTAATACTATTGTGAAAGAGTCGTTAAGGTGAATCCCAATGATGATTATAGTCTTCATTGTTAGTATTTAACCCTACTGCTGTTGAGTAGGCGCTGCAGTTATGCTGCGTTTGGAGCATGGGAAAGCAAGGGAAAAGCAAAGAAAGCACACATAACCAAAAATCCCCTCTCTCATCATTTAAAATTTTATTTTATTTTCCTTTCATTTCTATCCCATCCAAACACAGACTTATAGTTGTCAGTTGAGATTGCCTTGACTACTACAAGCTACTCCACTGATATGAATAAACTAACCCCTGTCATCTCCTTCATTTAGTTTCCAACTGAAAACGCCCTAGAGGACTGTACCCACATCGAGACGTTTGTTGCTGCTGTTTGAAGAATTCTGAAAATTGTCTAGTTGATCATGTTCCTGTTATGTGAAAATACTGTCTTTGTAATATGGTGTAAATTGGCTTCTCTGTTATAGCTATCACACCTTTTTTGATGAATGGCCTAATATTTTTAACCTGCAGATTTATCCTTTCTTTGTCTGATAATTGCAGATTCATCTTTTCAGAAAGGATATCCAAGGTGTTGGGACTTTATCAAGAGGGGATGTGTAAAATTGATGAAAGTTTTGATCACGATCCAGGGAAGACATCCTTACTCATTTGGCAATGAGAGCGTCCTCCCACCTATTATGGAATTCTGTTTGAATTGTATAGTTGATCCTAGTCCAGACATGATGTCGTTTGAGGGCTTCCTCATTCAATGTATGATAATGGTGAAATCTTTACTAGAGTGTAAAGAATACAAACCAAGTCTTACTGGCCGGGTGGTAGATGAAAGTGGCATTTCTGTAGATCAGATGAAGAAGAATGTTTCGACGGCCGTTGGCTGTCTTATTTCTTCACTTCTGCCTCATGATCGCATTATACTACTTTGCAATGTCTTGATTAGAAGGTAATCTTATGTCATTTTGCTTCATCATTAGCATATTGTCAAATGGCATTGTGATGGCGATTGTGATGTTTATTCAGTTTTTTTAAGTTATCTGAAGTTTACATTCATTGATGGTTGAAAATTTCAAAGGAATGAAACAAGATAGGAAAAGATGCAATGTGTAAATCCACAGGTTTTCATAGTTTGGATCCTGATGTTTGGTGATACCTCTGCAGACCTTACAGGATAGGTCAAACAACATATTTGACTAGTATATAGAAAGATCTACTATATTTGAAAAGGTGGCGCGACTGGAAAACAATTTAGTTATGGTACAGAAGGAAAGTGGCTACTTGGATGTGACTAGCTGCAGGGAATGAAAGGGGGTCATATTGATGAATGTACTAAAAGTATTCATCAGTATATTTGAAAGGAGTAATTACTCTTCTTAAAGTACATAAGTATTCGTTAATTGAATTCAATCTAGAATTTGCATTTTTTTATTCTATATGTGATCATATACAATAAGAAAAGGTTGCACAGAATATTTTGTCAGATACTCCAATTTTAGCAGGAAATGTCTTCATTATGCCTTCCTTGTGAAGTTCTTCATCCCAATGAATTTCATTTTGGTAGTGATTAGATAATAGAGACTAATATCATCTCAGTAACTTTTGGACAGGTACTTTGTGCTTACTGCTACTGACTTGGAGGACTGGTATGCAAATCCAGAGTCCTTTCATCATGAGCAAGATATGATTCAATGGAGTGAAAAATTGAGGCCATGTGCTGAAGCCCTTTACATTGTATTGTTCGAAAACAACAGCCAAGTATGTCCTCTATCGACAGATATCTTTGTTGTTTCTTCTTCTATTTTGGTGTTTGTTTACTTTTTTCTATAAAGAGTTACTTTTTTCTTCTTATCAACTCCAGTTGCTAGGTCCAGTTGTGGTTTCTATTCTTCAAGAAGCTATGAGCAATTGCCCTAGTTCTGTAACAGAAATCACTCCAGGCTTGCTGCTTAAAGATGCTGCTTATGGAGCTGCTGCATATGTTTACTATGAGCTTTCAAATTACTTGAGCTTCAAAGATTGGTTTGGCTTCCTTCCATTTCCCTTCTCTCTGTTGACTAAACACTAAAGCTTCATGAATTTACCTAATTAATTGTGGCATGTTCACTAAAAAAACCTTTTGTAGCTAATACTTTATTAGAAAAAATTGAAAATCTCAATATAATGATTGGCGAACGACTCTTACATTTGCAACTTTGGGTGCCGCTTGTACAGGAGAATCCATGGAGGGTCATCATTGACTTCACATATAAATAGGTTTCTTTTTTGGGACTAGAGAAACACTTTGTTTCTGAAGTAACTCTCATCAACTAGTGTCATTCCCGTGTAACCCTTTCCTTTAGAAATAATTGGAGTAATTCGTCGAATGGGTGGGTTATACAAAAAGACAGAGCTTAAGCGAACAAATTTCATCGGGAATAGTTTGGTAAAAGGGAGGTTGTGTTGTATTGAGTTGATTGATCATGGGAATTGATGCTCATGTTGTTTCTTATAGATCGTGCTTTATGACTATTCACATGTTCAAGGTCCATGTGCTATGATGCTGAGTTCTTTCATGTCAAGTGTGCTTCACTTGTGGGTGAAATCTGGATTAGAAGGGGATTAAGTAAATGTAAAGGAGGAAGGCTCGTTAAACAAAATATTTGGATGTGAGACCTTGGAAGAAGCATCAGTTTTACTCATTCCAGTGCTTTGCTTTTACTTATCTTAATCTGTCCTAGATAATTAAATATGGGATGTACTAAACATTTCCTTTATCCGGTGACAGGAGAATCATGACCTTTGTCACGGTTCATATAAAGAAATTCTCAGCATAGATCATGTAATAACTTGAACTCTTGTTTGTTTTCATCAGGTTTAATGGTGCTTTATCACTCGAACTCTCAAATGATGGCCCCAATATGCGAATCATTCATCGGAAGGTTGCTCTGATATTGGGACATTGGGTCTCAGAGGTAACTTATTTTCCTTACCTATTCTCCCATTCAAACTCATATGAGCCAGGAAGGTTATTCATGCTGGAATTTCTTCTATCCGAAAAGAACGTTTGCATTTTCATCAGCAGTCTATTCAATATATTGCAGTATTTACAGGCAAATGATTGTAAAAACGAAAAGTTATTTATAGGAAATGTTTTTGTTTTCTCTAATCAGCCAATCTCTTTCAAGTTTAGATACGTGGTTTTCCCATGTACATTATCAAGCAATGATGATCCACTAAGGTTTTTGATGTGTATTCTGCAGATCAAGGATGACATCAAAAGACCAGTCTATTGCGCCTTGATTAAGTTGCTACAGGACAAGGATTTGGCTGTAAGGGTATGTTCTATTCTGGTTGAGAACCAGGGTATGGGTCAAGGTTAATTATGATTTTAAGCCATCATATGCCTTATTTTAGATGATTTCTCTGCATGCACAAATTTCTCGCCAACAAAGATTTGTTGACATGTGTATCCACCTTGTCAGCTGGCAGCTTGTAGATCAATTTATCTACATGTTGAAGACACAAATTTCTTGGAAATCGAATTTTCCGATCTTCTTGCAGCCTGCTTTGATTTATGCTTTGAGCTGGTTGAAGATGTACAGGAATTTGATTCTAAGGTACTCTCTATTTTCTCTCCTTTAGCTTTTCCCATCTTCTAATGTCAATATAGAAAGCTTCGTTGTATTTCCTGAACCCAATTTTGTCGTTTTTACATTTGTGTGGTTTGTGTTCATTTTATAATATTGTTTCCTGTTTTCTGTGTTGTGCAATTCCTGATGTGCACTACTTTCTGGCGGGATTGACATACAGTGAGACTGCGGTAGTCAACTGTATTAGCTTATGAAGGTTACCTATAAAGTGGTCTCAAAGGCTCATAGTTCTGGCGCTGGCAGTATTGCTTTAGAGTTCTACACCTCCATTGCCATTTTCAGGCATTTTTTAAAGCTTGGTGAACCTTATAAAGACTTAATTTGTGAAGTGGAAGATTTAGCTTCAAACGAGAAAAATCTGATTTACATTTAAATGATGGTTAAACATTCTGATCTGCCTGTGCTTTTCCAGGTTCAAATTTTAAATTTGTTATCTGTCCTTATTGGACATGTGAGGGATATAATGCCATTCGCGTACAAGTTGCTTGGGTTCTTCCAAAAGGTACTGCTTTATTGATATTGTTGTCTGTAGTAAATGTTGTGGAGAAAATAAGAAGCCGTCATAGGACCATCTATCTGCTTGCGCACAATCACATAATATGTAGCATAGTTTATTATAACATGAAGAAGCTATGTTGGATCCATCTGTAACATTAGTCAATGAGGTAGTTTTTCCAGTCTCTTTCTTTTATTGCTCATTATGGAGAATGATTGAATATGTAAAGAAGGTGATTATTAAATCAGATTTCGAGAATTTTTTTATTTTACTTTTTCTTGAAGAAGAGAGTCTGGGAAGAGTTATGCATGATTTTTGAGATTATTTGTTTGCTTAATGCCCAACTCACGTCATTCTTAATTAGCAGCCCATGAGTTCTCATGATTGGAGTTGGCATTGCATTTATGTTAATGTAGTTCTTTTGACTTATTAATCATAATAATTTTTCTATTATTATGACCAAGGTATGGGAGGAATCTGCTGGTGAAAGCCTTCTACAAATTCAACTTCTCATTGCTCTGCGGAACTATGTTATAGCCCTTGGATATCAGTCACCCTTATGTTATAACATGCTCCTACCTATTTTGCAAAGAGGAATTGATGTAAATAGCCCAGATGAGCTGAATCTTCTTGAAGACAGCATGCTGGTACACTATCCACCGAAAACTGAGATCCTGTGATTTTCTCAGAGATTCTTCTCATGAGCATCTAATGTTCTTCTCAACATCCTGGTTGCTTAACTTAGAAGTAAAATTAATACTTGCAGCTATGGGAGGCTACAATTTCACATGCACCATCAATGACTCCTCCGATACTTTCATATTTTCCTTGTTTGGTTGAGATCTTGGAGAAAAGCTTTGATCACTTGCAGGTCAGTACAACTCATAGTCGATAATAATAGTTGTACTATTTAGTGTTGGATTGATCAAACTCTGAAAGTGATGGAGCTGTCACTCCATCATGAGTACACAGGCATTTTTCTCAACGTTAGTTTTGGATTTGGGTAGACGGTAGACAGTGTAAAGCAATTCCCTCATCTGTTGCTTGGCAATTTTCATATAAAATTCCTTTCGTTGGATATTTTCCTGTTTACAGTAAGGGTTTTATCACATGTTATATCATTATTTCTGCAGGTTGCTGTGAGTATCCTTGAAGGCTACATTATTTTAGGTGGCTCGGAACTTTTGAGTGTACATGCTTCCAGTGTGGCAAAGCTTCTGGATCTGATTGTGGGAAATGTTAACGATCGGGGCTTGCTTTCTACTCTTCCAGTCATTGAATTCCTTATTCAGGTAAAGATATTAGTTTTGGTGCAAAATTTGGACCATGCATGCCACTGTTATTCTTGAATCTTTTGGACTTTTGTTGGAATGGTTGATAAATTGAATTCCTGGATAGTCGACAAGATCTGAATTAATTGGGCTTTAATAAAAGTAGTTGTTGTATAACTATGTTCTTAGGATCCCAAATAATGATGGACCCAAGTTAATAAGTGTCTATGGGTTCAAAAGTTAGTTTTTCATCAATACTTGACTGTTTTTGTGATACTGAGTTTTCCTGCTGTGAAACTATAATAGGGAACATAGTTTGTATAGGTATTCTAATCCGTATGTCAGGTTGTTGTATATATTCTTAGAAAAAATTTAATTGCCTTCTATCAGTCACCAAATCTGCGAGAGTTGATTAACCATTTGCAAACATCAGCTCAAGGCAGAGCTGTTTCCTTATGTACTGTGGAATTCTATGACATGACAGTGGTAAAATGCTAGTAAAAATGCAAATTGGGAAATTAATTGATTTAAAGTGTCTCTTATTATAATAAGATTGACAAATCATTCCCTGCATAACGCTTACTGATGCCTGTGTTAACTGAAGCTACATGTTCTTCTATAATGTGACAGTGTTTTCCTATGGAAGTTCCACCATTAATTGGCAGTACGCTTCAGGTAATTGGCTGTCTTCGGTATTCTATAAGTTCAAGTCAGTGACTGGGATTTCATATCCTCAACTGATTGATAAGAGTTTTCTTATGCTATTTCATTTCATATTTAAGGCCTCTCATTTTTCAAATTTTTCCAGAAATTGATTGTTATATGCCTTGGCGGAGGCGATGATCGGGATCCATCTAAGACATCTGTGAAAGCATCTTCTTCAGTGATTCTTGCCAGAATTTTGGTGATGAATACAGGTTGTCTCGCACAGTTAACTTCAGAACCTTCGCTTCTCATGAACTATCAGAGCATGGGGTTGCAGGTTGAAGATAATCTGCTTCTTTGTCTGGTTGATACATGGCTCGACAAGGTAAAACTTATGGCGTGTTGGGTTTAAGGATTCGGCTATGGAATGGAATGGACTAATAATCTTATTTATTTCCCTTTTCTTATCCTTTTTATTCCATTCCTCTTCCTTTTCATTTCATTCCATTTCCTAAATTTTAAAGAGAAATGGAAAGAATGGGCATTACCTCCCTCATAACAGGGACTGTCCATTCCATTTTCTTCCTCTTCTTCTCTTCTTCTTTGATTAAACACACCATTTTTTTTAAACAACTCTCCTCCAAATCACTGTGCTTTTTCTCCCATTCCATTCGGAATTTCATTCCAGAAACCAAACGGGCTATTACAGGACTGTATATAAGTCCGCTCACCTTTCATAATACAATTAACATAAGGGATATCAGACACCAACCATGATGTCTTTGCCTACTACTGTTTGTCAAGCACACTTTTGCCTGCCTTTTCGTTCATTTATCTATCTTTACATGTTTTTGACAGGTGGACAATGTCGGTTTTAGCCAAAAGAAAACTCTTGGGCTCGCCCTTTCAGTGATTTTGACTCTAAGAATGCCCCAGGTTCTTGACAAGCTTGATCAGATCCTGAGGTATAATTCCTCATCTGCACAATCTCTATTATGGTTAAAGAAAGGTCAATGTAAATGCCCGGTTTGTTTAATGCAGCGTGTGTACCAGCGTGATAATGGCTGGAAGCGATGACTCAAATGGGGATAATTCCAGGTATGTTTTTCTTTCTGATCTTGGGAAATGTCTCCATGTGGAACTCGTGATGGATCGAGTGATAAATTCTATATTCAGTAGCGACAATTCGAGCTCCAGCAGATGTCAAGACGACCCGTTGCCGAGCAGAGAGCAGCGTAGAAGACAGGTGGGCAAACTTCCATGGCAAAAGCCTGAACATCTCCTCGGCGATATCGCATGTTGGTGCCCATACCCGAAACTAATCCCTCGTCTGTCGGGAAATGTTTTTTTGTTTATTTGTAGTTGAAGTTGTCGGATCCGCTAAACCAGCTGTCGTTGGAGAGCTCCGTGAGGGATAATCTTCAGACGTGCGCGAGTATCCATGGAGAATCCTTTAACTCCACCATCAGCAGGATGCATCCCTCGGCCATGTTGCAATTAAAGCAGGCCCTGAAGATGCAGTAGATAGTATCCGAGGTAGGAAGCATTTCTTCCCTCCCGAGTTTTGTTCATTCAGATCCGATATCGTTTTTGGACGTTCATTTGTCAAATGACCGGAGGAGCGAAACCTTTTGATTCCTGTTGATCACGGGGGAGAGTGATTTCTGCTTTTTTGAGGTTTTAGATGCTCAAGGATGTGCTGTTTGTTGGTATAGAACAGCAATCGATTGCTTTCGTCGCGAAATTGCGAATCCGATCCCCCCCCCCCCCCCCAATTCATAGGCAAACCAACCCTGATATTATTACATTAAGCTTAGATTAAATTACTAGTCCGTCCGACAATGATGAAAATATTCTACGTTAACGTGCACACGAGCATGTCATATATAAAGAGGATGGTTGAACGAGGGCAACTTGAGCAAAGACAGAAAATTCTACGGACCCAAGCCCTGTCCCCTGTCGTCCTCTATCTCAGGCGATGGCGGTGGGTGAGGCAGCGGGAGGGCCACGGGGCCAGGATCAGAAGGCGGCTATCCCTCCCTACGTGAAGGCGATCTCCGGTTCACTGGGAGGGACGGTGGAGGCGTGCTGCCTTCAGCCCATCGATGTCATCAAGACCAGGCTTCAGCTCGACAAGGAAGGGGCTTACAAGGGGATCCTCCACTGCGGCAGGACCATCGTCCGCACCGAGGGCGTCCGCGCCCTCTGGAAGGGCCTCACCCCCTTCGCTACCCACCTCACCCTCAAGTATACCCTCCGCATGGGTTCCAACGCCGTTTTCCAGTCCGCGTTCAAGGACCCCGACACTGGCAAGCTCAGTAATGCCGGGAGGTTGTTGTCGGGGTTCGGAGCCGGGGTCTTGGAGGCTCTCGTCGTCGTTACCCCGTTCGAGGTTCGTGTCTTTTTTTTCATGTTTTGTCTCTTTGTTGGGATTTTAGCGTCGGTTTAGCGGATGGTAGGTGGGAAAAATGGAATCTTGTGAAAGCGTCTGTTTAGGTGTTGTTAGAAGTTTGTAGCGAGGTTATTGAAATGAGGCTGGCGTGGGATCCGATGAAGGGTATCTGCAGCTGACCTCGATCAGTCTGCCTTCCTGTGCATGGCTTGTTCGATTCGAATTTGATCCTTGGAATCGACAAGGTTGTTCCCCCTGCATTTGCTTATCTAATGTCTGATGCCCAGATGACTACAGCCTTCGTGCTTTCTGGGTTAGGTAGGTTGATTTGCATTTCAAAACTCAGGGTAGTAGACATTCTGCTTGCCACGGTCTTGTGATGTTTTTGGCTCAACTTACCTGGTCCCGAGGGGTACGGGCGAGACACCTAGGTTGTGTCAATACATGGGCTATGGTGCACGTGCCCCATTTTTGTGTTGATTTGAGTATATATATATTTATATACCGATAGCTTGAGTCTTTTTTATAAATATGAAGGTGGTCGTGCTTTGAGTTGTTTACTGTGCTGACTGATGATAACATATCATATTCATTTACAGGTCGTAAAGATTAGGTTGCAACAACAGAGAGGATTGAGCCCAGAGCTTTTAAAGTATAAGGGGCCAATCCACTGTGCGCACACAATCATTCGTGAAGAGGGCCTGCGAGGACTGTGGGCAGGTGCATCTCCCACAGTCATGCGAAATGGAACGAACCAAGCTGCCATGTTCACTGCCAAAAATGCTTTTGATGTATTATTGTGGAAGAAATATGAAGGTGATGGGAAAGTTCTCCTACCTTGGCAGTCCATGATCTCGGGATTTCTGGCTGGGACAGCCGGTCCCATTTGTACTGGGCCCTTCGATGTCGTGAAGACGAGGTTGATGGCTCAGAGTAGAGCTGGCGGGGAGTTGAAGTACAAGGGAATGGTTCACGCCATCAGGATCATTTACAAAGAGGAAGGACTCCGTGCCCTGTGGAAGGGATTGCTGCCGCGGTTAATGAGGATACCTCCTGGGCAAGCAATTATGTGGGCTGTTGCCGATCAACTAACCGGGTTATATGAGAGGAGGTTTTTCCTAAATGCGCCCTTATAGGGCCCCTCATGACGACAAGTTTGGTTGTCGCGGTTGTTCATTTTTTTTATTTGAGCTCTGTTCACAAACACCATCCATTGAGTCCCTGATTAGGGATTCAGTTAGCATCAGGACAAGTATTGCGGATTATTCAGTAAGATTATGCGGATTTAATGTAACTGATATTCAGTTTTTGGACTAGCCAACGGAAGAATAAAACACCTGATGTTGCCATTGTCTGTGTTGAGAACCAGGACTCTGGTGCGTAGAACTCAAAGCCACATTTATTTCATAAGGAGGACAAAAACATCGGCATCCTGTGAATCCTAAAAGAGGGCAGAATCTATGGCTAGGACAGTGACATCGCAATCTCGACGGGCCACGCAACAAATGGAGAAGGGGTCCGTCCTCAGTAACAATCACGAGGCTGCCTCATTCCACGAGCAGAATTGTTACTTTCGGTATTCTAGCGCCTGAGGTCCTCCCCCCATAATAGCTGTATTGGCACGGTAATTGCTGTATTGTCAGTAACTGGTTGCGAGAGCCGTTACCAGCAAACCAAACACAAGGAATGGCTCTGCACTAGCCCGACAAGGGGAAATCAAAATTTGAGCAAAGATGAGCTTGCTTTCTTCTTTCTTCACAGCATTAAACAGAGGCACCTGATATTTGACGTCGTGCTTCCCAGGATCTTTCAGAAAGTATTGGAACTGCACGAGGAAGCAGGACGGAGCATTAGTGATGCTTGCTAATAATGTCCACAACAAAATAATACCCGCGTGGACTCCTTTTTGTTAATGGGGAAGTGGGATTCATAGATATGATATGCAGAAGAGGAATTTCTTAGGAAGGGAGGACATTTCGGTTCCGTCCTCATTCTGGAGAAGGTAGCCACGGACTAGCTCTCCCTCTGACCTCATTTGATAGTGGAATTGTAGGGAAGATTATGTGAGACTTAGTCTGGGGGAACATTTCAGGCAGGTGATATCGACCATCTGGCCGCGACATTTCTCACTACTCACAACATCGCACACGGATTAATTTGAGAAAATCCCCTGTTCTTCAGTACCTCTGTTACCTTTGCCCAAGTATCATGAGTTTGATGGGGAATGGGTAGGGATGATGTGTCTTTCTATCCGATGTGCCCATGGATCACTCAATGTGATGTTGTCTTCCATTTGTTCTTCCTAGGGGGCCTAAATGTTTCCCTCTCCACTGACGATCCCCTGCAAATTCATCGCACGAAAGAACCTCTGGTCTGGTCAAGGAGTATAGCATCGCAGCATCGGTGTCCTCTGAACTAACTTGTATGCGATATGACCGTGCTTTTACATCTCATCACGAGGGACGCTCTCTGTTTCAGGTCTGGAAGTTGAGTTCATGTGACTCGTTCAAGATAGCCAGGAATTCTACAATTGGGATTCTCACATGCCCGCATACCTTACAGGTTTTAGCACTAGTTGATAGTTTTACGTCGTCCTACGCCAATCACATGTTCCCAACTCTCACATAATCACTTGTTTATTTACACAAGCCAGTCGTTGCAGAGGAACTTGACATCGAGTGACAAGCCGTCAGCCAATTGAAATGGTGAGCAAATGTCATCAAAAAAACCTGAACAAATAACATGTATAATGCATACACTTATTACCTTATCCTAAGAGAAGTACTAGAGGGTCAGCCGCTGTCCTGTTGTATACTGAAGAATAGTATTAGAACATGGGACTCTCACCCTTCTTAGAGACTATAGTAATGTAAATTTCCTGGTACTCAATAATCAATAGAAATTCCTGAGATACACAAATGCCTCCCAAGTCCCAATAACCAGTAAAACATGATCTTTGAGACCCCAATGGAAGTGTTAATCTCGAGCAAAGTTTTGACAAAAATACTCAGTAATTCAGTATAATCCAAAGAGAGTTAGCACCTCCCTCATGGGTAAGTATCGATGAGGAGATAGAAACAAGTTATTTTATGACGAGAAGTGTCAAAGATTTTAGCTGGGAAAGATGATTTTAGTTTACTTCTGCTTTTTGTACTGTTTGATTTCATTCGTGATGCCTTCCGTGAGGGCGTCTATGTCATTGTTCTTCCCAAAGAATTTCACAAACTCCATATCTGGGCCCATCAAGTACCTGCAGTAAAAGGGTTAACACCAGTTAGCAAGGTGACTGAAGTAGAAAAGCATCTTAGCGCAGTGACCTAGCAAGAATTGAACATACATGATAATGGAATGATCAACCAGATAATCTGAATCTTCTTCAGCAGTTTTCATGTAGTAAACTCTATATGCACGCGCAACCTTTTTTATCTCCTCAGGGGTACCAGTTAAGCCGATCAACTTTGGATGAAACTCTGGAATAGGAGAACAAGAATAACTTTACCTTGATTACTATTATGACAACAAATACGCAGCAACTAAGCATGCGCAATTAGATTAGCCATACCTTTTACGTACTCATGGACCTGCTCGACTGTATCTCGCTCTGGATCAACAGAAATAAAGACGGGTACAATGTCAATCCCCGTCTTTTCTTCTGTAGGAATGAAAAGGTGCATTATATGAGAGATTACCATGCCATAAACAAAAAACAAGACAGGATCGGTTTGGACTCGAACTACAAATAAAACACAATATTCAGGCATAACTCTAGGTATTAGAACAACTAGGCTAAATATCATTCGGACAATCTGTGATCTACTACAAATTAGAAAAAAAAAAGATTATTTTATTAAACAAAATTAAACATTGAACTCTTCCATTGACAATTTTAATGTAAAATCAACCAACTGAATGGTCTCCATTACCTTAGAGCATGACAGAGCATTTCCTTAGAGCAAGCACAAAACCCAACCAAAAAAGATTTGCGAAAATGAAAGATGAAGCTCATCAACCAGTAAAGTAAAAAGATATGATGACACACTTATTTTGTCGATTGTGGCAGCCAACTTCTGTAGCTCATCTGGGCAAATGTCAGGACAATGCGTGAAGCCAAAATAGATCACAGTCCATTTGCCCAAGAAGTCCTTTTCAGTGACGTGCGTCCCTTCGTCATTTATTAGATTAAAGGGACCACCTATAGCAGCTTTTCCAGCTGACGGACCTTGCTTGACTGCTCTGGAGGAACTGTTAATATCTGCACCCGAATTGAGCACTTTTAAAAATCTCATAACAGCCTCTTCTGCCAACCAGAGAGCCCAAAATATCATCACAACCACCAGCTATTCCATACTCTAACCATAAAAGCAAACTCAAGAAAGATCAAATGAAGCAAATAGACATAGTGTGGTGTATTGGGAACATTCACACAAAACATGCATAATCACTCACCATAGTAATCTACCTTCAATGTGACGTTTCTTTTCCTTGTCGTAGTAAAGAATAATTCCTAATCCAGTTGCAATCAGCAAAAGAAAGCTCAACCATGAAACAGGCTGCGAACAACAAAAAATACTCACTATTAGGCTCTCGGCTTCTAACAATAACCCCAAAATTTTAAAGCAATTTCCCCAAGAAATCAACAACTGTTTTCAATTCCCCAAAAAAGGAATTTCTAAAACCCAATCAAACATGAATATAAATGAAAAATTTTGACAGAGTCTGACTACATTCCAATAGGAGAAAGATCTATGAGCACTAAAAATGATTGGAGAGCAACTTACCCCGCCCCGAACAGGCTTTCCGGCTTCGCTGCTTTGTTGAGATCCTCCGGCTTTCTCTTCTCCTCCAGTCGTAGTAGCATCGGATGAGATAGAAGCAGAGACAGCACCATTGGTAGAAACGGAGCTTTTCTTATCTGGATTTCCTGAATTCACCGCATCTGCAGTCGTACTAAACAAGTATCCCTCATACATCCCGCGACAATATCCTCCAAGTCCACGACCATGACTTATAACCTGAAAACTCAAACTGAAGTCCCATCAAACACTTGATTTCTCGTATCCCTCATCACAGTGATTCTACCACACACCACATTCCATTCAATAATCTAGCTCAACAGCATTTCCATATCATCTAGTCCTCATCGAACCAACGCCGCAACTCTTCCATACCTCCGACACCTCCTCAATCAACACGCCAGGGATTAACGCCGTCTAAGATCGCAAAATCGAAAACTGAAAAAGTAAAACCAAGCAACAGTGTAAGAAACCGGCGACGACGTACGGGCAGAAGGAGCGGGGACGACTCGTGAGGAGGCGGCTCGCGTGGTGCTGCCGCAGACCGGCAGAGGGAATGGAGATAGCGCCGGGAGAAGCGGAGGCTCTGGAAGCTTCTGGAAATCGCGGTCGCCATGGACAACGCAAGAGGGAATAAATTTGATCGTGCGACAGAGAAGTAGAAGAAGAAATCCTGTAAAACCCATTTGCCCTCGGCCCGCTGATTTTGGGGGAATCAATTTCCGCTCCTATTATTGTGACAAGGCCCAATGTTAGGCCCATACGATTACCATAAGCCGAAAAGTTGGGCCTGCATGGCCTTTCAACATTTTCCGGCCCGGAAGGTACCGTTGTTGGCCCCCCTTGATTTTAATAATTTTAACTTGCGTCCCGAATTTATATTTCACAACTTATATGAAATGGTCAAATAATCAAAATTCATGAAAAATCCACCATTCAAATTCCAAACACCCCGAAAATTCTCCAACTGCCCAGTCCTAACTCAGGAAGCAATCTTCCATTTGTCCAAAACAATTGCCAAGTTATCCCTTATTTAATTAATTAAAAAAAAAAACTAAGTCAATTCTTACATCATCACCAGAGACGTGGTCTTCATCGAGCCAAGTCCAACTACCTTCCCTATTTACGACTTAAGTCTGTCATAAACAAACATTATAAATACCCCCCACATCATAACACATTTCAATCTCAACAAGCACTCCTCTCACCATCACTCGGGGCCATCACATTTCGATCTTCGCTCGACGTCCTCTGGGATATGGCACCGTTCATTGCGAATACGTGGAAGTTGCATACGCTCATCGTGTTGGTCGCGATTGCCTGTTTATGTTTCGGGGTGAAAGGCCAGCTGATGCCGAGCTTCTACGACAATGTTTGCCCTCAAGCTTTGCCGACGATCAAGGCGATCGTCCAGTCTGCCGTGTACAACGAGCCCCGGATGGGCGCATCCTTGCTGCGCATGCACTTTCATGACTGCTTCGTTCATGTATGTATTGCACCTTAATTAGTCCCTCCTTTCGGTAACAGCGAGGGAGGCGATCGCTCATGAGTTGACCTTTCCTGCTGGTTGTGGTGATTAGGGCTGTGATGCTTCGATTCTTCTCGACCAAACACCGGCAATCAACAGCGAGAAGTTTGCTGCCCCAAACAACAACTCCATCAGGGGTTTCGAAGTGATTGACCGTATCAAAGCAGAAGTTGACCGAGTCTGCGGAAGTCCAGTGGTTTCTTGCGCCGATATCTTGGCCGTCACTGCTCGGGACTCTGTTGTCGCAGTAAGTACAGACCTTGTCAACGCGATACTTTCGGCATTCTAAATGGTCAGCTGATTCTAACATTCATTCATTTTTGTAACGAATTCAGCTCGGAGGACCATGGTGGAACGTCCCCCTTGGTAGACGAGACTCGACCGACGCTTATCAATCACTGGCCAATTCGGCAATCCCTTCGCCGTTCATGGAGCTGTCAGCGTTGATCAACTCCTTCAACGACCAAGGCCTCGACATCATTGACCTGGTCGCTCTCTCGGGCGCGCACACAATAGGGTTTGCACAGTGCCGCGTATTCAGGTCCCGTATCTACAACGACACCAACATCGACTCCTCATTTGCAAACTCCCTCCAACAAAACTGTGCGCGGAGCGCCGGTCGGACCGACTCCAACCTAGCGCCTCTCGACCCCACATCCGCCCGCTTCGACACCATGTACTACAACAACCTTGTGAACCAAAAGGGACTCCTTCACTCCGACCAGGCCCTTTTCGGCGGCGGCTCCACCGAGGAGCTGGTGAAGACGTACAACTCGGATTATCAGGCATTCTGGCGGCAGTTCGCGAAGTCGATGGTCAAGATGGGGAACATCAAGCCGCTGACTGGCTACGATGGACAGATTCGGACCAACTGCCGCCGCGTCAACTGAGTGGCTCAACCGCGCACAACCAAAAACCAACTATTCTTTGTTCATTTCTGGATTCAATTCATTGAAATCAAATACACTCTCTTTCCATACGAAGCCCATTAAAAGGGACAACAAAATGACGCCCAGTTTTCCCTCCCACATGGACCCAATAGGCCCATTGTGAACACGGCCCATGTTGATCCCCTCGGCCCAATAATTATATTCGAATCTTATAGATGACGTGATAAAACATCATGTTGGCCCACGCTAATTAAGTTTCTTCTATACAAATGAAGCATTAATAATTGACAGGCGGGTACGGAAATCTTGTCGGATGAAAAATGGGCAAGAAATGTCTGCTGATAGATATTTGATCAACATCAACGATTTTAATTTTTGTCAATTCGATGGCAATAGCTACTTAATACATTAGTTTAATGTGCCGTGGCAACGATTACGATCACGGGAACGAATATTACCATTTTTGAGACCATTTAAAAACTTTAGAGGGCGCACTCGATGAAATCGTCATTGCATTAGAACGTATCGTGTTGGTCGTCGAGTTTAGGCCATGGATCGATTAATATTACGCGACGTTAGTATTAACGGAGCGCCCTGTGTTAGATGGTCCGACGTTTCCCAAGTTTTCTAGAGGTAAGGTCGAAATCCAAAATCATGTGCGTGGTGTCAGAATATGGTTAAGATCGAACAACCGTCGAACAGAATCGTACATGTCCATAAATTTTGTCATATTTCTATATGGACTAATTCCTGAAATCCTTTTGGACTTGGTCGTCCATGTGAACGAAAGAGGTTTTTGCATTTAACCGTGTCGGAACTCGACGAGCAAGAGACGAGGAATCATATACGAACATACAAGTGGCATAGAGTTTATAAGATTCCAAAACATTATTTTGCTAAACAAACGACAATTATTACCGATGCAAATTGATTTACTTTATTTCACTGGTAGTTCAAGCTGAAGCACCTGCTGATACTGCTCAGGCTCCGCCATTTCTTGCGGGATCCGTGACTCGGGGACGGCCGTGGCCAGGGCGTCCCGAAGGGCTTTTCCAGTTCGCCGTCTTCGATCCTGGAATCGGACGACATAGAGCCTTGGCAGAGTAAACGCCACCCCCTTCGGCCGCTGAGCATAGCCATCGAGCTCGATGAAGAGGACGTAGACAAGGCCGAGGAAGAGAAATCCAAGTGGGCGGACAAGTTGATGGTGTGACCAGTCTTGGGCTTCCTGCGAACCAGGCTCCTCAACAGGGCCGAACTCCACCAGAGGCGACTCTTCTTAGCTGCGCCAGCAAGGCCGTGGTTGCCCCCCGGTTTTGTGTAGTACGAGGGAGGTGGGGTGAGCGGGGGTAGGGGTTCGTCATGAAGCACGTGCTTCGGGGTCCCCGGCCGGGTTTCCCATAAGAAAGGGATGGATCCGGGTATCCCGTCGTAGTACACTAGGAAGGAGGGGTTAGCGAGGGAGGAGGTCTCCTTGGAAAGGAGACGGGAGAAGAACCCGTCTTCCGTCTTGATCAAGCGGAACGACCCTTGACGTGGCTGCGGCGGGAGAGGCAGAGGACAGTCTCGGCATCCTCCGAGGTTGGACTTGTTGCCCAACGCTTCCTTCATGGACGATTTCCTCTGAACATTTCCCTCCTTCGTAGTAGTACTCTGGTAGTAGTAGTGTGAAGAAGAGACAGCCACAAAAGAGAAACAGCGACGCAAACATATCAACATATATATATATATTTAATGATATGGTACCGATGTAGTAAATATGACATCGACCGGTGCGTGGACCAATCGAACATTATGGACGTAAAAAGGGAACGGCAATTTATTGTGGTGTCGTGTATGGTTGCTTTCAATAAGGAATGGCTAAAGGGACAGCGCGACATGGCTTTGCATGATGTTATGTTGAATTGAGTTCATGGGTTCGTAACATGTTTGTACATGTCACAAGGGGAGCATTTATTATTCCAACCAGGTTTTTCAGTCGCATTATAAAAGAGAATTGTAATTCCTTCCGATTTATTTCCAAAGCGAAAACAAGAATTTTTTTTTTTTTTTTTTTTTACAGAATACTCAATTTATGACCCTCCCAAAAGACGGTTTTAGTAATTTTTTAAACTTTTTTAGTGTTGGGTCCAAAAAGAAAGACGATATTTTAAATAAAGATTTAGACTCACACCAAAAACATTTATAAATCTCCCAAAATTGTTATTAACGTTTTCACCTACTTTAATTTAGTAATAAGTTCTTTATTATTTGTGACAAAGATGATATTCAATTTAATTTTAAAAACTCAAATTGTATATTTTAAGCAGGAGTTACAAGCATACCCTATAAAAACCCACCCACAAAAAGCAAAACTTTACTCTATTTTTACCCTAATTTGGTTTTGGGAGGGCTCAATTATTAGGGGATGAGAGTGGTTTGGGTTCTTCATTCAGTGTACTTGAAGAGCACCGCACGTCTCCAATCCATCGATCTGGCCCCCGTGTCATGTTGTACTCTTCCTAATTCCATTTCGACCCACCCTCTCGAAAAAGAGCCATTCTTTCTTGGGATTATTTTCATATTCCGGTGTGTTGTTAGCTCCAAAAGTCGGAAATATTTGGTCGCCAACTGTAAGGTTTCGATTTCCGAATTCTGACAGTGTCATCAAAGACACGATAAGTTCTTGCCAATTGAAACGAAAACGGAAAGTTGAGTACAGAATCGGAAAAGGAAAAATGTAGCAAAAGATAATCTAAGCCTTCTGAAAAGATTTTCTTCAAATTTGAACACAAATTTTCTCTCCAATCAATTTTGGATTGAACACAAAATATTCCTTCTTTTAAACACATTTACATGTACATGTACCCTCGGAACCCCGATATCCTTGACAATTTATGGGCCAGGGCCCATTATGATACCAAGCCCGAACCCAGGTTTTATGATACCATGATTATTATTATTACAATCACTTCGGTTGTCTCACCATCTTAAAGGGGCACGTGAATTTCTGGAAAAATTCCAGAATGCATTTTTTGAAATCTGGGGCATGTGAATTTCATGACTCGATAAAAATGTAAACCAATAAATAGATTAACAGAGCCGACAATAACCTACGTGGGATCGACGAGTTTCGGGATCCACTCCCCCCTGTATACGCATCGACAACGCCATCCTTAGGTTTCATCCCCACCCGCCCTTCCTTAGGTTTCATCCCCTCACCGACCGGAAAGATGGAAAAAGCTTTGGAACAGGTCTCAACCCATCTTTCTGCTGCTTCCATCGACACTTCTGCCCCCTTCGAGTCCGTTAAGGAGGCCGTTTCCCGTTTCGGCGGCGTCGGCTACTGGAAGCCCAACATGGTTTGTGTGTGTGTGCGCCCTTTGGTGGGGGTGATGTTGGTGGTCTTGCAGATTGCTGATGCCTTGCGGGTTAAATGGCAGGTTGACGAAGAGGATGGCGCGGAGAAGTTAGAAGACCAGGCGGCACGGTTAGAGAAGGGACTGGCAGAAAAGGAGAGGGAGACCATGGATGTCCTCAAGGAGCTGGAATCGACGAAGCCCCTCGTCGAGGACCTCAAGTCGAAGCTGTATAAAGAAACTAAGGAGCTCAGCGTGGCGCTCGAGGATAAGGAGGACGATAGGATCGAGAACCCCGAGGTTGAGGAAGGGGAGAAGGAGAATCATTACCAAGGTGTCTGTGTGAATACACAGGAAGTCCTTGGATCGTGTCCCTCTTCAGCCCCTGGCTTTATCCTGATGGAGGGGAAGCAGGCGAAGCTTAATCTTGCCAGGACTACCAGGGGCCTCGCCAACATACGCGGATCGGTGGAGTCCTACAACAAGAAACTGGAGAAGGAGAAAGTTTCCCTCGAGAAGACTCCTGAGCGATTAGCCCAGGGTACTGCAAAGATGAATTCGCTGGAGGAGGAGCTGCACCAGACGAGAGAGAAACTGTGTGCTGCGAAGGATGCAGAAACTTGGGACAAGGACGGTGCTTCGACTATTATGAGAGAGATACATCGGTTGAGTTCTGAGGCGGAGCAATTCAAAAAGGTTGGCGAAGCCACAAAAATGGCAGTGCAGAAGGCAGTATCCGAGATCGAACTGATGCGAGCGAAGATATCTACTGCAGAGAGGAGGCTGATCGCGGCAAGGAAGATGAGAGATGCCGCTAGGGCATCGGAATCTCTCGCGCACTCGGAAATTAGGGCACTGTCGAAGCTACAGCGCTCATCCGGTGGGTTGGTGATGCTTAACATTGAAGACTATACTGTGTTGACAGACCAAGCGCAAGAAGCCGAGGAGGAATGCAGGAAGATGATCACGGAAGCGACAGTCCAGGTTAATGAAGAGAACTTGTCTAAGATGGAGGCCCTGAAGAAGATTGAAGAAGCGACCGAGGAAGTCAAGATCAGCAAGAAGGCCTTGGAAGAAGCCCTGAGCAGGGTTGAGGCTGCGAACCAGGGGAAGCTCGCGGTGGAGGAGGCACTTCGGAAATGGAGGACCACACGCCGCCGGAAGAGGCGATCATCCCTGTCTAACTCGACGAGGTTCAAGAACTCCTCCTTCCCTTCCGCTAATCACAAAAGAGAGTCCCGTTTTATCGAAGAAGTAGAAGCCCCTGAGCCAGAAATCGTAATATCAAAGCCAACCTTGAAGCCGACGCTATCAGTAGGACAAATCCTCAGCAGGAAACTGCTCTTAGCCGAGGACATCAACACGGGCATGTTTTCCTCCAAGGACGCCCTGAAGAGGAACTTGTCGTTGGGTCAAATGCTCGTCAGGGATGACCTCGCCGCCGCCTCCCGGGACGGAGGTGAAGAATCCGGAGGCAACAAGCAGCAGCTCATTTCCAAGAGGAAGAAGTTTGAAATCGGACGGTTCTTTCTTCTCATGACGAAGAAGACCAAGAACAAGAAATCCCTTCCCATGTCTGAGGACAAGGTCGTCGTCTCTCAGGGGATTCGCGGAGCATCATCGCCTTCGTCGTAATACTTAACCATTCAGGAGTTTATGTGTAATTATGACCTGATTTGATTTATATGGCTATGTGATGTGGGGGTGTGACTGTGAGAGACTGTCAGTTAAATAAATATTATTTTGGTGGAACTTTTTTTTTTGTAAAATATTTGTTAGAAAGAAGATTTTGAGGAACAAAAGCTTCTTAAAACTAAAGGCGTTTGAATTCGATCCAAACGTAAAAATATTTTCGAATAAGTTTTTTTTTTTTAAAATACCGGATAAGTTAAAAATAAAAAAAGTTCATGATACTAATACTCGAACGGAGGTCAACTTTGTATGGGCCGAGCCGTTAACCCGACCAATCATTTTCACACCTCAACTAAGAAGATATCAGCTACCATTCTTCTTCGTCAAAACTCTCATCAGCCACGTCCTCTCTCGCTTTGATCCAAAGCTTCATATTTCTCAGCAACGTTTTGTGCGTTAACCCAGAATTGCGTTTTTAGTGTGCAAGCAATAATTTGTGTGTTTCGATTGTTATCTGGGTTGTTCTCCCAGAAGAATCGGCGTGCTAACGTCGGATCTGTTCTATTACACCCAGATTCTTTTGTTTCAGGCGTAGGGCTGTCTGTGATTCATCGCTGCAGTGGGATTGGGTAAGTTGGGCTCTTTTGATTGATGTTGGGGTGAGGGTTTTTTTCAGGTCAATCATCAGCTGCTTAGGATGAATAGGAATGTCGTGTCTTCTGGGGATTTGGTGTTTCTTTGATGAATTGCTGTGGAAGTTGTTCTCCTTTCACTATGGGATGCTAATCCTGACTTATTGTTTTACTCTGTGTCCAAGGATCATGGGTTTGTGGGCAGCCCTTTTGGTCTTGTTGATTTCTGGCAGTTCCCGGTTCATTGATGCTCGACCCGATCCAAGTTCAAGTGGTAGGTTATCTTTTTCCCTGGGGATAGCTTATCATATGTTTTACTTTTTCGGGTGCTTGTTCTTTTCTTGTGGAGCAAAGACTTTTGCCCTGCGTGGATTTGGAAACACTTCAAGGAGTTTGTTTTGTGGTTTCAGTGGATGTTTTGAGGAATAAAAACACATGTGCACTCTGTGAGGAGTTCACTGGTGAAGCACTCGAATATCTCGCCGATAATAAGACCCAGAATGAAATTATGGGTGTGCTTTATAAGAGCTGTGCACGTGCATTGTCTTTCAAGCAGGAGGTAATTATTAACCTGCCGACACTATCGTTTACCTGTCCACATCTTTTGAAAAAAATGGAAAATCTTTGGTTCATTGACTGTGGAAAAAATTGAATGGATTCATATAAATGTGAGGTTCAACGGATTTTGTCTCGCATGATCAGAGAAATTTAATTTGCAAATTTATTTTTTGGAATAAGGATGTCCTACAATATTTGTGTATTGTTGTAGATGTAGTGATTTTCGCCATTCTTTGTTTGCAGTGCATCAAGCTCATCGACTATTATGCCCCTCTTTTCTTCATGGAAATTTCCTCTGTTCAACCTGGAGATTTTTGTCAAAAGGTTAATCTCTGTGAGAAGATGGCATTTTTATCTTTGCAAGTCAAGGAAGAGAAGTGTGACTTGTGCCACCAAGTGGTTTCACTAGTCTTGGAAAAATTGAAAGATCCAGATACACAGGTTAGTAGTTGCTAAACCCTGTACTTGATAATTCAGTTCAGTCCCAAGGAATCATATTATTTGTGATGTTACCTCTTCTCCAGTTACCGGGGCACCATATCATCTTGCATTCAAGCCACATTACTAGCTCTTCATCTAGTTGCCACTTGGCCGCTGCTTGTTCTCATTCCTGACTATTCACATCCTTGGTATAAGATTACGGTGTTAACATATCTAGCAAAGTGTGCTTTCTTTCCTTTGTGATTTTCGACGCATAATTTCAACCATAAGGTTCTGGAAATAACTTCATATTAGTATTAATTTATGACTTAAAACGGGCTGTTGGGACATGCTGAACTGTTTTATTTTCCTGCTCTCCTCTCCGTCTGAGTCCATGTCCTTTTCTAATGACTAACTTGTAGTCATCTCTTTGTTTTCCTGCTTATCGTGTTCCTCTCTAGTTTGATGAGATGCTTAATGGGTGCAGATGGACGTTATTCAGATCCTTCTGAAGGCTTGTAACTCCATGGAAAGCTATGCAAAGAAGGTGAAGGCATCATATCATATCTTTCATTTTGCCACCAATGCTCTCTTATTATATCACATGTCGATGATTTTCTCTGCCCATCAGTCGATTTGTTTTATGCTTATTCAAACATAAGTCGGCCATGGTTATCTCGATTCTCTGCTCTCTCTGTATTCACTGTTAATCTGATCCGCGTGGTGTTCTTGTTGGCACTGCAATTGTGCAGTGTAAGAGGATTGTCTTCGAGTATGGGCCGCTCATTCTGGCAAACGCAGAGCAGTTCCTGGAGACGACGGACGTATGTGCGGCTATGCATGCCTGTAGCAGCTCCTCTGAAGCCAACCAACAAATCATCCTGGAGAGAGTTCCTGGGCATTCTTCCTCCTGATCATGGACTCAACTGACGGGTCTCTCTTGCTCACCCCTTTGTTGTATATAGTCCAACTATGCCTATGAATTCGTGTGAGATGTGTATAGATATTAAGGATTACACAATGGTACAACTCGTGTAGGGGGGATGGTCGTTCGTCCCTTAAAACTCAGCGAACTTTCTATAAAATGGGCATGTGAAATATTTTCGTCATGTTCAAATCGTCTGGTACACTGGGAAAAACGCTTTCCATACAATAAAAAACTTGTAAGATCGGAGGTCGATCCCAGATAGGCTGTGGCGTCACTTGTGGATTTTTGTTATTTTTCACGTTTTTATTTGGATTTTATACTTCCTGCATGTCCATTTTCAGCAATGTTTTGCTTACTATCTATCCTTGGTAGGGTTGTGAGTCGGCTTGAGTGAGTGCTTGTCCCCTTCAAAGAAAACAGGGGATACAGAATCCACCAATGGATTATTCACACCGCCAGCCGATGATCTCGTTCACGTGTTACCTTTTTCTGGGAACCTGTAATAATTCGACAAGTGGTGGAATCGTACCCTTCCGAAAATATCGGAAACTTCCTCCTCCCATTTGATGGGTGAAATCATAAATATCCCTGACGCCGTCTCGAAAGTATTTTTTCCTGCTTCTGCATCATCGGCCCCCTCCTTCGTAGCCTAAACCTACGATCATCTTACAAGAAAGCCTCGTTTGTTCTGTACCCGTCTCCCCCCTTCTTTCTCCTCCTCCTCGACTTTCTTCCCCAGGGCCGCCAAGGTGGAGTCTTTTTGTGGATCAAACCCCCTGATCCTTCCTGGGCGTTGGAGGGAGTGGTGCATTAGGAGGCGGTGTGTGAATTGTTGAGCGAGTTCTCATCTGGGTATGGTTTATTCGATGGAAAGATTCATGCTTTCAGCCTTTTCTCTTTTTTTTTTTTTGTGTGATTCCAACTGGGAGTGGAAAATTTTTTGGGAAGCTACGGTTGCCGATCTTAGTGCGTGCGGAGGCAGTTATTGTTAACTCTGTGTATAAGGAGTCCTTTGTCAGTAGTTCACGGCAATCCCGTGATAGAGATATTATAGCTGGAAGAGGTGGATCACAAACGGAAATTTAGATGAGGAAGGGATTCGCGCTTATGTGTTATGAGATTCCTGGTTGTTGAGTTGATTCAAGGCGCAATTGTGGTGGTTCATCAGATGACCTTTTGAGTCCATATCTTTGATTGTCATACTGTTTGGTTTTTCATTGATCACTTTTAGATGATTCTTGCGCAGGTAATCTTACTTTCAGTTGCTGCTTGGGTATCCTATCTGTTTGCTTCCTTGGCTTTGGTACTCTCTAGCGGACCAAGAGAGGTAGAGAATGCTGAAAGATGTGCTTGAAATCTGAAAGTTCAGTCCTCGAGGTTTATGAATCGATCTCTGCATCTGATTTGCCTGTACTCAGTTCTTGAACATACTGGACCATAGACTAATAATATAAAGGTCGAGCTCAGGTCACCACATGCCCTGGTTGGTTTGAAAGGTCTTGAAATATTGAAGTTTGACTTCTGTGAAGGCGGTTGAGGGCTGCTGAGGTTGTACAGATCAGTGTAGATATCATACTTAGATATAGTGTTGCGCAAACGTTCGGGTTTAGTGTTTCTTGATAAAGGATATGATGGACACAAAAGGGGCTGTACTTATTCAGCGATACGAAATTGGCAGATTATTAGGTCAAGGGACATTTGCCAAGGTTTACCATGCGCGGAATATTAAAACTGGTGTGAGTGTCGCAATCAAGGTCATTGACAAGGACAAGGTTCTGAAAGTGGGGCTCATAGACCAGATTAAACGAGAAATCTCCGTCATGAGGAGAGTCCGGCACCCCCATGTTGTGGAGCTCTACGAAGTTATGGCCACCCGGACTAAGATCTATTTCATTCTTGAATATGCCAAGGGCGGTGAATTATTCAGCAAGGTTTCAAAAGGAAAGCTTACGGAAGATGTTGCGAGGAGGTACTTCCAACAGCTTATCGCGGCTGTGGATTATTGTCACAGCCGAGGTGTTGCTCACAGGGACTTGAAACCGGAGAATTTGCTGCTTGACGATGATGGAAATCTCAAGGTGTCGGATTTCGGTCTGAGTGCTCTGGCTGAGTCCAAGCGTCAGGATGGACTTTTACACACGACTTGTGGAACTCCTGCTTATGTGGCTCCAGAAGTTATCAATAGGAAGGGATATGATGGAATGAAAGCCGATATTTGGTCATGTGGGGTAATCTTGTTTGTCCTGTTGGCGGGCTATCTCCCGTTTCATGACCCCAATCTCATAGAGATGTATAGGAAGATCGGGAAAGCGGAGTTCAAGTTCCCAAATTGGTTTGCGCCCGAGGCCCGTAAGCTCATCTTGAAGATCCTTGAGCCAAATCCCAACACGAGAATTTCACTAGTCAAAATAATGGAGAGCTCATGGTTCAGGAAAGGTTTGGACACGAAATCGATATGCATAATCAGAGAGATGAGGGAACCTCCTCCTCTTGACACTGACTCGATCTTTAGCCCTGAAAGCAGCAGCAGCTGCAGCCGTGATAACGATCACACGCGGGAGTCATGCAAAGTCAGCAATCTGAACGCCTTTGATATTATCTCTTACGCTCCCGGGTTCGACTTATCAGGATTATTTGAGGGGACGGACCAGAAGAAGGAAGTTCGGTTTACGGCTAAAAAGCCAGCTTTTACGATAATATTGAAGTTGGAAGAGATCGCCCGTCGCTTGAGACTGAAGGTCCAAAAGAAGGACGATGGCATCATGAAGTTTGAAGGGTCGAGGGCTGGTCGGAAGGGTCTGTTGGGGATTGACGCTGAAATATTTGAGATCACCCCGGACTTCCATCTAGTGGAGATGAAGAAGACTAATGGGGACACGTTGGAGTATCAGAAAGTGTTGAAGGAGGACATACGGCCCGGGCTCAAGGACATTGTTTGGGCATGGCAGGGAGAGCACACGCACCCGCAGCCGCCGCAGCTTGATAAGGATGTGATTCAACAAAATCAACCTCCATGAATCGCCATCGAGTTGGATTGTCCTTGACGTGTAGTAGTTTTTGTCGTAGCATCATGAGTTTCCGGTCTTACAATACATTAGATGTGCTGATCATAGTAACTTATCGGCCATTCTGTCTAGTGGTTTCTTCATCGTTAGCATGCTGAGTCAGATTCCAAAGATAGTGATACAGTCGAGGTGACGGACGAAACAGTAAATTTTTTCCTTTTAACCTGTGTGATGTTAATGGAGGAAGTCCCAGTGTTGACCCTCTTGTTACGCTTAGGGAGGGCCGGTAATTTAAGACACGGAGACGTCCGTTCGAAATATGTATCCGGATGATGGTTTTAAAATAAACACGATTATATTTATCTAAGTTATTTCAAATAAATCTGAATTTGAACTGTATTTGAATGAGTCGTGAATAAGTAAAGTTGTTGATTTATGTGTTGACATATTGAAAAACAATAATTTTGATATACAAATGTTGTAAGAATGCGATGCGTTAGGTGTGTGGATCTTTAGTGTGTCATCTGAATTTGTTAAGTGTATCGTTCTTTAATATAGTATTAAGTAATGCACGGCCTATCCTATTACCAATATCATAGTTATCGGGTTTTACATTTTGATTTGAAGTATGCTCAGGCCGGGCTTAGTGGAATTGAACCCCGGACGATTAAGCTTGTCAGTACTTCCAGTTCATGGCAGCATGCTATGGAGTGATGCCCGACGCCAAGCAGTCGACCTTGACAGAGTCGAGCATAGACATTGACGATTCTGAAATTCGAAAGCAGTCGACCTTGACTCAAACAGAGATATTAATGATTCCGAAATTCGGACCCAGAGAAACCAAAGTGGCATTAAGACCTGTTAGGGTTGGGATAAATGACAGTGAGACCCTAGTCCAGGAGGCGCGATGGTCTCCGGCAGCGTCATGTGCATGGAAAGCCCAATCCTCTGGCTTGGGATGGTTGGTTTCATGGTCATAGCCCTACTTCATCGTGAATAATAGGAAGGGCATGATGATTGTGACAGTCGTGTAATGGTTCCAGAACATGGCTGTTATATTCAGAACACCAATGCAAAGAAGTTCGACTTCTGGGTGATCGTCATCACCTTCCTCTACATCGACGTCGTCGAAGCCAATGGATCTCTGTTCACGATGGCCAAGTTAGTTGGGACGACAGATGATTACGGAAACTTTGAGGGGCAGTACTTCGCATTCATGGCAGATGCTGCATCCATTGTCACAGTATCACTACAATGTTCGTCGAGTCTGTGACCGGGGATCCGTGAATCTCATTTTGGCTTTCTTGAGATCGAGTGGAACGACATGAAGTAGGCAATCGCCGGGTTTGATACAATCAGATAATAACACTTGATACAAGCACCATCCCAAAAGAGGCCCTTCCTCCTTATATACCACGTTGGATGTATCCGATGTGGGACTCATTTTCATGCTCAGTTTGTGTTTGTGACATCCTGATGCTGCTTAGGTATTCCATTAGGTACGGGCTCATTGGCGGTATCGGAATGTACGTCTTCCTATACTTAGACAATTGGGTGGAGGGCCCGTGAGGAGGATATCGTTCCCACGAGGGTCTTCTGTTGTGCCAGCAAACAGAGGAACGAGGGGCCACAATGGCATCGCAAGAGACAACAGGAAGGCCCCGGAGATTCAGGTTGCTACAATCGAACGTGTAATGAGCGTGTGATTGTCGTCGCTTGGACATATCGATGTAAATGAGTCGACGGAGCAGAGTGATGGATTGTACATGGCTCTATCTCTCGGGTCGAATCAATTGTCTCCGAGTCCCATAAGAACAACCTTGAATGTACAAAAGGTGGAAACCCACATGAGACTTCGATTAAGACCTCCCTTTTACGTTACTTGTGTTGCTCTTTCCTCGCAGTCTTCCTCGGTCATCGTCATCATTTTTGCTTTCGCTTTTTACAACAACGTTGTTTGGGGTTGAGGTTGAGGTGGGACATAAAACCTTATCCTTATCCAACTTGTCCCATTCCTCACCGGACTCTGTCTCTTCCGGTCGGAAAGCCAATGCCCTGATCATATCCTTCTGCTTGTCCTTCCAAGTGCGCTCCCTTCGGCTGCTACCCCCACCACTATCCCAGTGACTGCCGGCACGGCCGATGATGTCAGTGACTTCCCCTGTCCTAACCTCGACGACGACAAGTTCATCCGTTAGGCGGTGAACCCTTGCACTCACGACGAATTCCCCGTCTCTACCCTCTAGCCGGACCCCCCACCCTTTTCTCCACTGGACCACCTCCACACTATCCTCTTCCTCCCCGGCCCTTGCCACTGTCTCGAGGATTGCCTCCACCGGCTCGGCTGACATGTACCTCTCTACCGTCAGGCTGACCCCGCCTCCACTGTCCAAGTTGTCACTCATTAGGTCAATCCCCGATGACAGTGAGATTATGTCGAAGGCATTCATGCATTTCCCCTGCTGTTCCTCTTCTCCATCCAACCTGTCCCAGCTACCCTCGTCGTCCTTCCAGTTGAATTCCTCCATGAAGAAATGTGGCTTCACTGCCCGGTAACCATTACGGAACCATGGGTTGTCGATGATCTCGTCGACTGTGATCCTTGTTTCTGGGTTTGAGTCAAGGAGCTGCGTGATTAGCTGTTTCATGCCGGGTGGCGTCCAATTCGGGCACCGGAACTCTCCCCTGTAAATCTTACTGTACATCACCATGAGGTTCGGATGGTTGAACGGCAGATACCCAGCATTGAGCACAAACAGGACTACTCCACACATCCATATGTCGACCTTCGCACCACTGTACCCCTTCTTAGCTAGGATCTCCGGCGCCACGTATGCCGGCGTCCCACACAGCGTGTGGAGCAGCCCGTCCGAGCTGATCCGGTCCCTAAAGGTGCTGAGCCCAAAATCCGAAACCTTCAAATCCCAATTCTCGTCTAGCAGCAAGTTTTCCGGCTTCAGATCCCAGTGGAACAGCCCGCGGGAGTGGCAGTACCCAATAGCGGAGATCAACTGCTGGAAATATCTCCGACAGAGATCATCGTTGAACCGTCCCTTGGCAATCTTCGGGAAGAGCTCTCCCCCCTTGGCGTGCTCCATGACCAAATATATCCTCGTCTTGGTGGCCATCACCTCATAAAGCCTAACAATGTTCGGGTGCCGCAGTCGGCGCATGATAGCGATCTCCATCTTCACTTGGGCTGTGAACCCACCCTTGATCACCTTCTGCTTGTTGACGGACTTGATCGCCACTCCCTGGCCGGTCCTAAGGTCCCGAGCATAGTAAACCTTGGCGAAAGCTCCGCATCCCAGAAGCCGGCCCATCTCGTACTTCCCCAAGAGTTTCACAGTGGAAGAATCCGAGGCCGAGGCCGATGCCGAGACAGTCAGGTCTCTCGAAATGTCTTCCCGCATGATGGTTCCGAGATAGAGGATTGAAAGACAACTTCTTCAGGTCTTAAAAAGGGACAGATGGAGAGGAAAAATCCCCTGTTTTCTTTTATCTTTTGATCTTTCTATTTGAATCTTCCATTTGATTTTCTGAGGGCTTGGTTGGAAATATACATCAGCTAAATTATACATTATTAACTTGATTTATATTTTGATTTGTTCTCAAAATAAAATTAAAACACTCTTCGAAATTCTACTATAATAACTTAATGTCCAAGAAGTTGTTTAGTGGGAGAACGTGAGCCATGAGATTAAGAAAACTAATAATGCGACAATAATGAGACAAGGGATGGATGAAAAGGTTTTTCTTAAAAAGGATTTTGTGAACGAGATTTAATATCTTTTATATGTTGTACCTTTTCATTTAATATGTATATTTTTATTCAATATGCTTAGTAAAGTTGTGTTTTTTTTTTTGTTTATTTCAAGATATCTTAAATAATTTTTTATTATACATAATTATACAATGTACTTTTTTTAGGTTTAAAAAAATGAAGAATAAATAAGGCGACTTTTGACGATAAAAGAGAGAGAACATTGGGAAGTGCATATAGAAAAATAATTCGATGAGATTTTCCCCCATACAATCCAATAATTCCCCCATCTGGATCATACATCTATATATATATATATATAAAATACCGGTGATGAATCATTATCACGGGGTTGGACAACATTTCCCTGATGTTAATGATGGATGTCGTCTTATCTCATCCGATGATCTCGCCGGCTCAATAATGCCATCTCTTATTATTATTATTAAAGAAAAAATAATAATCCTTTTGTCTAAAGGAATGAGGGGCTCATCGTGTTCGACACGCATCGTGGAATTATTCTAATCATTTATACGTCCGATACATATTAAAATATGCTAATGATATGATTAAAAGCCACGATGACATCCCTTGGAACAAACAAAACCCTATTTTTAAGGTCCATAACAGTGATTTTAAGGCGCCTCGCTCAGGCGGCGCTCGGACGAACTAACAAAAACCGAGGGTTGGCGCATATAAAATCAAAATTTACGTTCTTTTTTGTACCTAACTAAACCGAACATACGCGGACCACGAGGACAGATATGTTAACTAAATAAGACCCCACGGTTGTTTTTGTTTACAAAGCATAGGCCATAATATTGATAAAACCCATTGGATTGACGAAGAACAACGGATGGATTTGGTTGATAGTCGAAGCACAACCGTAAAGTTTAGTTGAAATTTGACTCTTAGTCGAAGCAAATGCTTCAATCGAACTTTGACTGAGTCTTGGTCATAGGAAATGTTTCAGTTGAAATTTGACTAAGTCTAGGTCAAAGAAAATGTTTTAGTCGAACTTCGACTAAGTCTTTGTCGAAGGAAGGATTTTCAGTCAAAGTTCCAATACTCAGCCAAATTTCAGTCGGAGTTCTAGACTTAACCAAATTTCAGTCGGAGTTCCAGACTTAACCAAATTTCAGTCGAGGTTCCAGACTTATCCTATATTCAGTCGAAGTTCCAGACTTAGCCAATTTTCAGTCGAAGTTCCCAGACTTGACCAATTTCCAGTAGAAGTTTTATCAAGACTTAGTCGAAATATATCAAGTGTATAGTTAGTTTTAATAAAACATGTGCAAAATGTGTCTAGCAGTTATGATAGCGGTCGTGTCAGCGATTACTTTCAAGATATGATCAAGTATTAGTATAAATATGGGGTTAGTCTCTTGTAATAAACACATGACAATCATTCAAAGACCCCGAAGGGCTGCTTGGTTGTCTCCCTGTAATCTTTTCTCCAGAAATATAAGTAAGTATTTTTGTTCATATGTTCATGTTCTCGTTCTTTACATTTTTATCTGTTTAAAAGTCTTAGAGACCATATTTCTTGAACCTTTTTAGTCCCCGGTATATCGTGACGTGTTTCGTCCGCAAACAGTTATTCCCCTTCTCTTGCCATTGATTGGAAATGGAGGAAGTATGACCGACCATTCACCGGACTTCATCTATTCCATTCCCTCACCAACCTATTCTGAACATGCAACGAAAGTTTGTTCCATTCATTGGCCCATAAAATTATCGATTTTTATGGAACACAAAAGAAATGTATAATCAAGAGTCGTATCTCTAATGTTCACCTGTCAAACTTAAAAGACGAACGGTTTAATGAGATATGTGTGGACAGTAATAAGTTTATTGTCGTTATTTCTTTTCTCATATTTATGGGCTTTGCCCTAAACTCAAGACGATAGAGCCATCGAGAGTATGGTGATTTAAACTTACGTTGTGTTTGATTTAGGATTGGGCAATTGAATGGAATAGATTAATAATCTTATTTATTTATTTTCTTATTCTTTTTATTTCATTCATTTCCTTTTTATTTCATTTCCTAAACTTTAAAAAGAAATAATGGGAATGGTATTCCCTCTCTCATGATACGAAATACCCATTCCATTGCCTATTCCATTATCTTTCTCTTCTCCTCTTCTTCTTTGAATAAACACACCATTTTATAAACAACTCCCTTTCAAATTACTATGTTTTTTTTCCGTTATCGTTTCATTTCGAAAATCACACCGAATCTCAAAGTGAATTGAATGGCGCAAAATTCATGACCACGACCATTTTGCCCGATTATAAAAATTTCTGACTCACATTAAATGTAGAACCTGCTTTTTTCCGTATTGGGTATATGGCAAGCAGAGTTGGATGACAATACTTTGGTTCTGAAAATATAAATAAATAATGTGTTATTTTCTTATCGAAAGGGGAATGACTTGAATTTTAAATGAATCTTCGTCGCCTTTATCCAATGGCCGTTTTCTTTTTAATTTTTAAAATTTACCTAAAACGAAATTATTTTCTGTTTCACATTAATGCTTTCGATGTAAAAGACACTGCACGTCGCAGTTAATTTCATGGACCATCCTGAATTTGTCAGAGAGCGATAGACCGAAATCAATTATATGAATTTCAAAATAATATATATTTTATAAAAGAAAGAAATTTTTACAAAGGTGTTGGCAATACCAAATTCTAAGGCCGGAACAGACGATGGCTATGAGAGTGGCTCTGAGAGGCTAAGCGCTCGTTAGTGGCCATGTTCATATGAAGAAAGAAGCAAACACCTCGGGGGAGAAAGTCGCAGCCTAACTAACACCAGACGAGCAGGTGAAAATAGCAAGCAAATATAAGGTTTCGTCGACCAACAACACATGTAGCGAGCGAAGACGACAAGCGAGCAAAGAGAATTGAGCGCGATCAAGTAACAAATAAATAAGTTCCCACATCTCTTCACCAAAACTTACGTCTCTTCACCGGCCCTCGAATCAAGGGATTCACCCAATGACGATGGTGCAACTTTCCGGCCGATGACTCAGCACAAACCACCACCAATTACACTAACGTCACACACGACTCCCGTCGGTTCACGTGATCTCCTTCATGGGCAACAGACACAAGTTCAGGTTGTCTGAAATGATCTCCTCCGGCTCTTTGCTCTACAACAAAAATTGCCCTAAACCATCCCAAACCACCCCCCCCCCCCCCACCGATCTCCCTCCCCTCCACTCAAGCCCATGCCCAAGAGCCCCCCTGTCACCAGTGACACTAAGCCCAGGAAGTCCTACCACTTCGGCCGGGGGTTGAAACCGGAGCAACACGTTACATCCCCACGGAGGATGAAGAAGGTTCCGGTCGACGCAGAATACTCAATTAATGTATCATAAATGAAGATCATTGTTTAAAATTATTTTATTTCGTTAAGGTATTGATTGATGCATTAGAACAAGAGAGGACAAGGCCCGACGACAAACTTCTTCTATTCAGCCTGTGCCTATCAGTATGTGCCAGCACCCGCAGGCGGAGCCAATCATATATAGCCAAAAGTCATACAATCAATCAGAGCTCGACCCCAACAACAGATGACATTTGAACGTTTTACATGCCTGTCCTAACTAAAGTTGCACCGTATAATCGCCTGCACGAGTTGCAACTTCGGGAGGTATAAAGCCACCGACCCTCCTGCCCAGGTAAGATTTCAACTCACAAGAGTCCCGCCAATGCTGGCTCACCGATATCTATTGCTATGCTCCTTCCTCTAAACAACAGATATCTACACAAGGCGTTTGAGCAGAAGAAACGCTGGCCGAAAATAATTAAGCATCGTACACAACGCCCCCTCTCTCTAGTGGCACTGCTAATGTGGAAAGCTCTCAAGACAAAAAGATTTAGTCAGAATGCATATGTGTGTAGGGCTACGAGAGAGGTGGAAAGTCGCCCTCATCTTTCAAATGGTACGATTGTAAGGGGATCCTGCATAATCAGATCGAATTGAAGGGAAAATCCATCACTGAGTTGGTGATCGAAGGAGATAAAAGGTGTTGCCTTACCTTTCTTGATTCACATCTTTCACAGGTTGTGGCCAAACGATGCCATTTCCAGAACCCCAATCATCTGTAACATTATCCAGAGTGGCCGAAGTATTTTGACCAGAAGGGCAAAACTCCGCCGCATTCTCGGATAGCTGCGACGACCCGTTGGCATCAGAACTAATGCTCCCAGGGGAACTTGAACTCAGTGGATCCAAGGGTATGGATTTAAACTGTGGTTGTGGAAGCTCGGTACTTCTCTCGACAAAGTCTGTCTCTGTCTTAAGACGGCCATTACCACGTGGAGACCTTGTAGCCGTTTGATTCCTTCCTCTTCCCGATGAGTTTCTATCCCTGTAGTGGTTCTGGATTAAAAAACAATAACCACGAGCAATCAAAAGTCATGCAGAAACAATATAATAATGGTCGGAACTTTGATGAATGTCAAACAATAGGAGCAAATTTACCGTGTTGGGGAAGTATGTCCCTGTCCCTCTTGGCTTTGATGTTTCTTCAACAACAAAAGGAACGCTGGACATGGGCCGCGAATTGACTGGATAGTACGTTGGCCTCGTCGGGACCCCGTTGTGGTTCACTTTTGGAAAGACCTCACGCTTATGCTGTAACGATCGGCGCACTACATCCCACGATTTTTCTACTTGGTACTGCGGGATGAATGGAGGTGCGGTATGAGACATTTGTACACCCCAAGCGAACTCATAACACCACCTACCATAACACAAGCTACTCAACTGGCTATCAAAGTCTCCCCTAAGATCTGCCAAAGGGTTCGGAACTCCAGTACCCAGAGGAGCCCAAGCACTGGGATATCCTAAATAAGTATCTTCAGAAAACCAGGATCTTGGACTAGAGATCGAATTACTATTTCTGGTTCTTGTAGAGGGTAACACTTCTCTACCACTTCCAATATGGTTCTCCCTGGAACATCCTTCTGTTGAGAACAGCACTTCACCTGACACAATAGCCTCGGGAACACAACATTCAGCATGTTCCATATCGACAACGCCATTACGTCTGTCCCGAGTCTCTGCCAAGGAGTGAGAGCTAAACGGATGGGAAATGTGATGCACTTTACTCATTTGAGATGAGCTTTCTAAGACCTTTGATGGTTGCGAGCTATTTGAAGGAGCAGGACTCTGGGACTTGACAGCATCATTAGTTTCTTCACGAGGAATATGATCCGACAGAGACACGGCACTTCCAAGAGTATCTGGTTCTGACAAAGTTTCAGATAAAACCACCTGCTCACAGTTTTGTGGCCCTTCCTTCAAACTGGTGCTTCGTACAATTTCTTCGTCGGATAACTTCAAGTTATCATATTCAGATATAATGTCTTGGACATCTGGCCTCCTACCACTGCCATGTCTATCAAGAGTGTTAGAGAAAATCTCTCTAAGTTCATTTGCAATGTCCATGTCCGGATCACAGAGGACTTTCTCGAGCTTACGAACCCCGAATGAGAAGGCACTTCTTATTCGGAAAAAGCTACCTGTGACAACACAAAAGGGCGTACATAAATAGGAGCATGATACATTATCAGAGCTATGACTGAAAACTTTTCTCGCTAACCTGGATAACAAGTACTCCAGGAAGTCACTCAACGATTAGCAAAAAATATTATGAAAAAATAAGGAAAACACTATATCCAGTCCAAGACACGTTCTAGGAAAAGCCAATCACTTAAAAAATTTCAACATATCTGGCTGCCATCCTGTTCTTGATAGTGGAGCACAATAAAATAAATTTCTGAAAGTTTAGACAGATTACCACCATAATTCATCTCCAAGATAAGCCTGAAAAAAGAAAGAACAATGAAGGCACAGAAGAAACCCCCATCAGGTGCTCCCTGAATAGGTTATGGAGTGGCTACCTTTGCTGACACTTCTCCCAAGGTTATTGGTTTCTTTCAATGGATCCACTATATTGAGGTGCTTAGGGACAAAGGTTCGCCCATGAGGTCCATATCCATTTGAAGGAACAGAGAACTTCTCCACGCATTCCTTCAGCAATTCATTACTGAGTAACAGTTCTCTGCCATCATTTTCTGGTGTTTCAACTGTGCAGAGAAAATGGAAGATCCTCAAAATAATAATAAGGCAAACTGTCTGCCCTTTAAAGAATGATGAAGTGCTCACCAACAAATTCAGGCAACGAGGCTATAAGAACCGGACCACTCAGACTGACACAATATTTATCCCAATCAAACTTGCTATAGTAGTCCAAAAACCTGTGCAAAACCTATCAACACAAGTAACAACCTGGTCTTATTAATGACCATAATAATCAGCTTATTACCCAACCAAATAAATTTTCAGACAGAACTCACTGCAAGAGGAGCGTCCAGGGATGCATGGAAAAGATGGAAGATATATAACACCAAAGTCTCCAACGCATATGTGGAGATTAACCCATGATGAGCGCCAAGGATACGGCTCTCATAATAACACCAAGCCTTAACCAGGATAATGCTACGTTTAAACAGGTGATCTTTCCCGATGACCCGATCTATCTGCAAGACAGGAGCAAAACTAATATATCCTTCAAATGCAACCTCTCCATGAGCTACATGTGACCATTAAAAACATACGACAAAATGCAAGCTACACTACTAACTTATATAAAAAAATGTAGAACATGCTATGATATTTGCAATCGTATGGACCAATTATTCCTTTCAACAACCAATGTTTACTCGTAGCTAACCCAGGTAGAGACTTGTGCAGCTTTACTTGTTGAAGTATTCACACAGTAGTGACCATACTAGAAGGCTAAGCATTCGACTGATAAAAAGAAAGGCCAATAATTCTACAATTCCCTGTTTATAGAACTGCAAGTAATTACGTCTCTAAACCACCCAAATCTGAAATGTGATTATGAATTGCAGTCCCCCTTTTTCCCCGACATTTGATTCAGAAATGTCTGCATCGCCATGGCTAACATAGATCTAAAATCTCATCAAGTCAATGAAGCAAAAGCAATTAGATGCACTGATTGGCACAGAGTAGTGCATCTTGTCCACTTCATAACAGATACTTCTCCATATAAAAAAAGAAATCTTACCTGCTCAAGGAAACATAAAGTACAGAGTCCTCCTATCTGATTGAAAGATATATCTACTACAATATTCTGAATAATACATTTCACGAGTTTGACCTGCAACAGCAGAACTTCATATTAAGTAAGCATGTTATTCACCAGATTGACGAGTTTGACCTAACAGGTCGAGTTGAAGATTCAACATAAGCATTTCTTTCTGGAAAGCAAAACAAGAAAATTAAAGATATCACCAGCTGGAAAAAAATATGATAATAATAATCAAACAACATACTCAAAACCAGTATGAAAGAGAACCTAGAAGTACATCTGCATTCATTAATTATGAGACGAACTTAACAAAAATCCCCAGGAAGAATTTGCAAGCCATTGGATTAATCCATTTAGCAAGCTGCGAGCTCCCCTTTAATCTTAAACCTTTAAAATAAGACAAAATGGATAACACATAATCTCCAGCAAGATTCAAGAAAATAACAAATTTCCAGAATCAGAAAGCATAGAATTCATCAAGTCCATCCTGACAATATGATATGGTATTTCACAGTAATTGCGGCATGATACTTTGCCTAAAGGCTCTAAATTAGTTTATGGTCCTGCTCTTTTTCAGTACTGACAAAAGCTGCAGCCACATTATTCAGAGCCATGCAACACAAAAGTAGAAATTCTTCTTTAAAGAATAAAGTCCCAAAAAAAGCGGAGAATCCAATTAGGGTACTGTGAGCAATTTTTTTTTTTTTTTGGTAATCAAAATAAAAGGACAGGGTACTGTGAGCAGTTGAATCGAAAGTTACATCAATAACATAGAATAATGAATTCTTGCATGAACCACCTAAAACTTCTTTGACAATAGAATCAAACCTCTGCCCATATTAACTGAACATCCTTCACCAAAAACTCTGCTTCTTCATTTTGATCTTCACTTTCAAGAACTGCAAAGACATTATGGGCCAATGTGTCTTCAGCATTTATCCCTCCAAAGGCAGTCAGGTCAATATCTCCATCGGGCAGATATGTTTTCAAAGGAACTGAACCGAACGGAAATACCTGTCAATGGTAAAGTGCCTCAGACTGAAGAAACTTGATTTTCCAAGAAGAGCTACTATGTCTATATGAAATGGATGCAACTTCCTCTAAATTATGCAATTCCAGATTTAATGCAATCAATGATAACGCTGGAAGATTCTGACATAATTATGCAACCTGGAGGCTATATCATATAAAATATAAATAAGAAAGGAAATTTCGTAGTCAACCCGTTGCTATCAGCAATCAAATTGGCATCTTTCTTCCACCAAATAATGAATTCCTTCATAGTTTGTCGTCCAAAAAAAGGTCGTTCTATAGGCAATTTACAGCCAACCAGATCGTCTTTCATGGAAGAAGTCCTTAAAACAGGGCAGAACTCGTATATCATAGAACCATGACCAAAATAATCTTTAAGATTATTCTGGTACCATATTGATACCAACATACGTACTATCCATCAATTTGTAGTGATAGACATGACATCAAACTACTTTCTGCATCATACAGGCAGTAACTGGTGATCCTCAGCTCAAAGAGATGATGACCTCAACTATGTCCCGCTCTTGGAAGGTCATGTCCCTAGACTCATCCGCATGCTAGAAAAACCTTAACCCAAATATCTGGCTCAAGAGATTAATGCCCAGACAGTGCAACCAACCCAATATTTCTATCTGACGACATTTCAAAAGCTTGACTTGATGGGGACATAAATTTGAGCGTCCCATTGTTTCAATCCATAATTAAGGAAGAAAATTAATGCAGAAAACTTCATCCGTCCCCCTAAGAAAATCTAGTGATAATGATAAGAATTCACTCTACTAAGATACAAAATCATCAATTTGGCCCCTTCCTTTCCCAAACTCGCAAAAGAAGAAACTAAACTTAAGGCTAGAAAGGAACAACACAAACACAAATTGGACATCGCTTTGATCACTAATCCCATCACCGAACACCCAAATCGCATGCATGTCCCCGCTTTAAGAACTAATATAATTTCGGCAGCAGGAACGCTCGACCTAACCGAAACGCGGATAAAGGGAAAATGAAAAAAAAATCGCGATCACCTCGCAACCGAGACATCTCCTGATGAGACGCTGTATGTAGTCGATGACAGCGGCCCTCCGAACCTCGGACGCGGAATTCGGCTGAATCCTATCGATTAACCCCCGCATCACCTCCTCCGCCTTTTCCAAGCACTCCGCCCTGATCACCCCCCGGCCAGGAGACGAAGACGACGACGACGCCTCAGCCTCCAGCGACCGTTCCTCTACAACCGCCCCGTCCGATTCAGTCGATCAGTCGAGAAGATCGCCCATGGGGCGCCGCCGACTCAGACTCCCCCGCCGACCCCGCCGCCGTCCGATGCAGGTAACCTAAACACCCGTGGTAACCAGTCGGAAGGGAAAGGCGACACCACCGGAAGGACGGGAATCGGACCGCCAGAGAAACGACGGAGACGATCGTTGAACTGACGAAACTGATTTCTTTTTCTTTTTCCCCCTTCTTTTCCCAAATTTTCGACTCATCGCGCACCGTTAATTTATTATTTATATCATTTGTTCGTTTTTTTTTTAAATAATTTTTATTTTATTTGATCGCGTCAAGTCTTATAGTTATGATGTAAAATAATTGATTTTGGGGGGGGGGGGGAAGCATTTCAATGAGTAAAGTAAATCATTAAATATTACCCCCCATCCCCATGAATTTAAGTTATTAAAGGAACTCTCGAACTCATTTAATGACACACACTCTTATCATTAAGGCCATTTAATTTGTTACGTACCCCGAACTAACTAGGGGTGAGCATAGGTTCCGGGTAAAAGCGGAAACCTGTCGGAACTGGTACCATAGGGTCGGTGTCAGTACAGGTTCTCGAATAGATCGAGTAAGTTCTAGGTTCTAAATTTTACAAAACCGGTGGCACCAAGCACGGTTCCAGGTTCTCCCCCCTGAACCAACCTGGAGAACCTGGAACCTAACCTAAATTTTACCCAACCCAACCCCATAACCTACCCTAAATCTTACCCAACCCAATAACCTAACATAAACTTTACCCTACCACAAACAATTGTTACCCTCTTCACAACAACGTCTTCATCAAACGGTTCCAGGGGTTACGGTTTCTTACGGTAAGTCAGCTCCTAATCTACTTTTTCCCTTCTTCCCCGCCTTGCCTTGTCAATTTTTATTTACGATTCTTTCTGGGTTAGGTTAGGTTGAGCCGTGGGTGATGGGAATATTTTCTTAAAAATTCTTTTTGTCTGCCGGTCACGGGGTGATTCTGTGGGGTTTGGATTTTGATGTTGATGTAATTTGAGGCGTTGGTGCTCTGGATCATCTGTTTGGGTGTCTTAATCAGAATCGAAACACGAACCGCTCATAGGGCGACGCCGTTGACCGAACCAGAATTGAAACTCAGAGGGCGACGCCGCTAACGGAACCGAAACAGAACCGGAACCGAAACAGAACCGGAACCTGTACCAGAACCGGTAGGGTAGGTTCTTGGGTGGGTCTTTGATTAATCGGGTAGGTTCTAGGTTCTAAAAATTAAGAACCGGACATTATAGGGCAGGGTCCGGACATTAATGGATATTCATTATGTATATCATATTAATTTAGCATTAATATCATAAAATTGTAATTAATAATATTAATAATTATGTATTAATAATAAGTAGCTTATTTATACATAATCAATATCCATTAATAATATATATTTTATAAAATTAATTTTATATATCTAAAGGGTTGGAATTCCTTTTTGAGGTGGGAATTACATTAGAAATAGAGTTTCATTTGAAAATCCTAACAAAACACAAAAATAGAAATAAAATCATAGAATTAATTATAATCCTTATCATTTCTAGATACTCGTGAAAACGTCTTCAAAACTTAATAATAAAAGGCGTCGTCTTAATGGGCCTTGAGGCCCATTATGAAGAAATCATTGCGTCTTGGGCTTTTCATTCTTCTGTAGCGGCCCGTTTGGACCAGAAATTTTCAATTAGTCCCAAGAGAGATGTCCATGGAATAATAAAGTTTTCGTCTGTCCTAAACACATTGGATCGCTAGGGAAAAGGGAGGCTCCTGAGCTCATTATGCTACATAAAACTTTATTTGAAAAGTTGATTGGAAACAATATTTGTGGCAGTTTTAATATATATTTTTCTACTCATTTCGAACCTCCAATAATGAACTTAACATTATAAGACTTTTAAGGTTCTTCCTAACCATTTCAAAGTTTTATGACGAGAATATTTAACAAAAAAAAAGATCAAATTCAAGTTAGGACCATTATGTTGCCATCACACTCATCCTTATTACAAAATGAAGTATCATAACATATCGAACCGATTTACTTAAACTGACTTATAAGATGTGACATATTTTAATAAACCAGTTAAAGTAAATAAACTAAAACCCTTGTGTCCCCCGTTTCTGGGTTTGTGAATGATGATTAATTAACTTCTTTTTTTAAGTGTAGGTGTAAGGGAAAGGTAAACTATAGGTCTTGAGGTTAACTTAAACTAATCATATAGGTAGGTGGGGGCGTGGGGAATTACATAGTTGGTCCCCAATCGCTAACACTCCAACTTTATCCACTTAAATCGAGAAAGTTGCTACCCCATTTTCTTTTTATATGAAAAGATATGAATAATTTTTATTCGAACAAAGAGCTCTATGGTCACAAAAAGTTTTACACAATTATAATTTTTTTATATATAATTAAGATGTTCTTGAACAAGTTCAAAGGTTTTACGCGATTCAAACTCGATACATTCCCTTACGATCTTCGTAATACTACACAACTCGCGAGGAATGAGTCAGTTAGGCCCTCCAAATTTATGGCCTAACAGACGGGCTCTCATTTTTCTAGCCCTTAATAATATAATTGATTTGTTTATATTCCCTAAGGACATGGGAGTCCTCGGAACTTGATGTACTCCTTGTGATGTTATCAACCTAGTCCTGCATTGTTACCGAACCAAATGTCCCCCCCCCCCCCCCCCCCTCGTACGATGGAAACGTATCGACTTTGAATGTCACAAGTCCATCACATTTAGAGTATGCGAAGACAAAAAAGCATTTCGATACATCATATCTCATTTTGCATGTCCTAAAAGCAGAGGCCGATATAATGAAGTTCGGACCAAATTGGAGTTAATTAATCAAAGCATGGTACAATGCCATCAAATGCAAACTACTTAACTACTCTTGGCATCTTTCTTTCCACATAACTATTATTTGGAAGAACGTTTTATTTTATTTTTTTGGAATATTGTGTTCCACCAATGTGGACCACCTCTGATTGGCACAAACACAAAGAAACTGATAAAAACAATAATCACCATTCATGGGACAATTCCCTTTCCTAATTTAAAAAATAATAATAATTCGACCGACCAAAACCCACGACCCGATCTCTTTAACCAACTTTTGCACATGACCTCCCCTCCAAAAAAAAAAAAAAAAAATATTAAGTACGATTAAGATTAATTCCAGTCCACAGGGGTAGTCTCATGTTCAATGTTTTATAATCATGTCAACAAAAATATCCATCACGCGACTCGTAACGGTGCCGAAAACGAGACACGTGTTGATTGCATATGCTAAAGATCTTATTGGGCGAACCCTTAAAAAAGACTGCTGCATCAAAGGGTTAAAAGTTGTATTTACTAATGTGTTTAACTCCCAAAAACACAATTGACACTTCGGACAGCACGCGGGAGCCTGCATTTTTATCGCCATCTCCTTTGTACTTGCATGAAAAAGAATAACTTGTTTAAGTCTATGGGAATAAATAAATTAGAGGGCAAAGAAACAAGTGTGTCGCGAGATATTGTGGTGGTGGTCCAAATCCGTTTTATGACCCCTCGTGACCTGTTCCACGATAAGCATCGTGACGATGATACTCGATAAGGATCGTTCGGAGGGTCGAGTCCTAGCATGACCACGAACTGAGTTTGAGAGATCGCGAATTATCGGGATACAGCTTATGTCAAGGTGCGCGAAATGAAAGACCAGGAGAGAGAGATTATCCTGTTGTTGATTATAGAAGGATCGGAGGGAAACTTATGTCTGTGTACGAGTTCGAGGGAGGGAAAGGCGAGAAAAGGCAGTATTTAAAATGTGCACGTTACTATTCAACCAAAGGTAAAACATAAAATATGCCCAACTTGGGGGTCTTATTAATTTGCACATTATGTTAGGGAACGCACTGCCAATAAGGTCTGAGAGGGTGCAGTATCGTCGAGGATGAATGAAAGAGTATATTATCGAGACTTCGATAATGGTTTGACGGATGAATGGGAACCGATCTTAACTTTGATGTATGTTCATATCGTTTTCACAACATTTTCCGATAATTTTATCTCGATTTCATGAAGGTGTAGTCTGTTCTAACTACTACGCGGCTATCATTTGTTAGCCTCTTTCAGCTAACTAATTGTGAATTTATGCCAAATTGGAATATATATTTCATGAGTTGGATTCGAAGAAAAGCGAAAAAGAAAGGGAATTGCTTTGGAAAAGCTTAATCTGGCCCTTGATCAGTACCATTACAACTAATCATCACAATGTTCCTTTTGATAGTCCCCCTATAATTGAATCCCCCCCTCACCCCCTTCATTAGCATTAAAAAAATCCCGTTTAATCGCAGTGCTTAATGTCATATTTTGTCTAAATCACTCCGTGTTGAGTTTTGGGATATAAAATAACTCAGGCGACATTAGGAGGATATATGTTAGCGTGAGGCACCCATGATAAGGGTTTGGTAAACAAGTGAACTGTTACACTAAGAGGGGGGGTGAATTAGTGTTAAAGTCCAATTAAGGATATTTAACTCCTTTTCGATTAACCCCGCAGCGGAAGAAAGCTTCTGTGCCACAGAACCTTAGAGATAGGTTTCTGTAAAACAAAACGTTGGATTGTGATTGCGATTTGTTTGAAGTACGCAAGACTTTTATAGTGGTTCGGCAAATCGCCTACTCCACTCTTCACCCAGAAACTTGGATGGTTTCCACTCAATTGTATCTCAATACAGATTACACAATCGATAGCAAATAGAGCTGATCAGAAAGTTCTTCACTGTAGAAGTCTGAGTGGCAGAGCACAGACCAGAAGGTTCTGTACCGTAGAACTTGTTACACAGCACAGACCTGAAGGTTCTGTACCGTAGAACTCTGAGTGAAAGATCACAGACCAGAAGGTTCTGTGTTGTAAATGTCAATCCACTATAGACCAGAAGGTTCTATGTAGGAAGTGACTTGATAAGTACAGACCGTAAGGTTCTGCACTGAAGTAGATTCACAGACCCGAAGGTTCTGCACTACAGTAGGTTGTACAGACCCGAAGGTTCTGCACTATAGTAACTCAATGCACACGTTGGTGTGACTAACAAAGTAACCAATGCGCAATCCTCTCAAGGACAACGACTTCGTGGCGTACCCCACGCGAGCACGTAGCGGACCCTACGCAAGCGAACAGCAACCCCTGTTCAAGGATGGATTTTCCCTCCGGCGGCTCCACACGACCTGCACGATCTCCTCGAGATAGCGACTATGTGGCGTACCCCACACAAGCACGTAGCATACCCTACGCAAGCACGCAGCAGACCCTGCGCAAGCACGTGGCAAACCCCACGCAAGCAGACGGCAACCTCCGTCCTAGGTACCTGCACACACAGAACGTTACACTACAGAAGCTGGTTAGTCCCTCACCTTCTGTGCTCCCGGGGTATCTGCCCTTCTCTCCGGCCCACCGCACGTTGGCACACGACACCCAGCCGTGCTATCCACCAACGTCTCCTGCAGCTTCCAACCGAGTCCCTCGTGGCCCCCGAGTCACTCTCCCAGAAGACTTCACCAACGATGCAGCCTTCTGCAGGTAGCGTCCCTCGTGCGTGACTAACAAAACTCGAAACTTACGCTCTCAGAATACAAGAAGATTCGTGGCAGTTCTGTCTAGGTATTCTATATATCTGAAAGCATGAACTAATGTCCTATTTATACACAAAGACAAAAACGCTAAGTGTAGAAGGTAATCTGACGAATCAGCCTTCTGCAGAACAAGGAAAGTAAAAGGTTAGAATATAATACAATATTTAATTTACAAATATGTCACACTAGGCATATATTCTTTAGGTAAACGTATAAAATCAAATTAATAATAATTTGATGATTGTTTCCACGAATATTGCATTACAGAAGGTTCTGGTTTGTCGACAGCCTTCTACAAACGGAAATAATCAAAGATTAACTTCCTTAATGATTTAATTCGATTCATTCTGTTCAAGATACTTAAGTGAATGTATCTAGACAGATGACGTGGATAAACATCCTAGATAACGGGTCTTGGTGATCGGATGGATTCACAGAAGGTTGAAACAACCTTGTAGAATGTTACCATAAATAGAAGATTATATTTCCTCCAATGGAAATATATTATTCTATTTTATTTCTTTGGCAATGATTTCGATCAGATAATTAACCTGATCATATTGGATAATTCTAAAGGAATATTCCCACTTAATTTCGTAATTAATTATTAATTACAAAAATATTTCCTTACAGAAGGTTCCTGTCAGGATTAGCTTCTGTCGTGTAGAGGGTTGACTTCTGCATTGCAGAAGGTCATTCCTCATCATCAAAACACCTCAACAATCTCCCCCTTTTTGATGATGACAAAACATTCATCGTTGAGGGAAATATTTTTGCAAGTAACTCCCCCTGACTCCCCCTAAATAGGTACGAGTACGAGTCTTGCATTTCACAGAACCATGTGGCTTCTGTCGAACAGAGCATAGAAGCTTCTGTTATAGAAAAAGCTATTCATAGAGCACAAAGCTTCTATAATGTACAGAGCATGAAGCTTCTGTATTTAGCCCGACAAAAATGATGAGTTTTCACTTTTGCACTCCCAGCAAAGGTGACTATACAAGATCACTATTCGCCTTCCCAGCAGAAGGATGAATATGAGCTTTGATACCCATAGCCTTCTACACCCATAGTTATAGAAAATCCATGATTTTTCTACAACCTTAATACAGAGCGAAGTACACAAAGTACTTAGTTCTATGTACTCCCCCTCAACATAATTTCTCCCCCTTTTTGTCACATCAAAAAGAAATAAGGAGAACAGAACGTTATAACGAAGAAGCATAAGCTGCAGATGAATTATTCAAACTCAAATGCGAAAGTGTGTCCATAAATGGCACTTATTACATCAAACCATGAGGCCAAGAGAATCAGTTTTTGGCCAAAGGTACTGATAAAGCAAAACAACAAAAGAAGTGCCTCATGCTTCATCCATAGAAGGTGCATCAGCAAGGTTATCGCGCAGAAGCTTGTCCTGGCGTTCCACTGTGCGAGTAAGGTCTAGCACCATACGCTGGAGCACGCGAATATCTTCCCCATTCTCCACAGCTTGCTGCTTGAGATCATTGAGGAGTGTGCGGAGATCCGAGGGAAGTAAGACGTCCTCAGATAGTCCAGCTGCTTTCTGTGCAGCAGAGGCTGAAGCAGTAGAAGGTGTTGCAGTAGCAACCTTCTTCACAGCTCTGGGGGCTGGAGGTTTCTCCTCAGCAGCAGGGGATGATTCTGTAGACTTCCCTTTGAGAGTCCAAGTCGAACCCGACTTCACATAGTGCATGCTGGTGATGATTTGGTTCCCGAAGGTTCCAACCTTCCACTTCTCTTGCATAGCAGATGCATTAGAAGAAATTCCAGCAAGTTTCAAGAGGCCGGCAATTACCTGGCCGTACGGGAGAGCTTTCCCGGTGGTGTTGCAGCACCTTTTCATGTGCTGAAAGACTAGAAGTCCAAGGTTGAAGGGGATCCCTTTCAGAATGTGCGCCATGACCAACGCATCATTTGGAGTAATGGTGTCAATGCTCCCACTACGCGGTAGAAGGCAGAATAGCACAGCCCTGTGTAGAATTCTGCATTTGATGTCCAGCCTCGTGGACTCAAGATACCTCGGCACTTGTGCCTTCTTTCCAAGGATGATGCTGTAAGAAGCAGTCCGGCCAAGCTCAGACAGTGGGTCGTGCTCCTCACATCCAAACATTTGGTTTACATCGTGAGCGGAGAAGACAAGAGTGATCCCGTCCACAACCGTCTTGATGAACTTCACAAGTGGACCATCCTCATGAAACGTGATGTTGGCGTAGAATTCTCTCAATTTCACTACGGGCAACTCAGCATACGTTTCGCAGAAGGATTTCAATCCAAGTTTCTCAAAGAGAGGAGCTATATCGAGATCATTAGCGGCAAACCAATTGAAATCAATACGCTTGAAGGTAGCAATCTGCCTACCCATAGCATCATAACTAGGCAGCCTAGTGTCAGCAAGAACATCATCAATCTCCTTTTGTGAGACAAGAGATGTTACCGAAGGAGTGAAGCCTTTGATGACCTCAATGGTAGAAGCGTCCGTGGGAGAGACCTTTGCCGGTGACTTAGGTTTCTTCACGTCGATCTTTGTCATTGATGAGCTCACGGTCTCAGGAACTTTCCTTTTCTGCCGAGTGCGAGAAGCAATAGCTCCTGGCTTCATAGCGTCATGGAGAAGTTTGGCCTTTGGAGAAGTCGTCTGTATAAGAGACGCCTGAGATGCAGAGGCTTTGCCCTTCTGCTTGCGATCCGGCATGGAGAATACTTGAGAGATGGGCTCAACCTCAAGAATCTCATCATCAGCCTCATCATCGGTAGAGGGTTGCTTTTCCTTGTCAGAAACAGCATTCTCGACATCATCATCGTTGGGCGAATCATCGTCTCCAACAGCAGGGGTTTCCTCAACAGAGGGCTGGACGACAGGAGGTTCCTCTGTCGCAGTGGGTGGAATTGCATCCGTGTCTTCCAAATCCTCTTGGAGCTGGACTGTAGGAAGCCCTAGATCCTCGGAGATGGTGTCCTCATCGGCTGAATGCTCAGCAACGATGGCAGCAGGTGTTTCCTTCAGGGGAGATGGAGGTTTCTCCGATGAAGAGGGTGTGGCGGCAGCAAGAGACTTTTTCCGGAGAAATTTCGTCTTGGGCGCCATTGATGTTGAGAGAATCGGAGAATGGAATGCTAGGGTTTCGTGTTTTCTTCTGGTGAAGACGAAACAGAGACCTCCGATTGAGTTTAAGTAAGTAAAGCTTCTTAGTGAAATTAGGAAAGATATTTTTTATTTCCTAAAATTCAATGTATTGGAAAGAAAATATTTTCTTCCTTTATAAATATTTCATGAATGATTTCTTTAGGATGGAAAATCTTGTTCCACCTAAGATATTCAGAAACAATATCTCTTTGGAGATTTTCACACGTAATTGGTTTTAATCTCCAAGATTTTGTTTAACGAACTGCAGAAGGTCCGCACTTTGGGTGGCTTCTGCTTGACAGAAGGATTCCTTCTGTAGATGCTTTCGATTTTGGAAAGCTAATTTTTGCTCGAATGATTTTGCAGATATATTTTCACAATATATCTTCTGCTTTAAACTTCCAATTTTATTTTTGGAAATTTTCAATTCGAGTTGAGTTTATTAAGGTATACACTTGTTATACCTTCTGTAGCGTAGAAGAATGTACCTTCTATAGTGTAGCATACTAAGTATTCTACCTTCTGTTGTAAGTTTCTATATTATATAAAGTACTTACATGACTTTTCCTTGTCTTTTGTAAGACGTTATAGGGGATGGCAGATTCCCAATTCGCTTCTAAAAAAGAAAAACTTTTCTTTATTCAGAGGCTTGGTGAAAATGTCAGCCAATTGATGTTCTGTATTAATGTATTCTACACTAACAGAACCCTGTTGTACATTGTCTCTCAGAAAATGATGTCTGAGTTCAATGTGCTTCGATCTAGAGTGATACACTGGATTCTTAGCTAGGCTTATCGCACTAGTATTATCACAGTTGATCGGAATTTTTGTAAATGAGTGACCGTAGTCCTCAAGTTGTTGTCTCATCCATAGAAGTTGAGCACAACAGCTTGCGGCTGCTATGTACTCGGCTTCTGCAGTGGAGAGGGCAACAGAAGTCTGCTTCTTAGAGAACCATGAAATCAACATGTTTCCCATAAGCTGACATGTACCACTAGTACTTTTTCTGTCAACCTTACATCCTGCGAAGTCTGCATCGGAATATCCAATGAGATCAAAGTTTGATCCTTTTGGATACCAAATGCCTAGGTTCATAGAACCCTGTAAATATCTAAAGATTCTCTTGACTACTGTCATATGAGACTCTTTAGGTGCTGATTGAAATCTAGCACAGAGACATACACTGAAGAGTATGTCAGGTCTAGAAGCTGTAAGATACAGAAGGGAACCTATCATGCTTCTGTAGAGCTTACTATCCACTTCTTTCCCGTTTTCATCCTTGTCTATTTGGGTATTTGTACCCATTGGAGTAGACAAAGGTTTTGAGCCTTCTAGGCCAAATTTCTTCAGGAGCTGCTTAGTGTACTTTTCTTGATGCAAGAATGTACCTTCTGCAGTCTGCTGAATTTGTAAACCAAGGAAGAACGTGAGTTCTCCCATCATGCTCATCTCAAACTCACTTGTCATGAGTTTGGAGAATTCGTTACAGAGCGTTTCATCAGTTGATCCAAAGATAATGTCATCGACATAAATCTGAACAACAATGAGATGATTGCTTCTGTGTTTGAGAAAGAGAGTGGTATCTACTCTTCCTCTTTTGTAGCCCTTTTCAACAAGGAAGGAGCTAAGCCTTTCATACCATGCCCTAGGAGCCTGTTTAAGGCCATATAGAGCTTTGGAGAGTTTATAGACGTAGTCTCTGTGTTGCAGATCCTCGAAACCAGGAGGTTGACTTACGTATACCTCTTCTTTGATTTCTCCATTGAGGAATGCACTTTTTACATCCATTTGATACAACTTAAAATTGTTGTAGCAAGCATAGGCTAATAAGAGTCTTATTGCCTCTAGACGTGCTACAGGAGCAAACGTCTCATCAAAGTCTATACCCTCTTCTTGAGAGTACCCTTTTGCAACGAGTCGAGCCTTGTTCCTCACAACAATGCCAGACTCATTTAGTTTGTTCCTGAAAACCCATTTAGTTCCAATGATGGAACGGTTGTCAGGTTTAGGAACAAGTGACCATACTTTGCTCCTTTCAAATTGATTAAGCTCCTCTTGCATAGCAAGTATCCAATCTGGATCATTAAGAGCTTCATCAATATTCTCTGGCTCTTTCTGTGATAGAAAAGCCGAGTGTTCATAGAAGGCATTTACAGAACTTCTAGTCTGTATGCCTCTGTTAAGATCTCCTATGACTTGGTCTATAGGATGACGTCTTTGATAAAGAGCAGGTGCTCTAATATAACTTTGTTGATTATTATGAGAATGTTCTTCATAATTATCATTTGTTTGTTCAAGATCATTTTTAGATTCATGAACAGAAGGTTCACCCTTCTCTTTCGTAGAGGGTAGAGGTTCTACAGCATCTTCTGTAGGTTCTTGAGATATAACATCTCTTGTAATAATAGTAGGAAGGTCATTAAGTTTTACATTAATAGACTCCTCTATAGTAGAAGTTCTTTTGTTTAGAACTCTATAAGCTTTGCTAGACAAAGAGTATCCGAGAAAGATACCCTCATCTGTCTTAGCTTCGAACTTTCCTAAATTGTCCTTAGAAGGTCTCAAGATAAAACAAGGACTTCCAAAGGAGTAGAAATAGGAGATGTTCGGTTTTCTCCCCCTGTATAGTTGATAGGGAGTTTTCTCAAGTATGGGTCTAAGTAGAACCCTGTTTGATATGTAGCAGGCTGTATTAACAGCTTCTGCCCATAGGTTCTGTGGAGCAGAGCTCTCACACATCATGGTTCTAGCCATGTCTATTAGAGTTCTATTTTTCCGTTCTGCTACTCCATTCTGTTGAGGAGTATAAGGAGCAGAAAAATTGTGATCGATACCTTGTTCGTCACAGAAAGTAGCGAAGTCATGGTTTTCAAACTCAGTACCATGATCCGTTCTTATAGCTTTTACAGAAGATCCAGTTTCATTCTGTAATTTCTTAGCTAGCTTAATGAAAGTTTCAAAAGCATCGCTTTTGTGAGTTAGAAATTTAACCCACGTGTATCTAGAGTAGTCATCGACCACAACTAGACAGTACCTTCTACCGCCAATACTTTGAACTCTAGTAGGTCCGAATAGATCCATATGTAGAAGTTCAAGAGGTTGAGAAGTAGAGATTTCATTCTTAGATTTGAATGAAGACTTAGTTTGTTTTCCAAGAGAACATGCTTCACAGAAGCTGTCATGCTCAAAACGGATATTGGGTAATCCCTTAACCAAATCCTTTTTCACAAGCTTGGATAACAATTTGAAGTTGGAATGTCCCAACCTTCTATGCCATAGATGGCTCTCATCTTTAACGGACAGAAGGCAGTTTTCTGTAATACAGAAGCTCTCCTGTGTCAAGGTATAGATGTTCCTCTTACGAGTCCCAATGAAGCGAACTTCATTGTTCAGGATTCCGGAACACTTGTCTTGATCAAAAGTTATTTTATAACCTTTGTCACAAAGCTGGCTAATGCTCAGCAAATTATGTTTGAGTTCTGTAACCAACAGAACCTCATCTATGACCATGGAGTCAGGACTTCCAATGGTACCTTTTCCAATGACAGAGCCTTTGCTATTGTCACCAAATTTCACAGACCCTCCATTATGTAGAGTCAATTGTGAAAATTTTGAAGGATCTCCGGTCATATGCCTGGAGCATCCGCTATCCAGATACCATTCACTTTCAACAGCTTCTGTTTGAAAGCAGGTATGCATTTCATTTTGAGTTTCTGTGTGAGCGGTGAGACACATTAGTGCTTCTTCATCCTCAACATCAGAATCATCAAGATCTGCCCAAGCAGCAATTGCTTTCCTGGACTTAGATTGTGTAGAAGGTTTTTCCTTCTCTTTAAGTAAAGGACATTCTGTCTTATAGTGTCCTTTCTTTTTACATTCAAAACAAGTGACCAATCTTGGATCAAATTGCTTTTCACGATTTTGGCTTCTTTTATTGAAGCGTTTCTTGGTGGCGAACCGCAGAAGACGTTTAGCTATCATTGCGAGTTCATCATCCGAGTCAGCTTCTGCTTCATCATCAGAACCTTCTGTGGGTTCTTCCGATGCTCTGAAAGCTATTGCTCTCTTTGTATCAGATTGAGAGGATCTTTCCATCTCATATGATATTAAGGAGCTCATCAACTGATCTAGTCGAAGAGTAGAAAGATCTTTAGCTTCCTCTATAGCTGTTTTCTTAGCTTCCCAAGATTTGGGTAGAGTACGCAGAACCTTTCGAACTATCTCAGAATTTGTATAGATTTTGCCTAAATGTGTTAAGGCATCAACTAGGAGGTTGAGTCTCTGGAACATCTGTTCTACAGATTCATCAGCCTTCATAGTAAAATTTTCATATTGATGAATTAGAAAGTTCATCTTAGTTTCTCTAATCTGGTCTGTCCCAACATACATGGTGACAAGCTTATCCCAGATTTCCTTGCCCGAAGTGCAAGTAGAAACTTTCACGAATTCACTTTCAGACATAGCACTAAACATTAGATACTTTGCCGTCTTAGTGAGTCGTTTGATTTTGAGGTATTCCCGTGTAGGACGACCATCTCGATCATTTTGTTGGTTCTCTGGTATAGAAGGTGGACCATCTTCTATATAGGACCATAAGTCGTCGTCAATAGCATCGACGAATGCACTCATTCGAATTTTCCAATAGGCAAAATTCTTACCATCAAATATGGGAGGATTCCCAACATGTGGTTTTGGTATATGATAGTTATCAGCCATTAGTTCAATTCGTATAGAGTATCAGACTTCTATAGAACAGAACGTTGACGATTACTGCGTAGAACCTCAACAAGCTGAAAGCTTCTGTTGGGTAGAAGTCAGTTATCAAACCGACCGTAAAGTCTCTAGTAATTAGAGAACGAGTGTCAATATGACAAATCTGAATTTTCTTTTTCGATAGCAGATGTCAAATTCTCGCAGAGCAATAGGCTTCTGCAGAACAGAACCAAGATGCAAATCGCAAAAGAGTATTTAAGTGGTAGAGTCTTTGTAAGATCACAGCAGGACAATTAGCCTCTGTTTGACCAGAACTCTTATATCAATTTTTGTATTTTAACAGAGTGAAAGCTTCTGTTGAAATATAATTCTGATAGAGCGTAGGCTTCTACAGAGTAGAGACGGATAACTTTTCACAGAACTTAAAGCTTCTGTGGAAGTAAATCTGATTCCTTTGATAATCAAGTTCTAGATAGTCAGAACAAGAGTACCGAACAGAGCAATCCAAACAGAAACAAATTTTGATCTGTTTAGATGATAATCGCAGAGTCAGAGGCTTCTGCAGCGTAGAGTGTGTAGCTGGCACGAGCTTCTGTGGATCTACAACAAGCGGTTAAGCTTCTGTTGGAACCCGCTCTGATACCAATTGTTACACTAAGAGGGGGGGTGAATTAGTGTTAAAGTCCAATTAAGGATATTTAACTCCTTTTCGATTAACCCCGCAGCGGAAGAAAGCTTCTGTGCCACAGAACCTTAGAGATAGGTTTCTGTAAAACAGAACGTTGGATTGTGATTGCGATTTGTTTGAAGTACGCAAGACTTTTATAGTGGTTCGGCAAATCGCCTACTCCACTCTTCACCCAGAAACTTGGATGGTTTCCACTCAATTGTATCTCAATACAGATTACACAATCGATAGCAAATAGAGCTGATCAGAAAGTTCTTCACTGTAGAAGTCTGAGTGGCAGAGCACAGACCAGAAGGTTCTGTACCGTAGAACTTGTTACACAGCACAGACCTGAAGGTTCTGTACCGTAGAACTCTGAGTGAAAGATCACAGACCAGAAGGTTCTGTGTTGTAAATGTCAATCCACTATAGACCAGAAGGTTCTATGTAGGAAGTGACTTGATAAGTACAGACCGTAAGGTTCTGCACTGAAGTAGATTCACAGACCCGAAGGTTCTGCACTACAGTAGGTTGTACAGACCCGAAGGTTCTGCACTATAGTAACTCAATGCACACGTTGGTGTGACTAACAAAGTAACCAATGCGCAATCCTCTCAAGGACAACGACTTCGTGGCGTACCCCATGCGAGCACGTAGCGGACCCTACGCAAGCGAACAGCAACCCCTGTTCAAGGATGGATTTTCCCTCCGGCGGCTCCACACGACCTGCACGATCTCCTCGAGATAGCGACTATGTGGCGTACCCCACACAAGCACGTAGCATACCCTACGCAAGCACGCAGCAGACCCTGCGCAAGCACGTGGCAAACCCCACGCAAGCAGACGGCAACCTCCGTCCTAGGTACCTGCACACACAGAACGTTACACTACAGAAGCTGGTTAGTCCCTCACCTTCTGTGCTCCCGGGGTATCTGCCCTTCTCTCCGGCCCACCGCACGTTGGCACACGACACCCAGCCGTGCTATCCACCAACGTCTCCTGCAGCTTCCAACCGAGTCCCTCGTGGCCCCCGAGTCACTCTCCCAGAAGACTTCACCAACGATGCAGCCTTCTGCAGGTAGCGTCCCTCGTGCGTGACTAACAAAACTCGAAACTTACGCTCTCAGAATACAAGAAGATTCGTGGCAGTTCTGTCTAGGTATTCTATATATCTGAAAGCATGAACTAATGTCCTATTTATACACAAAGACAAAAACGCTAAGTGTAGAAGGTAATCTGACGAATCAGCCTTCTGCAGAACAAGGAAAGTAAAAGGTTAGAATATAATACAATATTTAATTTACAAATATGTCACACTAGGCATATATTCTTTAGGTAAACGTATCAAATCAAATTAATAATAATTTGATGATTGTTTCCACGAATATTGCATTACAGAAGGTTCTGGTTTGTCGACAGCCTTCTACAAACGGAAATAATCAAAGATTAACTTCCTTAATGATTTAATTCGATTCATTCTGTTCAAGATACTTAAGTGAATGTATCTAGACAGATGACGTGGATAAACATCCTAGATAACGGGTCTTGGTGATCGGATGGATTCACAGAAGGTTGAAACAACCTTGTAGAATGTTACCATAAATAGAAGATTATATTTCCTCCAATGGAAATATATTATTCTATTTTATTTCTTTGGCAATGATTTCGATCAGATAATTAACCTGATCATATTGGATAATTCCAAAGGAATATTCCCACTTAATTTCGTAATTAATTATTAATTACAAAAATATTTCCTTACAGAAGGTTCCTGTCAGGATTAGCTTCTGTCGTGTAGAGGGTTGACTTCTGCATTGCAGAAGGTCATTCCTCATCATCAAAACACCTCAACATGAACCCTTAAACTACCCGTTAGGAGGTTAATGTTTTAAATTTAATGATTTAGCATTTAACACGTACCTAAAATTAATGAGTACATTCACGAATCTTTCTTTTCTCAAGGAAGAGAGAGATTCCTCCTCCCAAAAAGAAAAAGAAGAAGCTAAATTATTATGTTTAACGAACAACTTGATATACATATGATAAAAGTTATTGAGTACTAACTAAATGGAAAGCTTTTTGTGGCCACGGAGCATCAAACATCCCCTGATAAGAGAAAAGAATTGGGTGTTGGGTATTTTTGGTATGAATATGCGGAAAATTATCGGAAAATGTCTAAGCATAAATATCTTCAAAAATATTATTCTAAGCATAAAATCTAAACTAAACATAACAACAAAAATATCATAATCCCAACAATCTCCTCCTTAATATTTTGCTACCAACACCAAGGTTTTCTTTTATCTTCGAGTTCTCTTGGACCTTCGCATTGTTTTTACGGAAACCGTACCCTTGACATATGGGAATTATGTATTCTCAATCATCACTCTCAATTTGCTAGACTTGTCCAGCCTCACTGCTCAAATCTGACGTCATGTGATTTGTACAACCATTGTCTATCAACCAAGTATGATCTCGTACCTTTGCAGAGATACACGTTCCTCTTGAGAAGCTTCATTGTTTGAGCATACTTTCTCTACATGACCAAGTTGTTGGCATGACTTGCATCGTACATTCGTTCTAAAAAAACAACGGTTTTCAGGATAATTATATTTCTTACAGTGAGGGCATGGAGAAAATTTTCTTCACCTTGGCTTATCTTCTTGTCTATTCTCCCTCTGAGATCTAGATTTTCTAGCAACATAGGCACCTTTTTTTGTCTTTATGATTTGTATCATCTTCTTGTTGTATCAGCCTTCTCTATTCTGGAGCTTGAAATGCATGGATAAGCTCGGTCAACGTGTTTTTTGACAAATCTATGGAGTTTTTAAGAGATGATATCTTCGACTCAAATTGTTCTAGCAAACTTACCAGTACTTTCTCTACAATTTTGCTATCAGGCAATTCTTCTCCAAGAAGTCGAATTTTGTTGACTATCGCCAAAAGTCTATCAGCATACTCTTTGACTATCTCACTTTCTTTCCTCTACACACGCTTGAAGTCTCTTTTTAAATTCACAATCTACATACGATGCGTTCTGTTGCTGCTCATAAACTCCTCGTGCAACTTGTCCCACACGTCCTTAGAAGTCTCACAAGCCATAATTCTTGTGAAAATCACATCCAAGACCGTAGAAAAAATGTAGAACAATGCCTTTGGAGCATTTGATTCCTCCTCATGGCGGATTTGATTCAAGGTCGGATTATTACTAAAGGTATTATTCTGTTGTGTTGGGTATTTTTTGTATGAATATGTGAAAGCGAAAATACGCTGTAATTTTATTTCTGAAAAAACGGCTTATATTCTCATCTCCGGAGAGATTTTATTTATAACCTAAAAAACATAAAACTAACATCTCCCGGAGAAGACGAGGGTTACAGCTTTGGAATTCCCCAATCGGGACTTCGGGTTTTAAATAATGACGTTCCCCGAGACTGTAAACGAAAAATGTATTTACCCCTTATTAATTCACGTAATACGATGAATTCTTCAAGGAATAGTATATCACTAGAATATGTGGTACGGACAGACCAACAACAATATGATATTAACCCTCCTTTTTTTAATTAAAACTAGAATAGTATATTTTTATCATTTTTAATAAGAGAGCTTCCTACATTTTCTTAGCAAAGAGTATGTTATATTATAAGGACATGAATTTAACCAAATTTTTTTTATAGATTTTTAAAAAGGGTAAAAATGCAATGAACGGAGCGTAATTTGTAAGAATAATTCTATTAATGTAATAATAATACAAAAAAGTGGAGATCCGGGTGAGGTCGCCCACGAGAAGAACAGGGATGTCCGTACTAGATTACAGGTCATATGTTAATTGTCATGCGTGTTCCCCCACCCACCAAGGCAATTGGGGTTGTCTAATTTAGGAATTATTCTTTAGCAATCGTGGAAACAAGCACCTAACTTTTCTCAGGTCCTTCCCTTTCCTCTGGTTGCCAACGAGCCCGGCCACCAACACGGATGGACGTCCTCCAACCCGAGCTTGGCTCCGGTAACGGACCGTCAGGGGAAGGGTTCGCGCGTGCAAGGCTGTCTCATGGCAGTAACACACATCACGCGGGATATACTCGGGAGGGCCGGCCGCGGCAAGATATATTTTATTTCATTTTTCTTTTGGTTAAGACGTTGCCGCGTGGCTTCGAATATGGAAACCTTGCTAGTGCGGCGGGGGACGAATCTCCGCATCGTTTGATTGATCCGTGGTTCGTGTGCACGGCTACAATAACGAGATCTCGACTAAAGTTTATGAATTAAAAAATTTGGGGGACATTTCATGTCTGGCCACGAACAAATCATTCCGTTCTCTCCTTTTTCTTCTTTGCCCTTCCACTCCATGTAAAGGGTGCTGGAGTTATGTGTATAGAATTGGATAGGAAGGGAGAAGGTGCTAGCAGAACGTATGTTATGTACTGCCGACCTTCTGTAGGATAGATGAAACCTTCTGTAAAGCTGTTGCACCTACAAGGAGTGTTTTGACAGTGATTTCTCTTTCTTTAAACTTTCTCTCTCATTTACATGAAATGTCTACACGTCCCTTTATATATAGGGAGGAGTAGGGAAATTAAATGTCAAAAGAAACCGACACCTTGCCACGAGACCTGCCTCCGTGACTTCTGCCGTAGGACCTTCTGTTGTTTCCATAACGTTATTGCTTCTGCTCAGAAACATTCAACTTCGCTTGAAATGCTTGCTCTACTGGGGTTGTGTACTTGCTGACCCGATTCTCGTGGGCTTTTAGGGAACCCATCAATTCATAGATGGAAACTTCTGCGAGATCCTTCATCTCTTCAATCATGGTTACCACATGCTCAAACTTCTATGGCAAGCTTCTGAGGACGACTTTTCGATCCAGAACAACTTCTCTGCAACTCTTCAATTGATTGAGGATTTCCACGATCATTGAGAAGCAGTTTTTGACGTTTTCTGCGTCTTTCATGGATAGATTGTTGAAGTCTCTCTAAAGGTTTTGCAGCTATATAGAGATCACCTTCTGTGACCATTTGAACTCCTTCTTTAGGACCTCCCATGCTTCATTCACCTTCTTCAGGCCGAATATCCTTGGTTAGATGGTCTTACTCACAGATTGTTGCAGAATCCATAGAGCCATGGCATTCTTCATGACGTTCTCCTTGTACGCCTTTTGCTCATATTCTGTGGGGTTGATGACACCTTCTGCGGAAGTGTTGTCATCTTCTAGGAGAGATTCCTTCTGGAACTTCTTCGTAGCCTTCCTCAATAAGTTTCCATAGATCGTGCGAAGAAAAATGGTCTCCATTTGAGAATTTCAATAGTTGAAGTACTCACTGCCGTAGATGGGGATTTGGTTGGGAGAAAAGGTGAATAACATGTTGCCAGCGGATGCAGACATGACCTTCCGCGCTCTGATACCAAATTTGTTGGGGGTTATGTGTGTAGGATTGGATAGGAAGGGAGAAGGTGCTAGCAGAACGTATGTTATGTACCGCCGACAACTTCAACCTTCTGTAGGAGTGTTTTGGCTGCGATTTTTCTTTCTTTAAACTTTTTCTCCTATTTACATAAAATGTCTACACGTCCCTTTATATATAGGGAGGAGAAGGAAAACCAAATGTCAAAATAAACCGACACCTTAAATGACATATTTAATCACTACTTAAATGCTCAACTTAATGACCCACTTAAATGACATTTTCGTTACTAACTTTAATACCCGTTAATCTTTATCATAAATTACCTTCAACAAAGGGTACTAATTAGATAAATAAATAAATAAATAAAAACCATGTGCATTTATAAAGAGATTGTATAAAATAATATATTGCTAAAAAATTCCGTTTGATTAGATGATCCCCCCCAAAAAAGTGTTAAACAAGAAAGAACTTCAAGTAAGGTCAAACTCGGGAGTTCCAAATCTCGTTGATGTGGTGGACATCGAGACTTGCCGATTTAAGTACCGGGTGCAAATAGGGATTCGAAATATTTGGTTCAAACTAAAAGGAAAAGAAATGGAACATTAAACATGGTGCTGTCCGACTCCAACGTAATAAAAAGAAAAGAAATCAAGTGTAGTAATGGTAGTAAGTACGACATGTGCTAAGTTGAAATCAACTGCTCACCACTCAATGTATGCTTCCATAATCTAAATATTGTATATAAAAATGGTGGTCGTGGTCGTGGTTGTGGTTGTGGGTGTGTGGTGATTATGCCGCTGTTCCGAGTCTTTGTATTCCCCGATACAACAAGAAAAACACCAAAAGTAATAAAATAAGTTTAAGACATATCTCCTCCTACTCAAACCCTTCCTTTCTATTCTTTCCAACCCAATTTTAGTCACACCCCACCACCAATTTTATTCCCTCCCCCTCCGTCTCTCCTGTCATCTAATCGCGTTGGATGAACGACATGTGCGCGGAGACTGATTCCAGCACAAGGATCGTCCACGAGGCCGGGGAAGACGGCCCCAAGGACGTCGTCGAGGAGGAAGGAATGGCAGAAGGAGAAGGGGACGGCGACGGTAACGGGGAAGCGGTGGTAGGGCCTTCGCAGCCGCAAGAGTCCTCCCGAGGTCGCCCCCTCCGAGACGCCGGCGCTCTCCACTCGCTGCCGTTGAACGAGGTCACGCTCGCGTTGTCTTGCTTCTTCATTTTGTTTTAGTGTCGGAGATCTTTTCTAATCCAACTGCACACACGCTCTTACACCCTCGGATTGTTTCACGTTCCACGTCACGATACGGTCAGACGAATAAGCACTAAATATATTCACCAAATTATTTGACTCCTTCACATATCGAACAATTCCTTTCTAAAACATGCCGTCGGTCGGTCTAGATTACATTTGAAGACTTCATCTGTTGGTTTTAAATTTTCACATTCTGCCGACACCCGAGTCAATGCGGTTTGGACATCGTAACTTTTGTTTGGGTAATAAGCACATAAAAATTCCATGGTTTAAAGCTTGAGGGAGGGGTGGGTGGGTTCTACCATTTCTTTTTCTCTGTATTTTCTTATTTTGCGGAGAAAAATTTCGGGCTTGTTGGGTTTAAAGGAGTCAGCTTCGCCTATAACTCCCGTTAGTTGATAAAATTGGTAGATATAATAAAATAATTGGTGTATTGGCATTAGAGATATAAGTAAAAGGGTAAAAATGTTTTACTTCACCAAACTTTTGTATGCTACAGAGTAGTTTATTGCGATAGTGACTCTTTCTTTTTCGGTGCTGATATTCCAATAATCTTTTTGGTATGGAAATGTATAGGAAATATCATGGGGTGGGGGTTGATTATATTGTTGAAGGTGGGATCAATCATATGACAAGCTGAAAAGCCCATTTTGATCAAAGACATTTTGAGCTTTTTTTTCTCTTTATGAATTATTTAATTTGGGAGGACCACGAGTTTATTTTTTTATTTATTTTCCATAAGAAGATTAGAATTTGTCCAACACTTCCCCCATTGGCCTAATACCTCAACTTTTTTGCAACTTTGGGAAAATTATTAATAATAATTTATATGTAAAGGGGAGGTTCACTTCTAGAGTTAATGACCTGGTTTTTTTTTATAAGTTGTTGTCTTTTTACAAGTTGACCATAAAATTTATCAAGTTATGTTATTAGTAAAAGAAAGTCATGCGCATTCGTGTTAGGGATGAAGTAATTATGGTTATGATAGTGATGCAGGCCTCGCAGGAACTACAGTCCCTGATGAAGATCGCGGGGCCGATCGTGATGACCACGATGTTGATATTCTCGCGGTCGGTCATCTCCATGCTCTTCCTAGGCCACCTCGGGAAGCTGGAGCTCGCAGGGGGTTCCCTGGCCCTAGGGTTCGGGAACATCACCGGGAACTCGGTTATAAAGGGACTCGCGATAGGGATGGACCCTATCTGTGGCCAGGCCTTTGGGGCTAAGAAATGGTCCGTGCTAAGCCAGACCTACCAGAAGACAAGCTGCCTGTTGCTTCTGGTATGCATCCCGATTTCAGTCCTGTGGCTCAACATCGAGCCCATTTTCAACAAATTAGGGCAAGACCCGGAAATCACGAGGTATGCCCAGGTCTACATGATCTATTCCATCCCGGAGCTGTTTGCTCAGGCTTCGTTGCATCCCCTGAGGACGTTTCTTAGGACGCAAGGCTTGACAACCCCATTGACCATCGGTTGCTTGTGGTCGGTCGTGTTGCACCTGCCGATTAATTACTTCCTAGTCATTTACATGGGGATGGGAGTGAAGGGCGTGTCGTTGGCCCTTGCTTTGAACACGATCAACCTCAATCTCGGTCTCGTTGCGTATGTGACTTTGTCAGAGAAGCCCATCAAGCCCTGGCACGGCGTCACGTTCCTCTCGTTATTCCAGGGGTGGAGGCCGCTACTCATGTTGTCTCTCCCAAGTTGTCTTTCGGTGTGCCTGGAGTGGTGGTGGTATGAGATCATTTTGTTTCTATGTGGCCTGCTGAGTGATGCCAAGGCAGCAGTTGCAGCAACCGGTATCCTGATACAGACGACCGGGTTATTGTACACGTTCCCATTTTCCGTGAGCTCGGGGTTGTCTGCTAGGGTTGGGCAAGCATTAGGTGCAGCACGGCCATCACACGCGCAACTTATTGCTATTGTCGGGATAATGGTCTCCGTCGCCTACGGTTTGGCCGCACTAGTGTTCACAATCGTGATAAGGTCAGTCTGGGGACGGATCTACACAGAGGAGCCACAGATCCTGAAGCTCGTATCAGCCGCTCTGCCGATAATAGGGCTGTGCGAGGTGGCAAACTCGATGCAGACATCGGCGTGCGGGGTGTTGACAGGGACGGCGAGGCCCAACATCGGCGCCCGGATAAACCTCTTGTCCTTCTACTTGGTGGGTTTGCCGGTGTCAGTCGCGGCGACGTTTGGGCTGAAGCTGGGATTCCAGGGGCTGTGGTACGGGCTACTGGCATCGCAGGTCTCGTGCGCGTCCCTAATGACTTATACCCTAATCAAAACCGACTGGAGGCATCAGGTGAAGAGGGCAAAAGAGCTGACGAGCGCAGTCGGCAATAGTAATAGCCTCGACGATTGCACGGACATAGAAACAGGGCTACTACAGTCGGATCAATGACAGAGACTAACTGGATCTCCGCATCGAGTAAATATAAGGGAAAGCTAGGGTTTTCATTCAAATGGTTTTTTCATGTTGGGGCCATGGCCATTTCCTCCCCGCTAATTGTTTAGGTTGAACCTCCTCCTCCCTCTATTGTTTTATTTTGATCCCCTCTAATTGATGCCCCCACCCCACTTTCCTTTAACTTCGGATTTTCCAAAATAATTATACATACTATATTAATTTTTAAAATTCGCTAATAATGTTTATATTAGTGTTAGAAACACCTAAATTTTTTAGCTCTAACTTAGTGTTTTAAACAGGTATTTGAAACATCTAAATTTTAAAAATCGAAAATTGATATTTCTAATAATTTTAGGACGTTATTTCGACGAATTTAAAAAATGATTATGAATATCTTTCTACTAAAGGAAGAAAGCTCAAAATTCGACCCATATATTGTTTGACTGGACTTTATATAGTTGGGACTTTGGCACACTGAGAAAGACCGAGGGTTAGGCCCAAATTAATTACATGGGCTTCAACTCATATGGGCCGACAGGAAGCCAAGAAAAACTCCTTTCACATCATTACCTAACTTTGTTCCCATGGACCCCTGCCTACCTAAAAATCTTTAAATTTGCAGATTATCTTGTTTAGAAAAAAGAAAACATTGGACTTTTTTAGACCTGCTCAATGGGCGGGTTTCGATCGATTTCGGGTCGGGTTTATTCGGACTAAACATTTTTATCAATTGTCCAAATCTGCCAAAGTATTAACGTCGGGTCAACTCTTTTGGACTTAAAATTTTAAACCTAAAATCAGGCCCGGCTCGAAACCACGATATAATATAATATAAAATTAAACATAATAAAAAAGAAAAATTAAGTCCATATAAATACTCTTTAAATATACAAGTAAAAGTTGAAATTCCAAATTAAAAATAAATAAAAGTAAGATACCCCATTTAGGGGTGAGCATTCGGACCGGACTCGGATATCCGAGTCCGAAATTCACTCAAGTCCGAACTTCCGAATTCCTTTTTTTTAAGTCCGAGTCCAAGTCCAATTTTATATAATTCCGAACTTCCGAGTCCGAAATTAATTCGGACTCGGAATTCGGATAATCCGAAATTTCCGAACTTCGGATTGTGAATAAGTGCTACACATTTTGAATTGGAAAAAGAATACCTTCCAACCACATCCAACAAAAAGATGCAACATCCTAAGCCGATGCAACAATACTCCAAGCTTAAGATTAAAACTAGTCTAAAATTTGATGTCCACGTAAGATTAATAACGATTCTCATAACGATGATAATTGCAAAGCTAGATAAAATTTGTATAAATTTCGGATATTCGGATATCCGAAATATTTTTTTAAAATTCCAAGTCCGAGTCCGTTTCCGAAATTTCATTTCAAATATATCCGAATCCGAGTCCGAAATTATAAATTTCCGAATCCGAGTCCGAAAAAAAATTCGGATATCGGACTCGGATATCGGAAATCGGATATTTTGCTCACCCCTAACCCCATTTATTATTTTGATCGAGTAGGGGAGGGCCAGTTAAGGTTATTATTTTATTTGTCCAATCCCGACCTAAAATTTAATTGTGCTTAAAAATCATAATAAAACACGGCACATTCGATAAATTATACTGTCAAATTCACTCAAATAATCGACGGGTCGGTCGGGCCAATAGAGGGCCCGAGCCCATGAACAGGTCTAGACTTTTTGCCCCCGATCAAGAGAAGTACGTGTTTTTCTCTGTAGTTATAGGATATTACGAATGATAATGAAAATTAAATAAGAAAAAAAGGAATGAAATTATGGAATACTAGAACACTACGTTAAGATGAAAACTTTTTCAAAGATGCGTGTTTAATCTTTCAATCAACCAAACTTCTCGAAACAAACCGATTTGGGATACGAAAGGAGAATTTTGTACGAAAATACTGCTAATTTTTTAAAAAAATTACTTCATACGATTCCATGTTTTATAAATTACGAATATACTTTAACGCATCCAAAGGCGAATTTTGTAAACATGCTTTGAATCTTTTTGAGATTGCCACTTGTAAAAATATATAAAAGAATCGATAAATGGATATAAAACCCGTCACACTAAAATATAATAAGGGGCGAGTTTGTTTATCTAGTAAAAGAAACCCGTTCCCCGTGAGACACCAAGTTTATCTAAGTATTGACGTAGAAAAATTACAAAGAACGAATTTTGAAAACGCTCCTTATTTTAAAAACTCGTCTAACGAATTTTCAAAATAAGCCTTAAAAATGTACCACTTTTATGATAAATGATGCATATTATTCTTTTTATAAATATTTTTTAAAAAAAAAGAAAAAAACGTCAGGTACAGCGCAGAAGACCGCAGCAAAGGACTCTGAACTCAGACTGACCGAGAGAAAAGACATCCAATCTCCTTTTTCCTTGCCCCCCACCAGCCCCTCATTTCCATTTTCCAGGACTGACAAGTCAGTGCCTTTAATTTCCTTCGTCCCTTGTCCGAAAACTAGGAATCCCACGTATCCCCAGCTCTTCGCCGGCGAAATCCCTACCGACCCACTTCACATTCCTGTGATCACGACTTGCTCGGATATACGGGTACCCAATTGCCAAAAAAGTGGTAGCCGGGTGTGGGATCGGTAGGGGTATCCGAGGTTCTGTCCAAAATCGACTCTTTAGGGTTTAGGGAAGGAAGGATTGTTGGGGTTGGCGGTGATGCTGCTGCTGATGCTTGGGGCGTGATGCTGGTGGCGGCATAGGGAAGTGGAAGGAAAGGATGAGCGGGTTGGCCACCGCGGGGGCGCTGAGGACGGCGGAGAATGCTGCAGAGGCGATTGGGAGGGGGTTCGATGCGAACAATGATACCAGGCTGTTGTATTGCAAAGGAGGCGGTGGGGGTGGGAGGGGGAGGTTGGTGGAGGTTGATGAGGAGCATGTTAAGGATTTGTGGGTGTACGATGATGTTGTGGCGGGTAATGTGTCGAGGGATATCGGGGTTTCACAGGTTTCTGGAGGGAGGCAACAGTCGGGGATTTGTACCTTTCTCGAGGTGTGGTGCGATGAATTTTGTTTCGCTTGACTGAATGTGATTCTGGGATCAGTTGTTTGTGGGGAACCCTTGCTCTTCTTAAATAGCAATTCTCCACTCTGGGCACAGATTCAGTGGATTTTGATTGAGGACATTTCATGACTGTAGAAAATATTTCTATGAATAGTGTTGTGACATTGATAATGTGTACTATTCGGTTGTGATTTTGTAGTTGAGGCATATTTTTCGGAGTCTTTGATCCGATAATTAGGAGGTTGAAACCTGTTATTGTGCTACAAATACAGAGCAGTTGTTGGAATGCCTGGGAACTGTTCTCAGAATGTAGATTGGCTGGGAATGTGATGTCTGTTTCTTCTAAGGAAGTATTAATCTGAATGCAGAAGTTGTTCGTCTTTAACTTTGTAGGAGATGCATGTAGTTTATTTAAACCTTTTTTGGCCCATTAAATTTACTTTTGTTATATTTGCCCAGATGGTGGAGTACTTCAATAAAAAGGCGGGTTTATCCAGCAGCCCTCCCCTGGGATGTTTTAATTCTGCGTTCAGCTTTACTGGCTCGAAGCATATCGATTCTGTGGCCACGAAGACCCTCTCTGCGGATGGGTTTTACATCCCCCTTGCGAAATTTGAGTTATGTAAATCCCCTTTAGGATTGAGAGAGTATGTGCGACGTGCCATCCCATCTTCATGGGACCCAGCGTCTTTGGCAAGGTACCAATGTTTTGATTGTTCGTACTGTTAATCTGGAATTGTAGATAGGCAAGATAATACAACGAATTTACAGTAATTCTCCCCTGCTTTTCTTGCATGCTCTAATTTCAGTATTCCACCACTATTACCAAACTTGGTCTGTATTCTTTAAGCTGACATTTAACTTTTTCTAGGCAGAATTTCTCTTAATGCTTTCTTTTGATCCTCTTTTTATTTAATCTAACTTTTTTTACGACAACTACCTGGCAGTTTTATTGAGAATTTTGGTACACACATCATCACTTCAGTGACCATTGGTGGAAAAGATATGGTTTATGTTAAACAACACCAATCTTCACCTTTGACGGTGCTGGAGATAAAGAACTATGTGCAAGACTTAGGAAATCAGAGATTCTCTAATGCAGAAAGGCATACGAGTTTGCCTCGTGGAAAAACCAGGGATAAGGCCAGTTCTGGAATATGAACTCTTGCTTCAGACATAACTCTTTTATTTTTATTTCTTTCTGCTTTTGTATGTGCTGATCCATCCCTACCGTCCCTAACTCTCAACAGATTGTAGATCCTCACTTCAGTTCTCAAGGTATATACCCTCAACCTTCTGGGGCACCATATCTCACAGGCAAAGAAGTAAGCAAACATTTGTGCTCTCTAAAGTTGTTAAAATTTTCTAACGTGGATGACCAATGTAAAGAGAACATGGTTCTAGTATGATTGAACAATTGCCCAACAAATAATTCGATTAAGAATAACTGTTATGACTACAGATCTTGGATATTAATGACGAACTCAATCATGTCAGAAAGGTGCCAATGAAAATTTGAACAGTCTAGTAGTCACATGACTCCCTTTAATAACCATCAGATTAGCTTATCCTTGCAAATTAGCAATATTAGTTTGTCCCTGTTTGCATAGTGCTCTCTTTCCGCAATTTGCTGTCAAGGCTTCCTCAACTTTTTGCTAGCTTCCAGAAAATTGGTAGATCTTTTATCGAAGATGCTATTTTGCCTTATTAGACAAGTCTTTTGTTCTCTAATGGAACATCATGGTTGTCATTTGTTTACGAATAGCTATTGAGAAGTGATCTTGATCATTGAAATTTGTCATCTTAACCATGCCGTGAATATCATAACTGTCAGCAGTTAAATAACGGTGCTAAGCAAAATTTTTTACACCAAATTGAGCCATTTATTGCTGCTTTTCCTTTCTCCATGGAGAAACCATCAAGATGGGAGGCTTATTTATTGGACGTACAGTTTTAAATTGACTTGGTGGTGACACACCATGTTCTATGCTTAAGTCACTACAAACACAAGCTGTGGTCATTTTGCCTGATATTTCCTCTCTCCCTTTCATGTGATTTCATAATATAATTTTAATGATTGACTATAACAAATACTACTTTAGGACGTTACCGTTATTTTCAGAAGGCGGGGAGGAGATGATTTAGAACAAAATCATGTTCAATGGGCGGGGACTGTCCCTTCATCTCCTGACATCATCGAGATGACTTTTTGCCCCATTACAGACCTCCTTGATGGGCTACCTGGAAAGGAATACTTAGCTCGAGCCATCAATCTTTACCTTGAATGTGAGAAGAACTCTTCCCTGAAAATGAATTGAAACCTTTCCCCTCATCTTTGACTATTGTCCACGAGGATGTCAAAATTGGCGATCAACTTTTGCAGATAAACCACAGATTGAAGAGCTGAGATACTTTTTGGAGTTCCAAATACCTCGAGTTTGGGCCCCTTCCTCAGACAAGATTCCCGGCATACAAAGGAAGGAACCTGTTTGCCCATCATTACAATTTAGTATGATGGGCCAGAAACTTTATGTCAGTCAAGAGCAGGTTGGTGACAATTTTTCCTTGATAATATATCTGCCTTTTGATGCAATTGCTATCACATGCATATTAAGCAGCCCCCATTTAGTTGGATGAGGTTAGTAAAATGAGTTTGACACCTTTATTCAGGGTTATTATTACATCGAAATCTGGCGCTAACTTGAATCAATAGTGTTTCTTTTTGTGGTAATCTTTCTTTTTGACAAATAACAGTTCCTGCAATATCCTACCAGAAAAAAAAAAAACAGTTCCTGCAATATTATTCAGTGAAATGGCTGCCATTGTATGCAATTTTTACTGGTGTTTGGCCATCTTGGGCTTTAGAACCTTATTTTGACGGGGGTGAACACTGCTAAATCAAATAATGCCTGTATTAGTCATTTGACAGTCCGAGTATTTGCAGAGGCAGTGTCAAACTAGAAATAAGAAAGTATAGATGTAAAGTGAAACAGTTTTCCCGATATGTGGGCAATTCTTAGCACAACAACTAGTTGCAAGGGTTCAAGGCATGGTTACAAGCTCTTTGCATCGCAAGGCAAGGTCACGTACATATACGTAAATCCTTTCTTTAACCTCAGTATTAGGGAACACTTTGTGCAATGGGAATGCTTGCTTACTATCTGAACTGTTCAACCGCCTAGCGCAGCTTGACGGAAATTAGTGTCTTTAACCTGGGTTACACAGTTGGTTGTTTTACCTATCCAGTGATAATGTTTGCTGATGCCTGTGGTAATATGATGTTTAGGTATCAGTTGGAAGGAAACCTGTTATTGGGATAAGATTACGTCTAGAAGGTTCAAAGCTGAATAGACTATGCATACAACTCCAGCACCTTGCTTCTCTTCCGAAGATTTTCCAGCCGTATTGGGATGCACACATAGCAATCGGCGCTCCCAAATGGCAGGGGCCGGAGGAACAAGATAGTCGATGGTTCGAGCCGGTGAAGTGGAAGAACTTTTCTCATGTGAGTACAGCACCTATTGAAAATCCAGAAAGCTTTGTCGGAGATGTTTCCGGCATCCAAATCGTGACCGGAGCTCAGCTGGGAGTGTGGGACTTTGGATCGAGAAACGTCCTATACATGAGACTTCTATACTCTTGCCTGCCCGGTTGCACCATCCGCAGGTCGAAATGGGACCATGCCCCCAACAACGAAAGGCCGAAAGACGCAGCGGACCCAGGAAACAGTTCTGATTCCAGTGACTCAAGCTCAGGTTCAGGTGAGAAATCTAATGGTAACAAGTTGGCCAAGTTTGTGGATATGACGGAGATGGGTAAAGGACCTCAAGATCCTCCGGGCCATTGGTTAGTAACCGGCGGGAAGCTCGGGGTGGAGAAGGGGAAAATTGTGCTGAGAGTGAAATACTCTCTGTTGAACTATTGATACTTGTGGATGACATGTTTCTTTATGTTCTTCTGGCCTTGTGTTGTTTCGGTAGGTACATATGGGTTTACGATTTTGTTTTCTCTGTGTAGTGTATCCATAGTATTTTCGAATATCGGCAATCATATTCATGTTGTCCATCGGTATGCCCGCTCTCGCATAAGATGGATGTGCTTCTGCTCATATCCTGCTCTTCACAATCAGTTTGGCGATCAAAAGAACGGAGAATCTCTGAAAGCAAAATGCCGGGGTTAGCATTCAATCAATCGTCCCAAGTTGCATGCTTCCTTGTTTTTGTCTGCAGACAGAAAATTTTAGCTGGATCTTGTATGGCTTGTGGTTCCAATGAGTGAATTACCTGTGACCTCTGTCAAGGGGCAAGCAACATTTAATTCCCCCACTACCCCATTCCATTTTATCCTCATTTTTTTAAAATATTTGTTCAAATATTATTGATTTTTTTATATAAAAAATTTACCCTTTTTTTTATAGATATTATGCCTTTTTTAATACCCAAAAAATTCCCTGTTTATATGGTACTGTTAGTGATGATGGTAATTTAATACTACCGAAAATTAGCATCCCTTTTCATTGGAAACCCAAACTTTATCACATGACAAGGCTCGTTCCCTGATCTATCTATCAACCGATAACCCCCAAAGCAAAATTTGCTTTGCATTAAATTCCACCCCATCTTCGACCCCCTTCTATTTAAACCTTTGCTCCACATTGTTATGCTCACCCCATAACACACACCCACACACACACAGAAGATGGGCATCGCCAAGTTGACGTGCCTACTAGCGCTGATCGTTCTGATAATGGCAGCGTCGGCCCCCGAGGCCGAATCCGCCGTCACTTGCAACCTGGTGACGGCGAGCGTGGCCCCATGCCTTGGATACTTGAGGGCCGGAGGCAGGGTATCCCCTGCTTGCTGCGGAGGAATCAGGACCCTTGTAAGGGCTGCCAGGACCACCCGAGACCGTCAGACGGCCTGCAGGTGCCTAAAGTCGGCCTCGAGGCTCATCAAGGGACTTAACCTGGGGCGTGCTTCCTCGCTGTCGGGCCGCTGCCATGTTAGGATCCCATACCGGATCAGCCCGTCGGTTGACTGCAGGAGGTATATGTACAATGCATACGGGCGTGCGAATGGATCAGTAACTAGAAACTTCGTGTGGTTAACCTTCTGATGGCATTTGGTTGCAGGGTGGGCTGAGGATGCCGAGGATATTGGATGGATGGAGCTTCTTCTTATTGTATGTGATGAAAAAATATGAATGAAATAATGGACCCATCGAGAGGTTCGAAGGCGCGTGTTATTCTGGATGAATCAGTCACATGAAGCTATCATGTAATAATATTACATACAAGTAAAAGGCATTTCATATTCTACTGCCCAAATGATAGCCCTTTCCTTCGAACAATCCGAGTAAGAATAATGGTTTGTCCCAGTGGCCCAAAAGCATTCTTGCTTACCCCCGTTGTGTTTTTTTTTTTTAGAAGTTTTTCCCTAAATATGATATTAATATTAACTTATCATATATATATATATATAATAATAATAGTGAAATAACTTGGTGGAAGTGGTGTTATTGATGTAATGTCGGAATCAAATCCCACTTTAAGATTACGTGACAATTGGAAAGACAGGCCAACAAGGAATGCAGAACAAAAAAACGTAAACCTTCGTCACGTGACTCTCACGTGCGAACATCGTGACGTGTCGCGGTCTTCCTCCTTCCTCCCCTCCCCTCCATCCCAGCATGGCAAACGTCTGCCGTTACTGTTCCTGGTTCTGTGCTTCCCTTTTACTTGGCGGGGTAAAGTTTTTGCCTTCGTAGCTTGCAGGAGCTATTGTTTTGCTTAAAACGGTGCTTGCCACTGTGCCAAGCTGTTTTCCTCTAAATAAATGCTTCTATATTTTGTGCTAAAATTAAATTATAAACTCATATATTACACTTTTTAGGACGGTTGACGTCCACGATTATACAGTAATGACATAAAAGTTTAGTGTTTAAAATTAATGAAAAAATGTCAAAGGAAGCCCAATCCCTAAGTAAAAAAAAAAAAAAAATGGTCTTCCTGGATTCAGTGGGGATGGAGTTAATTTCTGTGAGGGTATTTCTTGAACTTGGACATTCCCACTGAGTGGGTTTCTCAAATACAAGCTCGCCTGTTTCTCGCAATTGACACTTCCGAAATTTCAGATGTGGATGAGTGCAAAGAAAAGTTGGCCTGCCAGTGTTCGGAGTGCAACTGCAAGAATAAATGGGGTAGCTATGAATGCAGATGCTGCGGCGGCTTGCTTTACATGCAGGAGCACCGCGTCTGCATTAGGACGTGAAATTTCTTCATTTGCTACTTTTGGTTGAAGGAAATGAGCTGACATGCTCCTCTTTGTGAAATGATTAGCCACTACTCACAGCATGAAATTATCCACAAAGAATCCAGAGCAAGTCCAGATTATAGGACTTATCCAGAGAACACTACTAACTGCGGCCGCCGCTAACATGCATCCGATGAATTTCAGGTAAAGCAGTCCGCAATAGCTGGAGCTTTTCCTGGACCATCATATTGAGTTTGTCTGCAGCTGGAATAGTGGGATATGCAATTTATTTACATGTACAGAATGCGGGTATGTTTCCTTCGAATCGAGTATTTGTCTATGGTCCCAGTGAATCAACTTATTATGTAGTGAGGTCTATCGGGTCACAATAGGGTGATCCATTGGAGATAGAAGGTTAAGGTGCGTAGAAGACTCTTATGCTACCGTCTACTGAAAATGCATCCCTCTTCTTGCAGAGGTACCTGGATTCTGAGACACGGGCGATTATGGCGCAGCGCCACTGGATAATCAGGTCGAGATACCACCTCTTGGTTCCCGTATCAACCTATGAGATCACTCAGGGGATAAGAATTATGTGTAGCCTTGTATGTACATGTTCATACCCATGTAGAGTGGTCTATGGCTTTGCACCAGCTTCAGAGCTCATGTGCAGCATTCTTTGAAGCTCGACCTGTCTGAAATAGGCTTCTTAGGTGGGTAATGTCAAGTCTTTAGTCAGTGGATGTAGGCATGAGCATATCTTACTCATGCCAGGTCTCAGCAGTAGAGAACTGAACAGAACATGGCCTCTGGTCTTGTTACTACTACTTTTGACAGATACAGGTCCGTGAATAAGATAATAGTAGTCTTTCGACTAGTAGAGGAATCCCTTTACGTTAGTATGGCCCGTAGGGCCTTGGACTAATACTATAAGACCTTAAAAGTTCATGAAAAGCGGACCTCAAAAAATGGACTGGATGATGCCTCGCAACAGTGTTTGCCACGGGGAGCCTTAGTGCATGGCGCGGGTTGAAAACCTTTCCTCTGGCTGCATAGAATTCCCTTTGGCACGCACCAAACAACTGGGTGTCAGTTCGATAATGCTAAAACCCGTTGAACAGTTCTCGAAAACATCATTGGGCATCCTTTGTTCTACTTGTCGCCTAATCATCCCAGTCGTTCTCCCATCCGTCCTTGTTCGCACCTCTAGACGTAAGTCCATGTGCGGATATGTTCCCTGCGTGTCGTGCAGCCGGAGACTTCACAGCATTCTCCTCGTCCCAATCGTCATCCCATCCCTCATCCCAGCCAACCATTGACCCGACATTAGTCACTCCCTGGGCTTCCTCTTGCGACACCATTTCCAGTTGCTGATATCTCACCTCACCTTGAGTCTTCCGACATTTCCAACAAGCGAAAAATCCAGCAAGGACTGCTACCATAAAGATTGATAAATACGCACCATTGATTGGTGTCAAGAGCTTGTCAAATGTAGGGAGATAATTGAAATAATTTATCTCAGTATGGACGAGGGGCCCTACAAGAAGCGTGCAATCACCGTGCCCCGCACTTAATACCAACTCGATACTTTCGCCAGGAACAGAAGATACATTGATCTAAGGAGATTACCAAGAGATTTAGAATGCAGCAGTGGAATGCAAAATCTCACAAGAAGGGCTTAACAAGGGAAAATCATGTTACCTTCACAGATTCGCGTTTGCGTACTTCAATTTCTTTCTTCCCATTTGCTAATAAGAAATTGTGGTTTACCTTCAGATCAGCGTCTCCCGTGTTCTCAACTAACAGCTGGAGACTGTTATTCCCTGCATCAACATAAAACTGAACTCAAACTCAACTTTATGGCAGTCCATTTGGCAAACGACAAAATTCTCACAGCAATATGGACCAATTGACCACTTTCCCCCCACTTTTCAGAGAGGCGATAAAAATGTACCAATCTATGATTTATCTTCTACGGAAATTTTTATTTAGGCACAAATTGTAAACGGTAATCCAATATAACTCTGGTCATTTTCTTCACTAACTGCTCAGGATTCAATCAGAAATATTGTGAAGTTATTTTACCAGTGAAAAATTGAATAATTCCTTAAAGTAAACAACATGGTTGCTAATGATCTCCAAGTCATTGTTAGAGACTGAATCTATGAGAGGATGTGTAAGAAACTGCAACAAAGATAAAAGTTGAACACAAGAGAAGATGGACAAGCAAGACCGAATGAAAATTTTGGCTGGAAAAAAATCCTTGGCACATAGAAAAGGTCAACAATAATCAATTTAGTTTATGCTGACAAAAGATCAAGGGACCTCGACAGTATTCCACATGACCGGATAACAATACTCAGACACATAATCTGCCTAGCAATGAAGTAGCTCTCGAGCATACAAGCTTCAAATACAAGGAGATGGTATGCTCGGTGAGCATCAGCCAATGTGACACAGCTTCAGCAAAAAAAAAAAAAGGAGTCCCATACGAGGTAAATATACCAACTATGTGCATCACATGAAAGCCAATCTTCTAATATGACACTGGTAACCTTTTCATAAAATGTCTTTCATTCATGTTCTTAATGTTGAAGCATTCAATGGCCTCCTCAACCCAAGAAAACAATTGAAGGAGAGAATTAATCGAGTCATTACCAGAATCAAAACCCACAATGCAGGCGGATAAGGACCCCTGGTCTGTACAGTTTCTAGGATTCGCAAAACAAGTACCCTTGTTTCCAATTGCCTTGCTGGCTTTCTCCTCGTTTTTCTTAGTCTCACCCTTACTGCTTACCTTTTGTTTTCCATCCGGCTGATTCATGGATGCAGAAACATCTGGACTCTTATGATCCAAACCCGTCGGGGTATCTAGTATCTTAGATTTGTTGGCCTGATCCTCGCTCAGATTGCTTGGCAGCTGACTAGCACGAGGATTCGACTTTGGAGATACCTAATGAACACCAAATTAAACGTCAGCAGATTCGTTGGCAAAAAGTCCCACACCACGACATGTCACTATCTAACATATCCCATCTCAACTCCAGCACATCTAACTTAACATGATAATATTGCCAACATCCCTCAGTTGACTGCATGACTTACCAACAAATTAGACCACCAAAACACACGGACAAATATTAGCTCTGCCTCGGCAGAGACTCAGAAACTCACAGCAGACGACAGAAACTCGCATCAAACTTCAGGATCGCAACAACGGCAGCCTCGATGCGAGCGAGTGGGCAGCTACATAAGGATGACCGGACCGGACTGGCTGATCGAGAGATCAAAATGCTCAAAACCGGGTCCCGTAATAAATTACCGGCATACATAAGGTTCCATCAACGACGACGTCAAATCCAATTTTCACATCACAAACAACAAGGTTCTATTCGATAACGAGGATTCCAAAGGGAGGGGGAGAATAATAGCGTTTCTCGAGCTCGCCTTCCCGGTGGTGTTGGAAGAATCCACCGCCAACGGCGCCGAATTCTTGACGACTAGGATCGACCTGGAAGAAGCAGCGGAGGAAATCAAGGACAACGCTATGAGTAGCGCCAGGGCTCCTCCATCTCCGCCCATCCTCCGCCCCCCTGCCCCCGCGGCCACGTCACAAAGTACAAATAGCCACCACTTGCTGCTACCGGGTCCAAATCATTGATGGGCCCAATTAAGCGGCCATTCGACCATTGGGCCCATTACCACTACTAGTTACTCCCTTCTCCTTTTGTATCATGGTTTTGTTAACGGGCCATATTAAATGTAAAAAAGTATAACTTACTGAATGTTAAATCGATAAATTTAAAACATTTAACGAGTATTCTAGAGGGACAAAATCCTTATTTCATTTATCCACAATATACAAAGTCAACATATTATTTACTACAAAACATATGAAATGTTAAAATTAAAATTCATAATTAATGCTCGGAAATCCACATCTTGTCTGAAGCCCTTTTGCCATTTTGATCTTCCCTTGCCGTGCATCCAAGTGCACATCATGAATATCATTTACTAACTTACTTTTGAAATCTTATTGAATTATTTAAAAAGAATGAATTTGAAAGCAAGTATGAGAGTGGTTATTTATTTCATCCCTTGTTTCCTCCTTTTCTTGCATGATGGAGCTGTCCGAACGTTTTGCCAGCCGCGCCGACCTTGCTGACTACGACAACCACAGCCAGCTCTTGGACCAATTCGAGCGCGCCTCCCTTGAGGCGCGCCTCAACCGGGCCATCCTCCTGGGTCGAAGCCTGTCCCACTCATCCGTGACTCAACCGCCACCAACCCGAGACTCGGAGCCACGTTCTGGAAGCAGGTCGTCTGGGATTCGCTGGGCGGTCAAGAAGTTGCTGTCGCCGATATTTGGCAGAAAGAGCAGCGCCCGTGCTGTCGGTGCGGATTCGCCCAATCCAGTGCCGGGCAGGCCTTCGTACTCAGATTCAAGCATGCCGATTCCGGCTCGGCGTTCATACTCCCAGGCCTTCAGCCGATCAATGTGGGCCTAGTTCGGTTCCGCGGATGGCCGTTCGCGAAGCAGTGCCAATGTTCATAATTCTCCATGTATTACGAGATGGATTCGAATCCGGATCCACTGTTGTATTAAAAGAAGAGAATGCCCGCACTTGCACTATTATCTACAAAACTAACATCATCCTCTCCTGCACTAATCATCTGAGAGGGATGCGTAATCTATAATCATGTCGCTAATTACAACCGAATGTCCAGAAGAAAAATGGAGAATTGGCCGTGGCCATTGATGGTCAAAACCCTTCCACACTAGCCCTCCGAGCTGCCAGCCCCATAGCGGATAGCTTTACGGCTGTCGGTACGGCTTAATTCGTTGAACGATAGTGTCGAGGAATATACACGAGGAACTGACGTTGCTAAACTGGGCAACATTATGGGAGTGGTGAGCGGCGATGATGTAGGTGGTCCCCTGGGGGTGGGTGAGGAGGAGAAGCCTGGCCGCAGCGGAGGGGCTACTATTCCATTCAGACTAGGGGATCTCAACATGTGCTTTCCAGCTATGGCGGCAGGTTCCTGAAGAGGGAACAGGCGGGGGTGTTTCATGTCTTGTATGACTTTGAGGAGATCGACTACGGTCCGCATCGTGGGCCTCTCAGACGGCTCTTTCTGGAGGCACTTCTGGGCTATCTCGGCCACAGTTCGAGCCGCTTTGCTCGGGAACCTGCCTTTGAGCTGGGGATCCATTATCAAGGAAAGCCGGCAATCATCTGTTAGGAATGGGCGGCTCCATTTGACCAGGTTCCTCTCTTCCTTGGGGTAACGGTTATGGAGATTCTTCCTACCGGTCAGCAGCTCTAGAAGAACAATGCCGAAGCTCCACACATTGCTCTTAGGAGTCAGTAATCCCCTCTCCAGCGTCTCAATGGAGAGATTCGCTGTTGCCTGAGGCACATCACCGAGCAGAAGTCAGCACCAATAACTCAGAGACAATTGCATCATGCAACGCAAGAAGAGACTTACAACTGAGCTGTTCGATGTCTCTGGCTCGGGGATGTGGCCGATACACCCATACCCGGATAACTTAGCACTAAAATCCTTGTCGATCTGTATGTTCGCAGTCGAGAATTCATTGAACATTGCCTGCCAGACAGAATATCATTTGATCAGGCCAGATGAAATTTACTCCCCACTCATTTCGATGATCGTGAAAAATGGCACAGCGTTTTGCACCTGGAACGGTCCATCTTCGTGCAAGAAGGTAAGACCCTGAGCTGCGCAATAAGCAACCTTCATTCTCATGTTCCAGTCCATGAGAGGACCGTCGGATCTTCCATGTAAAAGCCTGTCGAGGCTTCCGTGGTATAGCCTCTCGTATACTAAGGCCCTAAGCTCCGAACCTTCACGAGCATGATATCCCAGAAGCTTGCACAGATTCTGGTGTTGCAATGTCGCAAGGGTGTTGGCATCGTTCACAAATTCTTTGACCCCCTAAAATTAGGGGACGAAAGTTTGTCGAGTCATGTCAAAAGTTCACAGATTCACAAAGAAACAGAGAAATCATGAGAAGCTGTAAGTACCTGCAGGGACGAATTTAGGCGAGTGACGGTGGCGTCGAACTTCCTCGAACCCGTGCTTTCATCCCCGAAAGAGGCTCTGTACATAACAGAAGACAAACCCTCCAACAGGCAACGATCGGGGGAGAAATTATGGCAAGCTGCGGAAATTTCTTCAAAAGAGAAGTTCCTCAGTGTCCCCGAAACAGGCAAAGGCAAAGGTCCAGACGCATATAACCGCCCGCTTCCACCACTGGGCAGAGTTTTGAAGCTACTCGAACATTTCAACACGGAACCCTGAGGAGATGGTAACGGAAGTGGTTGTGGGCTTGGAGATCTCTGTTCTCTCGTAGGACGGAACCTCGAATCTTCGTAATCACCGATCTCAGTAGACGAGAGAACGTCCGGCTCCACTACATCAAGGGTCAAAGGGGCCGATAGTACCCGCAACCTATTGTTCGCCACCCCATTCACCGGTTGAACAGGTTTCACCCTAGTCTTAAAACTCGGGGGAGCAGACTGTAGCGACCGCGTGAGGACTTGAGGCTTGGGTAGTGTCATCGGCTCTTGTTCCTTGCTCTGGTACTTGGCATAATTAGGCTGCTCCAATCTCTTCTTCTTGCTTTTCAACACCGTAAAACACCCCATCTCTCCGTTCTCGGTGCTCCCTCTCGCAACCCCGTCTCTCCCAATATCCCTGCACCACAACACAAATGTATTCGTAATCACCCAATGCCACAGCAGAAACAAATCCGAACAAGTGGAGCAACATCCCATCAACAGATCATCAGATTCAACGGCAAAACCACCAACATAAGAACAATACCCAAAATCAGCACCACAGCAGGACAACCTCGAGCCTCGATTCGGCCGATGATGGCCTCAAAATCAGCATCTAATCCTAAAATCCACCGGATTAACCTCAGAACACAGATCTACCAACATACCCAGATAGCACAAAGGCTCATCTCGGGGACCCAAAGGTTTTCCGTCTTTCGGCAAATACTAATCCACCTGACAACAAAAATCCTCAGCCTTTCTTGAAGCTCTTACATGAATCCTTCCGGACAACATAAAAAAAGGCATGCCCCTCGCTTTCTCACACAGACAAAGCAAACAGATAGGAAGGGGAGGTAAAACCAACCTGAAATTTCCCAAAAGACTTGACGGCAATACAACGAGGAGTTCACGAGACGTGGGCAATGGTTGAAATGGGCGGATTATTGAATCCCGGGTCAAAATTCGGAAAAGAGGGAGGAAAAAAGTAAGGAGGAAGAAGAACGAACACAAACAGAACAGAACTGGGCAGGATTTTTTTTTTTTTCTTTTTTAATTCTTTCCTTCTCCTATCTCTCACACACACTCCAAGATTGAGGAATTTTGCCTTGGCAAGAACAAATTTTTTTACAAGAAAAACAAAACTTATTCAACAAAAAAAAGAAAACAACCTTATGAACAAATTTGAATTCCTCCAATAAATGAAGCGACCCCTAAAAACTCAACAAAAAGGGGGTGTTGGTTTTCTTTCCAGTTAGTTTATTCCTTTTTAACAAAGCTCAAATAAAGAAAAAAGCCTCCGACAGATGGCAAGTGGTCAAACCCCAACCTACCCAACATTGAACCAAAAACTAAAAAAATAAAACAAATTCAATGGTCGTCATAAATAAGAAGTAAAGATTGTTTTTTTTCTTGGAAGGGATTTAAAAATCCAAGTGTTTGACCAATTTGACCACCACACCGCAAGCCATGGAAATTTCCAATTATCTAAATGCCCCGGACGGGATGACAAATCCCCAGTCCCCCTTTTTTAAAAAAAAAAATCACAACTACTTTTTTTTTTAAATTTCATTTTTTCCTTGGCTGGCTCACGTATTCCTTGCCGGTCAAACACAACCTTTTACCATCTGTCTTTGTTGGGGGGGGGGGGGGGGGTGGGGGGTGGTTACATTACGTAACGTTAAGTGCGATCCTGATTTAATAATGAGTAGGAAGGAGAGGAGAAGGCGATGATGATGGGTGGGCGGGGGGGGAGGTATTCTTTTCCTTTTTACTTTGACTCTGGATCCGTGTCGTAGAATTTGAGATAACGGGGAGGAAATGGACGGCCCCGATTTTCGATCCATAGGAGTTTTTTTTTTTGGGGGGAGTTTTGGTGGTGGGGACCACTCTGGACTGAAAGCCGACAGCCAGTCAAAGGTTGTTTATTTTTGTCGCTTTTCGACCCAAAAAAGCGAACCGACCCACACGCGCTGCCCGAAGCTATCAAACTTAAAGGAAAGGAAAAGAAGTTGAAAAGGGCGCCCTAAATTTCAGTCCATATTAAATTCAGGGCATTTGATCTGGTTGAGAACTAGTGGCGCAAAAATGTAGGGAGGGATGGGCCTATTTCACCCCTTGATGGGCTTCAGAGATTGCCCATCTTTTATTGGGCCGAAACTGAACAGGCCCATCGACAAGTCCAGCGGGGGAGTAAAAACTGGAAGCTCCCCCTGTTACACACAAGCCGAGATACATCGGTGCCCCCGCTTCAGTAATTTGGAAACCTGTTGACATGGCAATTAATTTTGGGCCTGGGTTTAGAACAGAAACCCAGTACTCCCTCAAGTAATACTCCGAGTCGGCCCAAGGCGTAGTCGTCTAGGCCAACTTACGACGAAGTCGTCTAGGCCAACTTACGACGAAGTCGACTAGGTCGACTTATAAACGAGGTCGACTAGGTCGACTCGCGATGAAGGAATATAATCAAAGCCAATCAAGATGACTCAACAGTAGCTAGGTCTACTAGGGTCAAGTCGACGGAAGCCTGGATAATGTCGACCAAGTCGATCGCAGTCCGTACAGATCAGTCAAGTCGACGAGGCTGGAATAAATTTATTCATTTTCGATCACATTTGTTAGAGATCGT